>JAQQZY010000028.1:1306638-1319532 GCA_030068375.1 Ostorhinchus rueppellii | reverse complement strand
GAAAAAGAGATTTAGGGAAACACAAATACTGTTCAGTGATGGCAGCAGTGGGACACCTTAGACTGGGTGGAGCTGGAGGAATACATTTGGGAAACACTGTGCGTGTGTGGACTAAAGCAGTGGTTCTCAACTGGTCTGAAACAGGACCCACTATCACCCCTCAATAACAGACCAGACCCACACTGATGAAAGTTAAATGTATTGAATTAAAAACACGGTGTGTTTTGAACATGAGATAATAGCAATAGTATGACCGAATGAAAACACACGTTTAATGATAAACCAAACTGACCAGCAGGGGGCGGTGTTAAAAAGGAAAATATTCCCTTTAACACTACATTAGTTCCATTTGAACCTAAACTAAAGTGAACTCGGTAAAAACTACAAGTTCGTTCAGTCACTTATTGAAGATTTAAACCCACTGAGGTTTTAGTCCAGTGGAGGTCAAACTAGATCTGATGGAGTCAGAGTCAGACCTGAGTTAAACAGGATTTGAATGGAAACTTTTGGGTCTTCTTTTATAGCGTTCATTATCATTACAGCGCTTCTCCGCCCCCTCCTTTTGGGGGGTTGAATGGTCCATTAAAACTAAAACAGGTTTATTGATATTAGTTGAACTCAAAGGCCACGCCCACTGAAAACAGGTGTGAGCAGTTCAGAACCACTGCATTAGATTTGTCAGTAACAGTATGTGAGCAGGGTCCAGCTGCTTCATAATGTAGTTAAATAAACGTAGGAGCGTCTGTGGAACAAACCTGCAGGCACATGTAGTCTTATGTCCCGTCTGGTCCTCGTCTACACTCCTTTTAAGTTGTAAAAATCCATATTTATAGAAACACGTTCAATATTAATGTGGGAAAATGATGGTGTCACACTTCGTTTTACTGGTGTTTATTATAAAGTTAAGGTCAGCACAGATACATGTAGGAGACGCACCAGACCAGGGTGAAGGACTAGTCCACAACCACAGCCCAGACTGAGGGAAACATAAGAAAAACCACTGAACGGGTGAAAGCCTGTGCACCTGCTGCGTCCAGTGTGTCCACAGGGCCGGTCTCACACCGTGGACACATGTTTAGTAAAAGAGAATCTGAAAACCCCAAACCAAACGGACAGCATATCTGCTTAAATCCATATTCGTGTTGACGGGACGTTGGTGTGAGTCCAGTTCCCTGGGTTTGATGTGGACCGGGTCTGTCCAACACACTTTAGTTCAGGGAAACATTCAGTCCAGTACGATCTGAAACGGGTCGGACCAGTAAAAAAAAACAGCAGAAGAACCTACAAAGAAAAACGCCACATTTTTCTCCTAGTTTTAGTGCAAAAAAAGTGTAATTTTACCAACATCCTGCCTCACTTTTCTTTTGCACATGTTCGTTACAGTGTAAAGATCACAGAGAATCTACAAATACACATTTAGTAACAGACAGAATATTGGTACAATTCCACTTGTTTTATTGTTCATGGTGGCTTAGATGATTATTTTCCACGTTTTTTGAAAAGATAGTTTGCAGTTAACATTTTCATCATGTAATTTTACTGTTTTCACACTAAAACTAGGAGAACAGTGTGTTATTGTCATTATTTAGAGGTTTTTATGGTTTTTATTTCACTGGTCTGAATGTGGAACCTGATCTAAAAGGATTTTAACATCCTTGATTATATGTTCAGTGGAGTTTTTGCATGTGACAAATTCATCTCATGGCCTGGATCGGACCCTGGGCCGCATGTTGGAGGCCTCTGACGTGGACAGAATCTGATTTAAAAACAGAAAAGCATCATGTTTGAATCCAAATGTAGAGAAAACAAACTGTTCCCAACAGTCTGTTAAACATAAACAGTCGACGACGTCTGGGGGAGGAGCTTAGTCTGCTCCGGCTCCAGACTGATGAACGTGCACATCATGGACTGGTTGTGGACTCTCCTGTCCCTGTGTCTGTCTGTCTGTGGGTCAAACCAGCCTTTCTAAAACCCTGTCGGACTCACCTGCACACCCACTTATGTCTTAGTGCCACAATAGAGCTGAAACTTAGAGCGCCGCCGCTCTGACTGTACACACGTGTAAAATAAGAGACTGTGCCGAGCTTGGACCTGGACCTGGACCTGTGACTCCCATTGGCCTCCAGACCAGAGGGCCAGCACCAGGGGACCTGCGCCGGGGCGTCCCTGCTTCAGAGTGCCATATGTGTGGATGTAGACTGGGTTGTGCTTGGGTCCCCTGGTCCCGCCCCCTTGACGCCGTCTGACGACTGTAAGCACACGTTCATACTGATTGTCGGGTTGTGTCTGCAGCCGCTGGCAGACTGTGAAAAGAACCCTCCCACCCCCACAGACAAATGAAGAGAAGTGCCATTGAGCTGAAGTCTATGGATATTTGAGGACCCATATTGGGTCAAACCCTCCTAGTGAAGCGTCTGCGTTGGGCCACGTTTGACTAAAGCGGTTTGGGATGATTGTTTGTACATCCAGATTTCAACCATTTTTTTAGCTTTGATTTCACTGCACATTTTAGCCTTGGTAAAGCCGACACCGAAGAACAACAGACGTGTCTTCACTGTCATTTTAAGTGATTTCTTGTAAACTTGTAATCATGTAAGCCTGAGTTTGATCATTGATCAATAAAACTGTTTTGACAGTGGTTCAGCCTTTATATGGATCAGATTTGTTTTATGGATAAAACTCTTTCAGCTCAGGTGGTAAAATGTTATGAAATATGGGAGAAAGTACCACATTTATTCCTAACTTTAACCCTTAAAGACCCAAACATCCTCCTTGAACCTAAACCATCTACTGATCTAAACTGTTTAATACCTGGTGATCCATTAATTCTATCAATAATGTCAATAACTGTTGTCAAATACTGTTCTTCATCCTTTCATGGTCATCAGATATGACCATATTTGGACGTACAGAGGCTCCGTAGTTACCATGGAGACACCATCATCTACAACATTGATTCACCGAAAAAATATTTAAAAATGTACAAAAAATGAATGTTGAAAAAATCACTTTTTAAAAAAAAATAATAGATCAAATAATCAAGAAAATGAGCCAAAACAGTCACAATAATAAATAAAATAAACCGTAACAAAGAGATGAAAGCTGACATAAGTGTTTCAGTCAAAAAGCACAGGGGTCAGAGGTCATCTGACGGGTCATCTTACACCTTACAGGGGTCGGAGGTCATCTGATAAAGTGAAGTCACACATGTTTATGTATTTGTACAAAAATTAACTCAAACCAAAAAAGCTGATGGTGACGTTTAACACGTAACAGCTAAAGTCACTGAGCTGTTGCCGTGGAAACTGTCTCCATGTTCTTGTGTCCATCAGAGGTACCACCTGGAGCAGTAACACACCTGGCCCGTGTCGCCCCCTGTAGGACGGTTTCAGAAGCACAAAGAAGCAGAACACAAGCAGACGTTGTATAGAACATTTATTTATTCAGAGCAGATGGCCGTAAGATGCAGTCACTGCAAGCACACCACCGTCAGTCACTACAGTCACACCAACACACAGTCACACACACGGGTCAACAGTCAAAAGCAGAGCAGCACGGTAACAGCCACACACACACACACACACACATCCAGTCACTGCAGAGCGAACGCTGAGCCAGCGTCCGTTTGGATAAGCACAGGCGGAACTCAAATCAAAACAGCTTGGCTTCGTCTTTCTTTTCTTATGAAACAAAATGAACAGGGCTGTTCCCTCCACAACAAATCTGACTATCTGTGTTTGGTTTTTTTACCGTCGGACCCCAAACCCACCCCCAACACCTGAACAGAACCTGAAAGATGAGCGAGGCGACCAGAAGGAGAAAAGAGCTCGAAAAATGTGAGGACATGAAACTGGAGCTGCAGAGGAGAGGACCACCGCTGACCTTTGACCTCTGGGTGTGATCAGGGGGTGACTACACATATGTGTGTGTCCCGAACACACACATACATGTTAGGAGCGCAGAAGACAATAAAAACACTGGTCACCATGAGAATAAAGTCATAAAATACAGAGATAAAGCAATTTTATGAGAATAACGTTGGGATATTTTGAAAGTGAAGCCATAATATGAGAAATGCATTGAAAAATATCATTTATGAGAATTAAGTCTTACCCACTTGTTGCATAATGGAGAGCTTTGGGGTCAAATACAGAGCCTATTAGCCCCGCCCACCATCAACACATTAGCATGAGTTAAAGGACTTTGAAGCCACTCACACACGTTTGGGTTTGTTTCGTCATAAGAACTGAATGGATGTGGAGTTTCTATCACATGGCTGAGATCTTTTTTTTTTTTCAGAATATTACAACTTTAATCTCATAAAAAGTACGTATGTATATTTTTATTAAATTAGGAGGATTTTTAAAACTACGACTTTATTCTTGTAGTGACAAGTGTTTTTATTTCTTTTATTTATTTGTACTGTCAGACTGAGAACATGAAGTCTGAGTTTCACTAAATGGAAACATTTGTTTGCAGAATTTGTTTTTTCTTGATCAAAGCTGTGAGGTCAGAAATACACGAGTATCATGTAACGACACAAAATTTACAATTACAGCACAATACTTTCACAGGATGATACCACAGTCATATTTTCAAAGTTATAATAAAAGTTTCTATAACCTGTTTATATGTTGGATTTATCTTGTCATAAAGTGGCTGAAAAATGAAGCTCCATGTTGAATGCCAGCACTTGCAGTTCCTCAAACGTCCACTAGGGGCTGACTCCTAAAGGAAGTCATTACATTACAGGTGTTTGTATGAAGTCATTTTACTTTTTTTTTTTTTTTTTTTTGCTCTAAACAGAGACAAAAGTTTGGCCTTGATGTTCTTTGTATATTATTATGTTGTCATTGTCCTGGTCCGGCCCACTTTAGACCAGATTAGACTGAACTGGAATGGGTTTGACCACACCCCTGCCCACGATGGTTCACTGGAGACGGACTTCCTGTCACATGGTCTGTCAACTGCCCCGCCCCTTTCAGAGCGTAGCTGCAGATCTGGATCCTTTTGTGTTAATTGTAGATATGGATGTGGTCTACAGGCCTGGGTGGATGTTTTTGTCTCACGTGAACATTCTGACATTAAAATGAGTTCTGTTCTTGATGCCAGGCAACAGGAAGAAGGACGGAACCAAAACAAGCAATAATCAGGAGGAAATAAGATCAGGTTCGTTACCTGTGTTACCCCTGTGCATTTACTTTTATTCAGCTACATATTGTTCTCAGCCTTTCTGGCCACGCCCACTTAGGAGACAGGAAGTGAAATCATTTGAGGCCATTTTTTTAAGGAAACGCCCACTTCACCATGTTTATAAATGGAGGATTTTCGCTTAAAATGTCAATAAACATGATCACCCACTGGAGCAGAAGCCGGTTTTGGTCTCTAAAGATAATTTACATGGAGTGGAGTTTAATCCAGCTCACCTGTTTACGTTATATGTACGTTTAATGTAACGTAGCTCCGCCCATATCTGCTGCGTGGATGTTGATTGACAGCTAGCTTAGTTGCTAAGTTAAATTCGGTGCTTCTGTTCTTTACCGTAGTTTTTCTTGACAGATGTTGCATTTGTTTGGTTCAGTAAATCAGTATTTACACGGGCTGTTAGCAACTTAATAATGTAGCGACATTATTAGGAAACGTCGGTAAATGCAGATGTAAATGTAGTCCAGTGCTGTAGTCTGTCGGCTAGCCTGTGTTAGCATTGCTAATGCTAATTACTGTGCTTATACATAATTCAAGGTTAACATTACTGCATTTATTCTAAATGTTTAGAACGGACCTTCAATTACATGACAGCATTTCACATAATTAGCAACGTATTCAGTGTTTTCAGGAAGTTAGCGCTAGCATTAGCTCCTCCGCCCCTCCTGAATGATTCACAATTTACTGGAATTTAACCCATAAGGACTCGGTGTGACTTTAGTGTCAGATCCCAAATGAATTCTTCTCTCTAGCTAAGTGTTCCTAAGTGATTCATCACCATTTATGAGAATATTATTCTCTGAATTTTGCATTTTTTCCCCAATGAAAATAATCTATTTTCCTGCGTTTAACTGATTAATCATGAAGATGTTCGTAAAAGCTCAGAGTGAAGTCAAAGGCTATTGTATCGAAACAGAAAAAAACTGAAGAAAAGGGAATATATCAACACCTGAACAGAAACCCAGTGTGTCCATCCACTGGCACCGATCCAACGCACTGGGTTTTACTGGTGAATCAATGTTGGAGAACATGGCGGTGTTTCCATGGTAACTATGAAGCCTCTGAACATTCAAATATGGTCATATCTGATGACCATGAAAAGAGGAAGAACTGTAGTTAACACCAATTATAGATAGAATTAGTGGATGAACAGGTATTAAACAGCTCAGATCAGCAGATGCTTTGGGCGTTTAAAGAGTGAATATCACCTTTGTTTTTTAATGAATACTTTTCCTCAACACAGTACATCAGCTATCATTAGTTGCTAATGGTAGCTAGTAAGCAAACAGCAGTTTGTTGGTTCATTCAGCTTGAGGAACTGTAACAAAATAAATATTTATTTTGGGTCATTTTGTTATAGCCTCTGTTTTTAATATTCATTCATTTTTCAAACTGCTTAACTGAGGATTTTACCAACAGGTGAAAGTGTGTTGTCAGTTCATCACTTTTTATTATTATTATGATTATTATTATATTCCACTGATTATTTCTGTCTTATTCCAGGGCATAACACTCACACTTGGGTGCAGTGGGTGACGATGAAGCTCCACTGTGGCCGACTTCAGCAGTCTACCAGCTCATATGATCATTAGTAACATGAAAGGACTTTTGTTTTGAAATTTGAGTGACAAGAAGTAGCGTTCTCACACATTTGTGGAAGAGTTTGGATCTGGTTGTGACAGTTCTGTTTCCACAAACGTTCTAAAAGCTGAAAACCCCAGGTTCTAACAGTAAGCGTTCCACGTGTTCCTCATGTGTTTTTCTTTTCCTAGTTCCACAGAAAGTCTCAGCCTTTGTTCTTCCTCAGTGTGACAGACAAAAACTTAATTAAATGTCACTTAATTCAGCTGTGACAAAAACGCGCCTCTGTGCAGCTCTTGAAGGGTTCGTATGTCGTCACATTTTTGGGACTGTGCTGAAGTGACAGTGAGTGGAAGTGGGATAAAAACATGCTTTTATTCATTTCGTCTGATGATCGGTGTCGGGTAGGGTACCGGAGTGTGGCGGGGCGGCCTAATTCACATGATGACAGAGCAAAACAGAAAAAAAGAGAGATCCCCATGTTGACTGTACATACCCATCTATTGTATTGGAGTCAGACCAAAATCACAAAGCAAGGCACATGTTTGAAAAGAAAAAGAAAAAGACCGAACATTGCATCTCAAATAATACAAAAGTAATCAAACGGACTTATATTATTATACACATTGCCACACCTGGACACATGTACACATGTAGGCAGAAAAAATAACAAAATGAAAAAAAAAAAAGAAGAAAAAACTCTTCCTGTAAATCCCTACATGATATCCTACAATGATTGATCAGCTCAGACCACTGAAGCATGGAGAAGCAAACTGGTTCAACACTCAGCTTAAATCTTTAAAAATAGTCTTCAGGCTGACATACACATCATAAATACACTTCTTTTTTGTTGCAAATATCCATATATATAATCTCTATGTGATCATAATTTAAATACCACAACTATTCTCTGAATTCTTATTTATAGAAGGAGGGTGTGAGCGCTTTGTAATGGATGGACGTGCAGATCTCAGACCTCTGCCGCCTCCCGCTTTGTCTTCACACGTTTCTCTTTCTTTCTTTTTTGTTGTTTTTTTTTTTCCAATCCAACATGCTGTCATGGCAACACACTATATAGCAACCATGGCGATGCCGATGAAGGTGGTGGGGGTGAAGATGTAGATTGTCATGGCAACGCGGAGTGGAGAGTGCAGGGCGAGGAAAAAAAGAAAGGATGGAGAGAGTGAGGAGTCAGGAAGTGGGTGGAGTCAGCTCTTGGAGGTGGAGACGCAGGAACTGGAGCTGAGGTCCAAACTGGAAATGCACCCCAGTTTTAGGATCAGAACCGGCCTCTGCGTACGCATTTTTACAACAGATATCAAATCCAAACTGTGGTGTGTTGTTTAAAGGATGAATATCTTTGCATTTTTGCCTTATATTTGGTTATTTCTGAGCATTTTGTGCAGATACAAACTGTAAATGTTAGTATTTATGTGATAATTCAGTCCAGAATCACCAGGCATGTTGCTTTAAATCACAGGTGTCAAACAAGTGAGGGTCCAAATCCGGCCCGCCAAAGGGTCCGATCAGACCGCTGGGATGAAAATACAAAAATGACACTGAAGATATGAACAATCAAGGATGTTCAAATTATTTTAAGTCAATTTAATCTAAAGTGGATCAGAACCAGTAAAATACTATCAGAATAAACTATAAATAATGAAAAAAGCCAGTTTTTTCTCTGTTTTAGGGTAAAAAAAAAAAAAAAGTAAAATTATACAGAAATGTTTACTGGCCTTTTATTTATTTTTTTTTTTAAAAATGTGAATAACATGAATAAAAGTCTGTGGGATTTTAATCATATTCTGTCTGTTATTTAATGTTTTGTGTTGATCTGTAAGTTGTGATCCACATGTATAACTGATAAACAACGTCGTAATATTGTTAAAATTGCCCGTATTTTTCTGAATAATTTTCATGTTCATATTTATTCATGTTATGTTCGAGTACAATTCGTAGATGTGAACATTTTAGAATATTTTAATTCTGGAATTTTACTTTTTTTTTTTTTTCCACTCAAACGTTATCATCCTATTATTTATATTTCACTGGTCCCGCCCACTTTATACCATATAAGGCTGTATGTGGGACTGAACTAAAATGAGTTTGACAGTAGAAGCGCTGCTCTGGTTATTCTTCCAGAGCTGCGTCTTCATCAGAGCTCGACCCATGTGTCCGTGAGAGCTGACGAGTTCCCAACATTTGGAACTGAAAGCAGCAAAACTATTGGCTGAATTCAAACCTAATTAAGTTTATAAATCACCAGCGAGCCAGAATAGATGTGGTTACATTTTGGGAAAAGTAGGTCAAAGTTAAAATTTTATAAACTTTTTCTCTATTTACATAAAATGAGCAAAATTACAAATGGTTCAAAACATCAATTTAGTTTTAATTCACCTCAGACTTGGCACAAATATAGAAGTAGAGGCAGTTGATGTGATGACATCAGCTGGATCGATGCTAAAGTAAAAAGTTGAAAGTTCCGATGTTATTTTATTTATTTTTCATTGATTTTAGAACTTTGAACTATTTGATTCTATTGTTTTATTGTTGTAGTTTTACATCCTTATTTAATGTTTTTAGTTTGTGTCTTAATTGTTTTATTGCTTTTATGATGTGTAGCACTTTGGAAATGTTCTTGTTGTTTAAAATAGAAATAAAGGGGACTGGATTTGATTGGATGAAATAAGCTATAATACGTGTGGGGGCGGGGCTTGTGCCTGGAACCCCTTGTTTTACTACGAACTGAGTTTTAACGCCGACTCGAAATAATAATAAAAGAATTTGAGGAATGAGAACTGTCGTGTTTGGCATCAGTTCAGAGAAACAGGAAGTCATCGGTATCGGTGCGTCCCTACGTTTCCTTTCGGTCCATCCTGTGCACATGTGTACAACCAGGACTTCAATATGACTTTGTGGTATGACCTTTGACCCTTTCTAATGATTTGCAAAATTAAAAAAACAAACTGCACCTATATGTGGTATATTTAGGATATTCCATGATGAGGGTCCAGTTCAGACCAAACCTAGTGACATGAGGGCTCTTTTGTTACTATTTGGTGCTTTATAATAAAACTGGATTGGTTGATGGTTGAACTGAGTGTAGTTTTAAATGAACAGGAGATGAAGATCATTTATTTAATCGAGGTTTCACTTTCTCTAAATCACTAAACTGAAGTTGATCCTCATGAGTTTTCTAAATCCAACCTGTTTACCTTTTATAATCCATTAAATATGAACGTTTTCAATTCGTTTTTTATTTAATTTCACTAAATGAAGAGTATTTTTAATCAGGTTTTGTCGACAGCTCATATTGTTAAAAAAAAACGGATTAGATTAATAAAAGATCGTTAACCCTTTCATGCTTAATGTCCACATTGTTTCTAAAGGCAGTATTCTCCAAACCAGCAGGGGGCAGTGTCTACACACCCTAAATGAGTGAAATGAAATAAATATCTTCTTAATAAAACCATGTTAAAAAAATCTAAAAGCATTTTGACTTTAGCCTAATTTTAAGTAATAAAATAATAATAATTTTTTAAAAATCGAGAAACTTTTTTCATAATTCATGCATGAAAGGGTTAACATTGAAAAAACAAATGTCCTGTTGGTCACATGGGTCACAGGTCGGTATAAATAAATGATGCCGGTCTGTCCTGAGGAGACGAGGAGGAACATGTGAGTTTCATCCCCTGGGGAATAGTCAGCAGTGAGTCTGACAAACTGAAACCTTCCAACGCCTCCCCACCTCCAAGAGTCTGAGCTGAGAGATTTGGACTCGATTCTTTGTAAAACAGTCCCTGAAGTTAGTTTGAACTCGTCGCTTGTTTGAATGAGTGACGTTCACCAGGAAGCGTCTGAAACTCTGATGCTTGTGCGCTGTGTGAGGGCGTTCAGAGCGACTGACCTGGAAACTCACTCTGTTAGCCGGCCTCTGCCTTCACACGCCACAGAACGCTGCGTCCTTTACTCGGAATAAAACCGTTCCTGAATCACACATGTGGAGCCGGACTTCCTAAACATCTGTTCTGACGGTCTGAACCCCCCCGGGCTCGCATTTCTGTTCATATTGTGCAGACTCCTGTGTGTGTGTGCGTGTGTGTGCGTGTGTGTGCGTGTGTGTGTGTGTGTGTGTGCGCGTGCGTGTGTGTGTGAGTGAGCTGGCTGCATGAGTCGTTGTGCTTCTCCTGCGTGTGTGTGTGTGCGTGTGTGTTGATGAGAATGTAGCAGATGCAGCCAGGAAAGTAACATGACAAATTCCTGAAAAGTCGACAGTTCACACACACACACACACGCACACACACACACACGCCACACACACACACACACACACACGCCACACACACACACACACACACACCTCAGGAGCTGAATAGTCTCGTTTTGGTCACAAATAAAAAAAATTTCCACCAAGTCATTTACATCGTCACAACACCAGAGGTCACCATTCCACACAGAACCAAGACATCGAACCAAAGAGCTAGAGATTTGTATATTTATCGGTATATTATATATATATATATATATTTATATATATATATTACTGTGCTAATGCAGGACTTTTTCAGTAGATATAAACTCTCCATGCTTAGAATGTACACATACCAGACTATGATTCATTACACAGTTGGTTTTTCAATCAGTATTAGTTTTGTTTATTTGTTCACCGTGGAGTTCTTCAAAGAGCCACGTTTCCAGTGCAGTCTTCTGCGTTTTTGCATTCCTTCATCCTTCATCGTGCTTTTTTTTCATTCCTCCTTCCTGTTTTGGTCCGTTTCTTTCTCTCTCTCTCTTTTAACATTTCTCTTTCTCTTCATCCACTTTTCCGTTCTCTGCCAAACGTCTGTCCAGGACTGTGGCACTTCAGCGATATTCTTCTGCCAGGATGTAAGAGGAGGAGGAGGAAGAAGAGGAGGAAGAAGAGGAGGAGGAGCAAGAGGAAGAAGAGGAGGAAGAAGAGTAGACAAACGCAAAGTGAAATAAAAGGAGAGAACAGGATGAAGATGAAGAGAAGAAGAAGAAAAAGAGAGCACCACGGCGTGTTGCCCATTGTGCCATCTGAGCCGCTCCTCAATGCAGCGTTGCCATGGAGACCGGCTGACCGACGGTCTCCTCAGGTTACTCCAACATGGCGTCCAGCTGGTCGGCCAGGTCGTCGAACATGCTGCCGATGTCGTCCAGGATGCTGACCGTGGTCTTCTGCTCGGACACAGAGCTGACGGACAGAGGACAGAGTTAGAGGAGGAGCCAGCGGTCACATGACTGAGGGTTGGATTATCAATGAAACATGACGGGGTTTTGCAGACGACACACACTTCATATGAGATGTTGGAACAGAGTTAGAAGGAGCTGCAAACATGTTGGTTTGATGAATATTTGGAGCAGATTCCTGGAGGTGGGATTGACCATAAACGTACTGATGACAAAGTAAATATAATAAATAACTGGAAAAAATAAGCAAAAACGGGACTAAAATATAGAAAAAAGAATAAAATAACCAACAAAATGAACAGAAACAGTAAAAGAAGAACATTAAATGAACACAAATGAAAAATAAACCAATAAAACAGAAGTTCAGTTTGTGTGTGTGTGTAGTTGTGTTAGTGTACATGTGTGTGTTCATGTATTTTAGTGTATGTTTGTGTATTAGTGTGTATTTGTTAGTGTACGTTTGTGTATTAGTGTGTATTTGTGTGTACGTTTGTGTATTAGTGTGTATGTGTGTACATGTGTGTGTTCATGTATTTGTTAGTGTATGTTTGTGTATTAGTGTGTATTTGTTAGTGTATGTTTGTGTATTAGTGTGTATGTGTGTACGTTTGTGTATTAGTGTGTATTTGTGTGTACGTTTGTGTATTAGTGTGTATGTGTGTACATGTGTGTGTTCACAGATTTGATAGTGTATGTTTGTGTATTAGTGTGTATTTGATAGTGTATGTTTGTGTATTAGTGTGTATTTGTTAGTGTATGTTTGTGTATTAGTGTGTATTTGTAAGTGTACGTTTGTGTATTAGTGTGTATTTGTGTGTACGTTTGTGTATTAGTGTGTATTTGTGTACATGTGTGTGTTCATGTATTTGATAGTGTATGTTTGTGTATTAGTGTGTA
>JAQQZY010000028.1:1278741-1288857 GCA_030068375.1 Ostorhinchus rueppellii | reverse complement strand
AGTCTTATTTGTACTCTTTACTGACCACTGATGCCATTTCTGTTTGTTATTTATAATGCTGTCTATTTTGTGTTTATTCCTGAATAAACAGCTCAGTTTCTTGTTTCCAACCATTGTGTGTTATTCAAACTCACCTAATTCAGCTGCTAGCTGTTATCAAGAGGACTAAAACCCTTTTTAACATCAGTCTGACAACTAAGTAAGGAAGCTAAATAACTTTAAACTTTAATACATGCTCGAATAGATCGGTATCGGATTATAAGTGCAAAAACCTGGATCGGGACATCCCTATCCGATAACATATCTGATTATGAGAAATCGGATTAACATGTCTAACACTCCAATGCTTTCATGCATGTATACAGGTTCATTGGATTTATTTAAGTTTTTTTTTGTTTTTGTTTTTTTTTACATTTGTTTGTTAAAAATAAAAAAAATGTATCATCCTCCATCTGTTTGACAGAAAGTACAGTAATACAGGAACGGAGACACGTTCCAAAAACTGTCCTTTAGAACACAGGTGTCAAACATGCGGCTCGGGGGCCAAATCCGGCCTGTGGGATGAATTTGTAATTAATAATAACAATCAACGGAGTCATTTTAATTCAGGTTCCACATTCAAACCAATATGATCTAAAGTGGATCAGAACCAGTAGAATACTGTTATAACCTATAAATATTGACAACTTCAAATTTTCTCTTTGCTTTTTTGTAAAAAAAAAAGTAAAATTACATGAAAATATTTGAAAAAATAAGAGCAAACTGAAATGTCTTCAGAAGAGTAAATGTAATTTTACCAGTATTCTGTCTGTTATTAAATGTTCTGTGTATTTGTAATAGTTGTAGTGTAAATGATAAATTGAGGCAGAATATTGTTAAAATTGCATTTGTTCTTAATACATTTCAAGTTCATATTCAGATTTTTAACGAAACTTTGTCGACGTAAACATTATCATAATATAATTTGACTTTTTTCACTGTTATTCTTTTACTGGTCTGGCCCACTTCAGGTCATATGAGGTGAATATGGGCCCTGAACTAAAATGAGTTTGACACCTCCGATTTACAAGACTGGATGCTTGGAAAATAACAAGTGTACGTCTTAAGTCATAACATACGTATGTCTGAACACAATCAAATAATGGACTGAAACATGTGAACCAGGGATTTTCAACAATCGCATTTCTGATGTGCATGTAAACGCATCGCATCTGATCACAGCGGTTATCAGATTACACCCAGGTATCGGATTTTTATGGTCGCGAAAACAGGCTCAATGCAATGTATACGTCAGAAGATAAATATACTTGATTACAGAATGTATGATAACAGCAGTGAACATGCACACTGTTAATGAGCGCTTCGTTTGTGTTTAAAGCTGCACTGATGCATTTATGACCACAACGGCACTGGAACACCCACGGAATTTGACACTTTTTGGCTGCCAGGTGCTAATTTTCCTATATTATTACATTTATTTCAGTTTTTTTTTTGTTTTTTTTTTGTTTTTATTCCTTATTGGACTGATATTGTTGCTGTCGGGTAAAAACCTCTTATGTCCTAAACGGTTATTTTTCAGAGAAGTGGAAAAACAATGCATTTATAAGTAAATGAATGAAGTTTAGAGATGTAGTCACATGCTGTTTTCAAAGATTTTTATTTTGCCATTTCTCAATACAAGTACAAAAGAAATGACATGGTTAGTTAAAAGCAGTGTAAAATCAGGTATAATAAATAAACAGGAAATCACATTCAATAAGCTAAAATAAATTACAATAGTAAAAGTAGCAGTAACGTTGCGTAAAATAAGTGTGCTGAACAGTCAGTTTGTAAGCCAGTACATAGCCACATATATTGCTTTCAACACTTTTCATTGGTTAAATATTTCCAACAGAACTTGCTGCACACTTTTAACCCTCCCTTCGGTCAAATTTAGTGTAAGATTCTGTTGAAAGTTCCTGCACTATAATTTAGATTAGAGTGTCTTTGTGTAAAACCTATTATATATGTGAAACTACTCAGACATTAGAACTGCACAAGGACATTTAACCTTCAAGTAGGTCAAAGGTCACCTATTTTTCATGTTCTTGTACTCCATGACAAGATCCATCCACAGAATAACTTTGGTGCAGATGTTTCGATGCATTCTACAGACAATGGGATGATGTTGTTGAATGGACAGAGGACAAAACGGTTACAATACCCCTTCAGCTAAAAGTTGAAAAACCAGACAGACCAACAGAATCATTTTCTGACAAAAAAGTAGACTTACAAGGTTTCCACCCCGACAGCGAGGATCAACTATGATTACACTGAGGTTTGTTTTTGTTGATCTCATGTGACGCACAAGGCTCAACTGTAAACTGGACATGCAGGCTACAAAGGTTATATTTTGGTTTAATAATACAATAAAATAAAATAATTGAAGCCTTTAAGTCCTGAGCCTATTTCGGCTGTTTTTGTCCCTATAAACCAGATAAAAAATGTTTTGCATGCTCATGCTTAGTATCTTTATTTTCAGCACAACTTCTTCTATATGAGAGATAATTATTACTTCACTATAATCTACTTCATTAACATATTGGGTCAAAAAATACACAAAAATCATCAAATTCACGTACAGTAGTATCAGATGATTGGACCACTTTTCCCAGTTTGTAAAATGGTGAATATATGGACACAAATGCACCTCCTGCCGTCCCATCCCACCAGTAGAAGTGCACATTTATGCTCCCATAAACACATTTTCTACTATCAAATCAAAACAATCATATCTCTGGTTTTGTGTGATTTATTGGCACCAAATAAAAACTGTGACACAGTTTCAAATCTACACTTTGGAGTAAAGTTGATGGCAGCGCTCCATGGGACAGAGTTTTGTTGTTACGGCGCTTTAATGACGCCTGGCGTGATCATCGGCCCACAGGGTTAAATACTACAGGGGTCATCGGTTTAAAGTCTCAACTTCACTGCACATAAAATATCTAAAAGTGATAAATGCTGATTATTTTTCTGACTTTACAGACATGATCATATTCACTGAACTCTATTTTTTTCATTCTAACACATGCCTGTCAGTGGAGTCATTATTAGCATTTACTGTTATTTGGGACCACGACCATATTAGAATGCAACGACATAATGTGAATATACGTCATTAAATACAATTAAACTATTATGCTGCTATATATGTTTGGTAAAAGCAGTTTTACACATGATCAGACTTCAAAAGCACAGTATTTTACTATTATTTTGCTTATGGTACAAATTGCATACTGCAGTTTAAAATTGGCTTTGTTTGCTTTAAATGATGGTTTAAATATCTAATTCACCTCTAGACATTATGGGAGACTACATAAAAGATAGACACCTGTGGTTTTAACTAAGTAAATAAATTAGACAAAAACTAGTGAACTATTTAGCTTGTCTACTTACAGGTCAAAACACGGTATTCCAAGACCGAATCCCATTTCCCCCTTAACCCTCAATCTTAACTCTCAATCTCAGCCCTCTAAACTCAGTGTAAGGTCCATCTTTTAACTTAGAATTGGGACAACCCTTACGTGCAGTAACGTCTTCTGACTGTGGGGGGCGACGTTATGGCAAAGCTACGTCCAGTCTGTTATTAAAACAAAGGAAGAAGAAGACGAGTCTGTGTTAAACAGAAAGATAAGAACGCCGTGTAATCTCTAATGAATATTAGCTAAAAACGCAGTAGGGTGCATTATTCAGTGTTCCGTCGCTACACAACGATGTATACAAGTGACGTGAAGCCGGGACCGGCGGTTCGACTGACATCGTAAAGTAAAATAAATAAATACTACCCAACAACGATGTCAATAATCCATAAAGAAAGGATTAAATTAAACTATAATGGTTTGGTAATATTTATAGCTCTATTAACGAAGAAAGTACTTACATTTGTAGCTCACTTTTTTCGTCGCCATCTTTTCTGAAGATGTCTTAGCGAAAGTATGCGATGTATTCTGGGTATCCCTTCCTCACAAGGGTGGTGCTGGAAAATCTGAATACTGAGGGCGATTCAGCCCTTAAACCTGTCCCTCAACTTAACGTTCTTAGAATTGGGACAGCACTGGCCCTTCGCGGGAGCACGCATTTGAGACTGAGGGTTAAGGGGGAATTGGGATTCAGCCCAAATCTCTCTGACGGGACATTTTAGAATCAATTTGACAGATTAGTGTTGCTGTTGCTTGATGACCCTCATTTTTACTATGGAATTATTTTTTTCTTTAGTTGGACCAAAAAGGGATTATTCAAAACAAGAAACAACTTTATACTGAGATAAATGTTGGAATGGCAATCAACTAAAGTTCACTCTCTGATGGGACATGACTGTGGTTTGACCCTTATACAGATTTAAAACCAAAGCATAGTCGCAGTGAGATGTTTTATTAACACATTAATCATACTCTACGTATTTAAGCTAACTTCAAATATTTACATTAACTTCATTCACGTGTTATCGTAGGCTAAAACACTGACTCAGTGCTAGTTTTGTGGCAGTTCACAAATAGATTTTTCTCGCTTTTTAAACTTTCTTCAGTGAGTTATCACCATTTATTATAATATTATCTCCTGTATTTTGCATTTTTCACTGTAAATAATGTATTTTCCTTTATTTAATTTCCTATATTTCACTTAGATGTTCATGAAAATGCAGAGTTAATTCAAGGGTTATTGCACCCAAACAATATAAAAACAGAAAAGTGAAGAAAAAGTGTCTTTTTCAGTCAAATCTGTCATTAACTGAACATAAACCCAGCGTGTCCATCCACTGCCATTAATCCTGTTTGTATGAACAGAAAGATCCGACAACTGGGAGAGATCAGATAATCATGAAAATCAGATGTGACACGTTTACATGCACGTCAGAAATGCAGTAATCAAAAGCTCTGGTTTAGATGCTCCAGTTCATTATCGGATTTGTACGTATGTAATGAATGTAGACTGTATGTTCTGCACATGTTTGACGATGTTACTTCTGTTTTCTACCAGTTTAATTGTGTGTTTACACATGTGCGGATCATTTAAATCAGATGAACCTGGATATATGCAGGAGGACTTCAGAGTATGTATGAATCTGACCTCTCATAATCAGATTACCGCTGTTATCTGATCACACGTATCCGATTACCCTGTTTACATGATCCCTTGAGTAATCTGATACTCCAGATATCAGATAATGATCGGAGTATTGGTGTGTACGTAAACAGGCTCATTGATCCAACAGTGTTTCTATGGTAACTACAGAGCATCTGAACGTCCAAATGGGTCATACTGTATCTGATGACCATGAAAAGATGAAGAAATGTATTTGACACCAGTTATTGACATGTACTGATACCGGTGGCTCAGTAGATGGTTCTGGTGGATGTTTGGGTCTTTATGGGTTAATCATAATCACATCGTGGTTCTGTTGGTTGGTGTCAATGCACCATTTTTGGATCTGGAAGAGTTTTTTCCCCACTGTGTTGCAAAAAAACTGAGGTAAATACCAAGTGAAGGGGGAGTGGAGATGGTTCCACTGTGACGGGTTTGGCAGGAGGCGGGACCAGGACAGTTTGGTTAAGGGCTGTGCTTTTCTTTAAAGGAAATGATGTACATGCATCTTGGAAACATCAAGGACAGCACAAGTCAAAGTCGCACAGACTTGTTTCCATTGTGGTCCTTGGAGGTGCCTGTGACCTCTCTGGGGTTCAGGGGTCAGGGGTCAGTTGCCTTACCTCCGGGGTCATTCGGCTAATGGTGGGCAAGTCATACCCAGCGCCCAGGAAGTTTGGAGCGTAGACCTGCAGCTGAAAGTCGCTCAGCCATTGGACAACGGCCTCTGAGCTCTACGGGAGAGAAGACAGGGGGCATGCTGTCACTGGCTCCATGTCTGAGTCTTCAACAGCCAATTTTCCTCAACAGGGCCAAGGCGAGCAAAACAGGGGCCACATTGAAGGGACCAGAGCAGGAGGCTGTTGGACCATGCCTGCTCCTGTCACTCACTCTTACAGGTCAGGTGTTTTTGGACGATCATAGTAATTCAGTGGCTTTAAAGCACAGTTAGCTGCTGAAAGGTGATTGAATTAGCCCTGTTTAGTTCCGCTTGGCCCTGTGGTGAAAACCAGGCTAAAGAGAGGAGGGAGAGAGGCCCTGCCTACCCTAACCCTGACCTCTAACCCTAACCCTGACCTCTCATCCTGACCCTGACCTCTAACCCTAACCCTGGCCTCTAACCCTAACCCTGACCTCTCATCCTGACCCTGACCTCTAACCCTGACCCCTAACCCTGACCCTGACCTCTAACCCTGACCCCTAACCCTGACCTCTAACCCTAACCCTAACCCTGACCTCTAACCCTGACCCTGACCTCTAACCCTAACTGCAGAATAACAACACCTGTTCCATCTACATCTGAAGCTTCAGTCCTTACACACGTTTCATAACCTACTCAGCTGGTTTTCTGTTAGAAGGTACATATCTAATGTGTCTAAAACACTGATTCTTAACTGGTGGATCACAACCCAAAAAGATGAGCAAAAGATAACATTAACAAACACTAGTTGCACTTTATTAACTGAACTCCTTTTGTATGAAAACGCTGAATGTGTTAAAATGTCTGTTAGTGAAATGTTCTGTTATATCAGCTTCATGATTAATGTTTGAATAAGTAACTGAATGCACTTTTAATTTTGAATTGAGCACACTTTTTGGTTTCAGTTCTAATATATCTGATGTGGTGTTAAAGGGAATGTTTCCATATTTATCATCACCACCTGATGGTCTGTTTGGCTTATCATTAAACCTGTCTTCTGTGTTTTCATATTGTCATATTTTCTAAGGTTCAAAACACACCATTTTTGATCTAATACATTTGAAAAGTTTAACTTTAATTTAATTTGGGTTGCAGTTTGTAATTTAGGGGTGATAGTGGGTTCTGAAGCCAGACCAGTGTAGAAGCTCTGGTCTAAAACCATAACTTTACTGTTTGCTGATTGGTGAAGCTCTTCTGTAGTTGTAGATTTAATTTGATCCATTGTATACATCTCTAGTGCGTCTACCTGATGTAAACAATGCTAACATGCTACAGCTAACATGTACAACTGCGGCTAACGGGGGTTCAGTCACACCTAAACTGTTTCCACCATGAGGACTTCAGATGGACCAGGGTCTGAATGCAGTCCTGGTTCTGGAGATCTTCTATACTTCACTGATAATTAATAATATGTGTGAGTGAAGCTTTCAGGTCTGAACATTTATCATTGGTCAGTGCTACAGCTTTTTATCCCACCTTCCATTTTGAAGAAGCTATAGCTGTTTATGCAGCTTTTCGGTGTTTTTTGAACGTATTCCCATGGAGTTATAGATGAAAGCAGGTGACAGATGGACTGATGACTAAGTCCAGGCCCCACTGAACATTTGTTTACAGTTGGTGGTATGGTTGGATACAGAAATGACCAGTAAAAACTGATATTAGTAAAACAGTCCGAAGGAATACTACAGTCTGTGGGACATAAATTCCAGTGACTTTGGATTGAAAGATGGCTATAAGCAAACACTATACTTTAATATATAACCCATATATAGGCTAGCATTTGTAAAGTGAAGAATAAATTGATTGGTTTTTTTTTTAATACCTTACTAGTAATGTTTTCTAACTGATCCAGCCCACTGCTGACTGAGACAGTCTGATGTGTAACTTGGTTGAAACAGATGCTAATTAGCTGCGTGGTCCAGTTCTAAGCACTGATGGCTGAAGCTAACCCTACACTTCTAAACCCATATAGGATAACATTTGTGATGTGAACATTAAATTGATTTTTTTAAGTTAAAAAGTACAGTTTAATCATTATGATTTTTTTTTAAAAAGCCTGTAAAAAAAGTTTTTTCTTTATATTTCACAAATAATTTCACAAAAACAAAGTGCTAACAGTTAATCAAACAATAAAGTAACAGTATTATCTGATCAGACGTTTCCTTCCTACTAGGTCTGAAAAGTTTTTTCTTTATCTTTTTACAAATTTTAAAAAAAAAGCCTTGCTGATTTTCTTCAGACCTGAATGGAACAAAAATGAGCTATAAGGTTTGAAAATAAAATGCTGATAGTAGCTACAGATTCCAGGCTGTGTTCATGCACCTTACTACTAATGTTTTCTACCTGATCCAACCCACTGCTGACAAGGACACTGATGTGGAACTTGGTTGAAATCGTTGCTAATTAGCTGCGTGGTCCAGTTCTAAACACTGGTGGGTGACAGCAGAGCCCCAGGACCGGGTGTCCGCCTAAAACCACTACGGGGCTCCTTCCCACACACTGTTCCCCACCCACATCCCTCCTGTCCACCTAGTCATTCTCCTTTCTCTCTGTCTTTCTCATCATGTTCTTTCCTTCATGAGCCTTGAAGCTCGTTGGTTCTCCTTCCTGCCTGTCTTCCTTTGTACAATAATGAGGGAAATGTCAGGACGCTGGGTGCTGAGGAATCAGGACTCTAGCTAACAGATGGCCGTGAGAACATGGCTTAAATGACAACACACACACACACACACACACACACACACACACAGTGGCAAGTAGCACATACAGACTCACCATGACCACCTGCTGTTTAAATATGTTCATTATTTTATCAGGCTTGAAGTCATTATACGGTTAGATTTGAACTTAATTATTGGCCTTAATTGTTGGCACACACACACACACACACACACACACACACACACACACACACACACACACACACATGCACACACACACACACAGCCTACAGTACATGCCAGCTTACTGTACATGATGTAAGATCACATTCACACTTCTTGTGCCGAGCTAGTCCACCCACGCCATGCACACTGCTGGGTACCTGCCAACACACACACACACACACACACACACACACACACACACACACACACACACACACACACACACATGCACACACACTAATATCTGCTCGGCTACAGTAATGCTTGCTTGAGGTACATCTACCAACGATCAAATCAGAGACATCTATCTTAGCAAAAGAAGATCAAATACTGCAATGGAAGAGAGAAGCTGCAACTTAAAGGCGTGAAGAACGATGAGTAAGCAGGTAAGAAACAAGCAGCAGAAGAAAAGACAGGATCCTCTCACACTCAGAACGCAGGATTTCTCACTCAAATGTTCATCCAAGACCAAGCAGTAGATCCTCCACTCAGACTCACCGTGTCATGGCTGCATCCAAACACTCGCAGCACGGACGAGGCCAGTTGCGAGAGAAACCGCTGGGACATCTTGAAGTATGTGTGTGTGTGTGTGTGTGAGTGTGTGCGAGTGTGTTGTGATTAAGGAGACTGAGGAGCTACATTTTCATGGTGCTGATAGTGGTGACTGTATGTGTGAGAGAAGCGCAGACTTGGGACTGTCCTACCTTCCCCTCACATGGCCCCTCCCCCTTCCTGGTTGGCGCGGCGTCATAAGGCGGTGCTTCGTGGAGCGGGCAGCCCGATTGGCTCGATGTCCGAGAAGAGCCGGTGGAGCCTGCTGCGAGACAAACCATTGGACACTTTTAAGCCGTTGGACTTTTACTGTAAACAAATGAACAAATGGTTCATCAGTTTTTTTTCTCCAGCTGATACTCGTCAATCTCCTTCTCACGATTTGACATACAACCAATCAGAGGGTTGCTTTTGGAGATGTTTTACCCTGTTCTACAGTTTCATAGAAAATATCTGCTTCAGACGTTAAATGTAAAATGAATCAGCTCATGTTTTCATAGATATGACGGTGTTCTTCCTCATATATGCTGGTTCATGTTCATTTATCCAACAGATTTATAAATGTTCCACTGATAGAAGCTGTTGTCATGAGCAGACAGTAGTTTTTCCATTAGGCTTATGTGCAAAACTTTACCAATATTTACTAAATGTGTAAAAAAAAAACCCATCAGTGTGTAATGTCAGTTTTTCCATTAAATCACAAATGAGATGATTAGTTTATTTATTGTCACAGTCATTCCATAAACATGAACATAAATATGCTGTTTATTTCCACATATAGTCATTATTATTCTATATTAGCCTCTATCTGCTCCTAAATTATTCCATTATTCAGTTTCCTGGTGTGTCCTCACATAC
>JAQQZY010000028.1:1146965-1159115 GCA_030068375.1 Ostorhinchus rueppellii | reverse complement strand
GGACCTCTTTAGTCCATGTGGGTGACTTCAGGACCTCTTTAGTCCACAGGGGTCACTGTAGGACCTCTTTAGTCCATGTGGGTCACTTCAGGACCTCTTTAGTCCACGTGGGTCACTGCAGGACCTCTTTAGTCCATGTGGGTCACTTCAGGACCTCTTTAGTCCATGTGGGTCACTTTAGGACCGCTTTAGTCCATGTGGCTCACTTCAGGACCACTTTAGTCCATGTGGGTCACTTCAGGACCTCTTTCGTCCATGTGAGTCACTTTAGGACCTCTTTAGTCCATATGGGTCACTTCAGGACCGCTTTAGTCCATGTGGATCCCTTCAGGACCTCTTTAGTCCAGGGGGTCACTTCAGGACCTCTTTAGTCCACGGTGGTCACTTCAGGACCTCTTTAGTCCATGTGGGTCACTTCAGGACCTCTTTAGTCCATGTGGGTCACTTTAGGACCTCTTTAGTCCATGTGGGTCACTTTAGGACCTCTTTAGTCCATGTGGGTCACTGCAGGACCTCTTTAGTCCACGTGGGTCACTTCAGGACCTCTTTAGTCCATGTGGGTCACTTTAGGACCTCTTTAGTCCGTGTGGGTCACTTTAGGACCTCTTTAGTCCATGTGGGTCACTTCAGGACCTCTTTAGTCCATGTGGGTCACTTTAGGACCTCTTTAGTCCATGTGGGTCACTTTAGGACCTCTTTAGTCCATGTGGGTCACTGCAGGACCTCTTTAGTCCACGTGGGTCACTTCAGGACCTCTTTAGTCCATGTGGCTCACTTCAAGGTCACATTCAGTTCAGACTCAAAACTGATCGAAGTCGTGTTTAATGTGTAAAATGAACAAATGCACAAAAAAATTGGATTTCACCAAAAAATCTGAAGTGTGTGACTGAAGTCTAAACGAGTTGCAGGGGGGCGGGGCCTTTGCCAGACCCGTTACACACAGCTAATCTAACCCTTACACGCATACACCTCTTTTACAAGTCAACCACACACACACACACACACACACACACACACACACACACACACACACACACACACACGTTGCTATCCTGTGAGCTTTGTGTTTAATGCAACAGGACAAACAGGTCTGTGTGAACATCAGCGTGGCGTTACAGTTTCCTGCTGTTTGACTGGGACTCTCAACTCCACTCTGTCATTACAGCCGAGCTGCCTCTGCCCTGTTTATTTGGGTTTTTGTTTTGTTTTTTCAGACAAAAAAACCGTCATGGTCTGTAACGTGCCCCGCAGACACTTTGCAGTCCAAATTATTTTACATGAAATTTCATTACACATGTTAAAGAGGTTCTTGACGAGAGAAGGAAGGACAGGGGTCTGCTGTCAAGTATGGAAATGATGGTGGAAAAGGACAGGCTTTACAGCGATCTGACAGGACAGGAAGTGACAAACAAAGAGAAGAAGAGAGACGCTACAGACCAGAGCCAGGCTTAAGTGTAAGATATCTCAGACAAACCCCCAGATGGGACCATAAAACGTTCCCATCAGCCATTGATGAGCAGTGATTATGTGTTTATTGCAGTGATGGTGGCCTGTGTCACTGGATTGAGGAAAATTGATGGATGACCTGACAAGTGCACTGTAAAAAATAAAACATCGAATCAACTTAAAAAATGTTCTTCAATAGGTCACAAATAAAAAAATAATAATAATAATAACATTAAATATAATTATAATTTAATGTAATTTAATTTGGTTCACTCAACTCTTTTTTTTAATGTGTGACCGATTGAAGAAAAATTGTAAGTTGATTTAGCGTTTTACTTTTTACAGTGTGTGTGTGCTGGTGATTTGTGTGGTACAGTAGGGAGGAGACAAAGCAAGCACCAAAAACACCTGATGATTGGAAACATCTCCAGCTTACATGTCCAAAGCTCTAATCCAGGACTTTCAAATGTTGTCCCACACAAATACAGTAACATCACTAATATTTACCCATAAAGACCACTTATGGTACTTTTGTGGTTGTCCCAAATTAATTTTTCTCTCTATTTAACATTTCTTTAGTGATTCATCATCATTTGGTATAACATTAGCCTCTGTATTTAATTTTTTTTGTGTGTGAAAATCAGTTTTTTCACTAATCATGTAGATCTTCATACAAACTCAGATTAAAGATCAGAGGTATTATATCAGAAATAGAGAAAACTGAAGAAAAAGTGACTTTTTCAGCCAAAATATCAACTCTTTGCAAAGCTGGGAAGAACATGCATGAGCCAAACAAAAGCCATCACTTCTGATCACAAAGAGAAACACATTTTAGTTCAAAAGAAATCACTCACTTTTCCATTGACCCTCAAATTGCACGAATATAACGTGCATAAAAATTTACCTGATGGTAAAATTTTGCCAAAACCCTCGTTTAAGTTTTTGCTCTGGCAAGAGGTGGTTTTTCAATATTACGAAAAACTGCAATGGAAAGACCGTTTTACCTTTTTCCACAACTAAAGCCATGTGAATAAAAAAAAAAAAAAAAACAGATGTGGACGAACGTTATACAAGTGAAGAAGAAGAGTTGTAAAAGAAACAGGGCGCGGTATGTGAGGACACACCAGCAAACTGCAGATAGAGGCTAATATAGAATAATAATGAATATATGTGTAAATAAACAGCGTATTTATGTTCATGTTTATGGAATGACTTCTAGTGTCATCTGTGAGAATAAATACACAGATCATTGCATTTGTGATTTAATGGAAAAACCGACATTACGCACTTCTATTTTTCAGCATTTAGTAAATATCGGTAAAGTTTTGCGCAGATTTCCAATGGAAAAGCCACTACTGTCGACTATTACAAGAAAGTATTAGAACGACTGAAGAAGTCAAACAACATTGGGAAACTTGTATGAATCCAGCAGAGTTACAGCCAATAAGGTCAGAGACGCTGACCTCACCATAACCTGTTTCATTCTAGAGTTTAGGTTGACCTTTGTGCCAAAACTAAGAGGAATTCTGTCTAAATGATCCTGAAGTACTCAGGAGCCTCTGACCAAGCACCCACTACTCAGCAGACCTTATAAAAATGGACACGTCTACAAATCCACCTCTAACACTAAAAATCCAAAACTATGTACAGCTGTAGATAAACAGGAAGATTCCATTCCATTGAATTTTTTCACTTTTTAAAATAAATAACTGTTTCCGGTTCCGGTTGAGTGAACGTTGGTGCGACTTGCTGCCGCTGCTCACCGGTAACTTTGAAATATTTTTAGTGTTTTTAGCTTTTCACCTGCCGCTTCACATTCCACAGACCTTATTCACTGTTTGCGTCGGATCGTGGGCTTAGCTGTCGTTCTTGCATGGGTCAGTGCCGACTAGCATCAGCCTGCTCGCCCCCGCTCACCTGTCCTGCCCCAGCTGTCCAGCCTTGTCAGATTTTTAAAGGATAGATTGTAAATGTAAAGTTTTTCATGATGTAATTTCACTTTTTTCGCTCTAAAACATAGACAAATGTATGGAGTTGACATTATTTATATATTATTATTGGACCGGTCCGGCCCACCTCGGATCATTTTGGGAAGATGTGGAACCTGAACTAAAATGAGTTTGACAGCTCTGTTTTAAAGTGTCCTCTGTCAGATACTGCCCTACCCTTTCACCTGCTGGAGCTTGTATCTGTGTGGACTGCCATCCACCAAGGCCCACAGGCTCTAATTCACTGCACAACTGCTGCAGTCTACTGTCGGCCTATAAACTCAGCTTCAGGGTAAGTCCGTGGACTGTTTCAGCTGAGCGAGGCTGCCAACTCAAGTGTACTTCACTGCATCCTGAAGCTTGTTTCGTGTTGTGCTCTCGTACATAACGTACTTCACTGAATTGCACTGGGACTATTTTGGGCCATTCCTGTGCCTACTGGATACTACTGCCTCATTGTTTTTAATCACGGGATGCTTTTCTTTTTACCAGACAGTCTGCAGACTAGTTCTAATCCAAAGGGTTTCCTGTAAGTGCTCTGCAGACGTAGCTTTTTAGTGCCTGCTGGCATGTGGTACACCCCACTGCTTCCTCCAAACTATTCTGCAGCCTTGTTATGTGCTTCAAAAGATCCAGCAGGACAAGCAGTCAATCAAGTAGCACACCTTTACTTTTATTTATTTATTTTTTTTAGTAGTACTTTAGTAGTTTTAGAGTAGCACACCTTTAAATCTGATGTTTTTACCTCATTATCATTATACATTTGACCCAAAAACACCCAAACATCCACCTTCAACCTAAACCATCTACTGATCTAAACTGTTTAATACCTGCTGATCCACTAATCCTATCAATACATGGCAATAATTGATGTCAAATACAGTTCTTCATCTTTTCATGGTCATCAGATATGATCCATTTGGACATTCAGAGGCTCCATAGTTACCATGGAAACACTGTCATCTTCTACAACATTAATTCACCAGTAAAACCCATGGAGTTGGATCAGAACCAGTGGATGGACACACTGGGTTTATGCATATTAAATGATAATAAATGAACAACAACAAATTAAAAAATGGACAAAATATTAGATAAAATGGAGAAAGTAAGCAAAAAAGTGACTAAAATGTGGCAAAAAATTATACAATAAGTAAGAATATGAACCAAAATGAATAAACCAATAAAATAAGGCACAAATTGGACAAAATCAAATAAGAATAATAAAGGGGGGAAAAAATGTACAAAAAATACATAAAATTAATTGGTTTTTTTTTTTAAGTGGTCATCATAAGGGAAACCCGCCTGGCACAAGGAGAACATGCAAACGCCACCCAGAAAGGCCCTGGTCCAGCTGGAAATCCAACCCAGATTCTGGTTGCTATGAGGAACCACTGCCAAACACCCACCATCGCATAAACATACATATACATACATATACATATTGAAACATACTGCATTATATGGTACGTGTTGGCCTGGTGCAAGTATTACATAATCATATAACAATTACTGGAGCGTCTGTTTTACAGTCGTGACAGTTAGTCTTCATTCACCTGCATTAAAAACAGCTACATAAAAATAACAGACACTATGTTTGAATACTTTAACAATAGGCTTTGCATACTGAACTTATGTTAAATCTGAAGTGTGTGTTTTTTAGAAGCCCTGTATGAGGCAGTGAGGTGTGCACCCATCACTTGCACAGTTCATTTTCAAAAAGCATTGACAAAAAAAATGGTGCATGTCTTGCTCAAAGCCGCTCCAATTACCAATATATCGTTCTCTTACCTCGTCGTGGCCTAATTTTGGCTAAAGCCATCTGGTTTTTGCAAAAATGAAGCAAATCATCAATTAAGTCAAGAAGGTCCCTAGACATTCAGACTCAAAACTGATGGAAGTCGCATTTAATGTGTAATACGAACAAGCAAACACCAAAAAAAAAATTACCAAATTTTCACCCAAAAAAAAAAAGCGAATTGTGCATTAAGACCTGCAGTCTGAACATAACTTTATTGAATTTCTTCCGAACAGGAAGTGCTTGCCTGAAAGAAAACATATGACTGCATTTCTGTTGGTGGAAAAGTGCATGACATGGACCAATCAGAGACGTCCGTACTGTGCTGTGCATAATCGCACTAATATAACTTCTACACTTACTCATCTCCATCTTCAACTTATTTTGTAATTCTCGTCGCCGAAAAGTGAGTAGAATTTTAATATTTTCCCATATTACTTTATTATTTGGATTAGTTATTTATTTCTAAGCTATTTTTGCACATTTGTACATGGTTGAATAAATGTTCTTAGCTGTTGTTTGTGTATTGAACAGGATCTGACAATACATTCCACAATTACACGCCCTGCTTTTTTTTTTACAGACCCTGTTCCTCCATTTCTGCTGAATACAGTGCTAAGAAGCAAAATTAATCTTCTTCAATAGATGTACTGTACATGTATGAATAAATGAATGAAGGCTGCAAATGATGATTATTTTAATAATTATTTTTATAACTAATCAGTTCACTGGATAAACACAAAAGTCTCAAGTCTCAAACTTCGGTATTTAACCCAAAGCAGTATAGGCTGCAGACAAGTCACCAATGATAACGTCCCTGTAATAGCTTTGGGTATAGTTAGAGAACACTAGCCCGCTACCTAGACTAGTTATGGTTAGAGACCAGCAGGATATAGTCTTACACCAGCTCTGGTTATAGGTTACCAAAGTAGAGTTGTATCTGTCAATTCTAGTCAACAGTATGTTAGTCTGATGGTTTGATAAACGGAGATGGATGAAAACATCGTCATTACAACAATACCATCTAGCTAGCTCACAGGCTAAAGTAATCACAACATGTAGGCTATCTTAATCTAGGTTTACATTAGGGCTGCCACGATTAGTCAACTAATCATGATTATGTCGACTATTAAAATCATCGACAACTAATTTAATAGTCGACACGTTGTTTTTACTAAACCGTGACGTATAAACACTGCAGACACTGGTCAGGCAGTTTTCTCTGTGACCCGCCATGTTACAGAACACAGATGCAGAAGTAGACAGTAAACATAGCGGTACATGAATCCACATGATGACAGAACAAAACTACACCATTGTTGGTTGAAGAAATTTGGTCTTTGGAGGCCGATGTAAAAATTCAGACGAGACAACTCGCAACAAGCAAGTCTTCAGCAACTCTGAGCAGACGACACGGAAATAAACGCGCCGCATTGGAATACCAACTCACGCCGAGCTGAGTTGGAGCCGGTACCACATAGTGGAAACCTGGTATAACTAGCTAGTTAGATGCTAATATTAGCATAAATAGACAGCTAACTTATTACTTACTCATATAGCTGTAAACATTAACGTTACCGATGATGATTTGATTCACTATCCGCCCTTAGCACATATTTATGTGTTTTCTGTAACATCACAACAGTGATATATTTGAACAGGTGATGTGGTAACGCTAATGTTTAATAACGTTATGTTTCAGTGCTAAAAAAAAGGACGTTCTTCTTCAATGGTCAACTTTCTTCCAAAGCCAGCTCCGTGCACACTTCAGCATACAACTTATGGCGCTTTTCCACTGCAAACCCAACTCCACTCCACTCGGCACGCTTCGGCATGGCACGACTCCACCCACTTGTCAGACCGGCATGGTTGTGTTTCCACTGCCAGCCGTTACTAGTTGGGACTAGTTGAAGTGGGTGAAGTTGGCGGAGTCGACACAGCCATGCCGTCATTTTCAGGCAACTAATAAAGTGTCCCGCCGTGGTTAGTAAAGTAAACAACAACGATGGAGGCAGTGGAGGCGGTGCTGCTGCTGTAGTTTGAGCTCTGGTTTATTGTCACTGAAAATGCTTAGACAGACGCAGGTCTGTGTGGGGGATTATTTAAGATCCACCAGCTTCGTCGCGCGTATGACAACATTTCCTCTGACCCATCAGTGGACAGGACTGTTCATGTCACGTTCTAGTGCCGGCTCAGCACGGCGAGACCCACCTCTGAAACAGGTACGAAAAATCGTAATGGATCCCAGGTCCAACCCCCAGTGGAAAAGGGCCACACTGGGGAAGAGTCGAACCATGCCGAGTAGAGCCGTTACGAAAACGTGCAGTGGAAAAGGAGCAATAGTTAGCATATACCTTAAACACTTCAAACTGAAAATTAATGATGGTTCTATAAGAGCAGCTTCATGCTGGTGCCATAAGCTGTATGTTTAACATTCAAGTTACATATGATCCAATTAGTCGACTAATCGAAAAAAATAATCGGTGATTAGTCGACTATCAAAATAATCGTTTGTTGCAGCCCTAGTTCACATTATGTTCCCAGTGTCCACAACAGCCCCGTTTGCCCAAAACATAGTGCATCATGGGATGTTGTCCATTTTTTTCTCCATATTCAAGTTTTGTTCCGTAAACGGTGCGCTACGTTTAAGCCAAACCGGGCTGCTGCAGACACCGAGAACAGAATGTAAACCGAGGTTTAAAAATCTGGCCCAGTATCCAAGGCCTCAGCCTCGAATGTGCTCAAGACCAAACCAATCAACTGCCAAATTTATTGCCTACTCTTAAGAATTGTTTTGGATCGATTTAATCGCGTCGTTGTTGCAGAACTAAAATAAACCATTATAAGCTCATAGAAACATTTGTGTTAATGGACTGTTTGTCTCCACATGTGAAATGATTGCATTCATTTTTCTTCAGTATTTTCTCTGCTGATGTTTCCTCCACTACAGTCCCAGTAAAATTAATAAAATACAGTTGTTGGGTTTTTTTTTTTAACGTTCCAGCCTTGTACGTCTACATACAGATTCAATCTAAACACATGCGCTGGTGTTTCCTCAGGATGACAAACCAGGCTTCGTCATCATTTCCATCGCACTTCCTTTAAGGCTCCTTAGGGCGGGACTAGTGCCACCTATATCATTATTATTGATATATATTAATTGGCTCACACACATTTACAAATCTTAACCCAGCATAGCTCCGCCCACATCCAACCTAAGCAGCTGAAAACACCTGCGTAAAACTGCAGGACTGCTCATACGTCAGAATTTCAGAGTTTTCCGTCTTTACAATAAAAAGTCCTCTAAATGTGAACTCACTCTCAGATGCTGCAGCCTCCATGACTTGTTAGTAAATATAAGAGCCTTCTGTAAGATAATTAAGGCTAATTAAGCAGTAAATCGCACTTTCCTGATTCAATGCAGTAAGTATTTATTTTTTGTTTCTGTGCTTTAATATTTAACCCAGAAACACCCAGAACTACTTTTGTAGCAGTTCCCAAATTCATTTTTCTCTGCGTTCAATCTTTCTTAAGTGATTTATCATCGTTTATGATCATATTATCCTCTGTACTTTGAGCTTTTTTAGTGAACATCTGTTTTTTTCCTGTATTTAATGTACTGATAATGTAAAGCTCAGATTAAAGTTAGGGGTTATCATATCAGAAAGAGAAAACTGAAGGAAAAGTGGCTTTTTCAACAAAGATATCAATAAATGAATGTAAAAACAAGCATCTCCATCCACTGTCATTGATCCAACTCCATGGGTTTTACTGGTCAATCAATGCTGTAGAAGATGATGGTGTTTCTATGGTAACTACGGAGCCTCTGAGCGTCCAAATGTGGTCATACCTGATGACCATGAAAAGATGACAAACTGCATTTTACCTGAATTATTTCAAGGTATTGGTAGGTTTATTGGTTGAGAACTTATTGAACATCTTAGTAGATCATTTGGGTTGCCAGCAGCTGTTTGGGTCTTCATGGGTTAAACCAGAACTGTTCATCTCATTTTAGTTCAGCCCAATATGACCTGAGTGGGCCGGACCAGGAAAATACTAACAGCGGAAAAAAGTAAAATTACATAACATTTACGTCTTCAAAGTTTCATTAAAAATGAGATTAACATGAACAACCTGAAATGTCTTAAGAAATATAAGTGCAATTTCAACAATATTATGCTTCGGTTTATTATTTGCTCTTACTTCTCTTCAGACATTTCAGGTTGTTCATATTTGTTCAAGTTTTTCCCAATTTTTGTGAAAGGATAGTTTCTAAATGTAATAACTTTCATGTAATTTTACTTTTTTACACTAAAAGACAGAGAAAAATGTGTAGTTGTTATTATTTATGGGTTATTATGATGGTATTTTACTGACACACTTGAGACAGAATTGGTCTGTAAGTGGAACCTGAACTAAAATGGTTTTCATATCATTTATCGTTAATATCTTCAGTGTATGTTTGGCATTTCTGGGGTCTGGTTGGACCCTTTGGTGGGCTGCTGTTGGCTGAGAGGCCGTATGTTTGACACCTGTGGGTTAAACATATCCACATACTGTACTCTAAAAAATGGGGCTTCCTGCCGGCTGCAGTGGGCGCTCTGCCATCCTTCCCTGTCTGTTGATAACTGTATCAGCTACTTCCATATCAGCAGGAATATCAGTGTGGTTACTGCTATGAGCCTCGACCACATACATGTATCTGCAGCTCTCTCTGCCTTCACTCTGTATTGCCCACACGTTAGAGTGGGCTGTGGAAAACCAATCAGTGTTGGATGGCGTGGCACAGCTACACATCTGCAGAAGACGATCAACTGGAAAAGCAGAGTCGTAGAAAAAGATGCAAGTGTTGTTTTTGCTGTTGACTGTGATGCTGAACCTCCCTCTCCAGGACATGGCCACCATTGCTCACTTGCGTGGCAGGGTTACACTAAACCCCTCGTCCAGAAAAGCACAACTCTCTGTGGCCCGTGCCTCCCACCCCTCTTTTCTCTTTGCTCTTGCTGCAGTGCACTCAGACAGGGGTCTGGAGATGGGCTGTCAGTGTCCAATCACACCACTAATCTGCTCTGATACACCCCAATGCGTGCAACCCCTCCTCTCTCTGTTCTACACACGCATATGCACGCACACACACACACACACACACACACACACACACTAACATCATCATCATCATCACTTAGGCCTCAGCATCCATCCAGCTGTGGTGTGACTCTCACATCCGTGCAGCTGGAGGAAGGCTTCAGTCGGATACACAGTGGTGTGGTTACCCTGCACCAGGTTTGGATGGAATGCCTTACTTGCTTTCCCTGGCCGGGGCCTTTGCAGCAGCTTCTGCACGGTGAGCAGGTCCTCGGTCTTCACCGCCTGCAGCAGTTCCTGGTCCTTCCCCATCTTCCGCTCTGAGCCTCTCTACTCCCGCAGCATCCTCCGACAGAGCGGCGCTTCAGCCCAGCCTCCCCACGCGAAGGCTGCGTCTCCTCGGCCACGAACAAGCCTCCCCCCCCGGTCCCTCTGGAACCCTAGTCTAGATGAGAGCAGACCCCCCCCTGGAGCCTTCGCATATGACGGAGGCGGGGCGGGAGGGGTGGACTGGCTGGGATGGAGGGATGCTCTCGGGTTCCCCCGCTCAGAGCGGAGCCTCTAGATGGGGACGGGACCGGAGGCTACTGGCTCGAGATTCCAGGGACGGCGCGTAACTGGCGTCGCGTGCGTGACACTATGACGGTAGAGAATAAAAGCCTTATTTCCTTCCAAGCTGTGCTCGGGCTCCTCTTCTGGGGGCTGGCGGGTCTGTCTTTAAGCGCAAAACGGCGATTAACCGAATACCAGAGGACGGCGTCGGAGCCAGGAGGCTGATGGAGCGGACTGTACGCACGGCGGAAAGGGCTTGTGCGGCTCAAAAGCGTGCACGCGCGGTGTCCGTTCCTCCCGAGGTTGTGCAGCTCTCGTGCTCTGCGTCGTAAACAGGATCCAGGAGTACCGCTGCTGCGGCCATCGCTCCGCGTGCGCTCCGTCGGCTCTTGGTTTGATAATGATTGTGTCCGCGTGGGGGCAGGGGTGTGCACCGAGAGAGAGAGAGAGAGAGAGAGAGAGAGAGAGAGAGAGAGAGAGAGAGAAAGAGAGAGCAGTGCACGTACACGCGCCCGCGCGCCCTCCAGCTGGCCCGGCTCGTACCTCTAAACGGCTCGTGCTGCTTGGGGGCGGATGTCAGATAGAAAAGTGACCTCCCCGAGGTTTCCCTTTTCTCACTGTTGTTGTTTTTCTTTTTTTTTTTTGTCGAGGAGGAGGGTCTAAAGACGGGGGATGCCCGGGACGTTAATCCTTCATCGACTATTTATTTAACTAATTATTTGACTGTTGCTTATTTCCATATTCAACTAATTCTGTAAAAGCCTGTGAGAAGACCTGGTTGTCATATTGAGCTGTGCACATAAAACTGAACTGAACTGACCCCATGGGGAAAAAGTCCCACCTCCCAAAAAACACCAAATTCGTAAAATAAAACAAAATAAATAAAATAAGTTTATATATATATATATATATATCACTACAGTGGACAACTGTTCCATGTTCTTTTGTATATTCATGGGTTTGTTGTTTTAGTTCCATATCAGCCAACACAATGGACACTTATGCACCATCCCATAATACTCTGACATTCATACCAGTACTGTAACTTTGCTGTTCTTGATAAACCTGATCTGCTGTAACACGTTTGATTGCCTGTTACTATTAGACTAATTTTTTGGAACTTTTTTTTTGACAAAAAGGTCTTTTTCTGGCTGAATTTAAAACACATCCTAATAATGTGTTTATTCAACCAAACTTCATTCAGATTCATGACCTTGTGAAGTATTAAACCATATTAGTGTTGTTTAAAGCATTCAACCAATCTGTGCCAAACACCATCCA
>JAQQZY010000028.1:1010933-1027439 GCA_030068375.1 Ostorhinchus rueppellii | reverse complement strand
GCATTGGAGGTAAAGAAAAAACACAAGGGCATGCAAGTTACATAGGATAAAAGTAAAAAGTAAAGATTTGAGAGTAAACATTTGGTTTTAGTGTAAGATTTAGGCTACGTTTACACAGCAGGTCTTAATGCACGATTCAGATTTTTTTGTGAAATCCAATTTTTTTCTGTGCACGTTCATATTACAAATTAAATGCAACTTCTACCAGTTTTGAGTATGAACTGAATGCGGCCCTTAAGTGACCCGCATGTGCAGAAGAGGTCCTGATGTAATACGGGACCATGCAGCGCGCGCTGTGTTTAAGCGAGTAAACATGGAGGCATCTTGTATCGGCGTGTGTGGCACTGATAAAGTTTCTCTAAAACCGAAGTCAGCACTGTTCAAATAATTTTAAGTAGAAGATTAAAAAAGAGCAGAGCCAGGTTTATTACTGTGGCTGCTACGTCTGTACAAAGGGGTATTTGAATGTGGAGTCGGAGTCAGGAGTGGTGGGATAGTGAAGTTAGCCGTTTCACTGACACAGACTTTGTTCAGAATTTTCCAATGACAAGAAAAATGTTTAAATACACCTGTGAGCACCTCTCTGTAACACTCTCATGATAAGACACTCATCTCTGGTGATTTCAATGACATAAAGGTCGGATAAATGCGACCTGGCCGTTCAGACTGATGCCGCATTGCAAAACATCTGATACGTATTGGATTTAGTACCACATATGAAAGTGGCCTGGGTCGGATTTTTAAAAAATCAGATTTGTGGTGTTCATATTGTCTTTAAAAGGTCAGATACAGGTCAAATGGAGGCAAAAAGTGGGATTTGGGCCACATTTGGCTGCAGTCTGAATGTACCCTTAGTTCTGACAAAACTGAACAAAACCTACTATTATTGATTATTCTTTCTAAGGGTCAAAACATAGTATTCCAAAACTCTCTGATGGGACATTTAAGAGACAACTAGACAGATTAGTGTTGCTAAATGACCCACAATTTATTTTTAAATTCATTTTTACTTTAGTTAGACCATAAGGGTTTATCCAAAACAAGGAGCTACTTTCTATTAAAATAAATGTTGAAATAGAAATCAATTAAAGTTCACTCTCTGATGTGACATTACTGTGTTTTGACCCCTAAAAACAGAAGGATTTGAACAATTTCAAAATGTATTTTTGCTCATTTTGTCCACATGAAACCAACACAACAGCTGTCACAAATGCTGTTGCTAGATACCTGTGTCTACACATTATAAAATCAGTATAAACCCAACACTACTGGACTATTTGTCATGAGGTGTGAAAGGTAAGACTCCTGTGCATGATGATGAAGGGAGAAAGGGATGTATTACAAAGCAAAAGAATACAAACAAAAACCTGGAGGTGAGACAGAGTCCTTTGAATGATGGCTGAGGATGAGGAATGTAAGTTTGGGTTATGGAGAGGTGAGGTTGGCAGTGATCCAGCTCTGCACGGCTGCAGGACCAAGCCTTAAATAAGGCTTGATTGTGATGAGCCACAGGTGAGTTTGATAGTGGACAGAAGAATGGAGATGGAGGAGCCAGTGGTCACACCAGAGTGGACTGTGACACCAACACATGGACCTGGGATACGGTGGAATACACTTATCCTCTGGTATTATCATTGGGCGTACAGTATCCAAAGTCTAAAGCCGACCATGCACAATGGCTCGTCCAAACCAGGGGTGTCAAACTCATTTTAGTTCAGGGGCCACATTCAACCAAATTTGATCTGAAGTGGGCTGGACCAATGAAATAACATAATATATAACTAATGTCAACTCCAAAGTTTTCTCTATGTTTTAGAGTGAAAGGGGTAAAATTATGTTATGAAAATGTTTACATCTACAAACTATGCTTTAAAACAATGTGAATAATATGGAAAAACTGAAAAAATAACTGCAATTTTAACAATATTATGCTTCAGTTTATCATTTGCACATGTTCGTTATACCTTACAGATCACAGTGGTTCTACAAATACACAAAACATTTAATCACAGATAATAATATTGTTAAAATTGCACTTCTCTTAAGACATTTCATGTTGTATATATTTCTTCAGATTATTCACGTTTTCCAATATTATACTTTATTTTGTACATGAAATGTTTACAGAGTTGTTAGTATTCATTGGATATTATGGTCATATTTTATTGATTTGACCCACTTGTAACTGAATTGGTCTGTACCGTATGTGGCCCCTGAACTAAAATGATTGTTAATATCTTAGTTTAATTTTAGTATTTCACTAAGTCGTCACAAGGGCTGGACCGGACCCTTTGGTGGGCCAGATTTGGCCCCCGGGCTGCATGTTTGACTCCCCTGGTCTAAACACTGATTGCATAAGATGCCACTTTATTTATTGGTTCTATAATTTTCCTCTCTACCGACAAAAAAAAAGGATTTTCAAACAGGGCTTTGTAGGTTTCTCAGAGTCCATATCACTGTGCCTGTGTCCAGTTTGGGATGTCATTTCCGTAGGGTTGACTCCCCTCAGTTCATTTTAACCCATGTACAGTAACAATGTTTGACTCCTGTCCGTTATATTTGTGTAGCCCAGACCCATGTGAGATGGCTGCTGAAGTGTTATACGATCAGACATTCACTTTCATAATCCGATGTCAGATGCTGTAATGAGAATCACATTGAGGTTAGTGTTAGAAATTCACTTGTTATTGTTGATGCTACAATGTTTTTTTTTTAGCATCATTATGCAAAAAAATATAATTGCCTTTCCACATATTATACTAGAGGTCTGAGAGGACATGAGACTTTTGCATCTATTCCTTGCCTGTGTTTTCAGCCTGTAGGAAACTCCATGGCACAGCTTTCTCTCTAATCACATTTTATTATGTATTCTCTGACAGGTAGGGAGGTTAAGTACATGACTGCCAACTGTTATTACTAATCACTGATTAGATCCTGTCAGACAAAACACAGCCATGATTCTACTGCTCCACTGTGTGGCTTGACATGGGAGCTTAGAAAAGTGGTTTCACTTGTCCATGAAGGCATTAAATGCTATCAGGGTCATCTAAGAATAGAGAAGGAAGGTGTTTATTTTCAGATTCTGGCAAGTTTTCTGCCTGATTTCAGCTTGTGCAGGTTAAGACTGGATTAAAACTGCTGTCACTGTAAACCTCAACCCTTTTCATAAAACCTTCACCATAATGCTGTGTTCAAATAAAAAAAAGAAGTTCATGTCTTGTGCCACATGATTACATATAAAATCAATGCAAAGATGTGAGAAGGTCAGCGTCCTCCCATGCACTCACCTAGTGTTTGTTTGGGCAACACATGGATTGTCATGAACCTGGAGAACTACTTTACCCATGGGGTAATCTAACATGACAGCATGTGGAGCTAACCTGGAGACATAATTGGACAAAATACATAGGGCGGGATCTATAAAAGTCCCAATTTGTGTATACTAATTTGCATGTGCAATCTAGAATTTTGTATTTGGGGATGAACTGCAATTTTCAGGTGATTTAAAAAGATTGCGTGTGCAAATTACAACAGGTGCAAAGTCTTGGAGACTGCCCTATTTAAATGAGGATTTTACGTGCGCTACTGGAGTCAGTACGCTGTCAAAACTGCTCTGGGATACACCAGCAGTAATGGGAACAGTGACTGAATGATCCAGATGCACAGAAATGTGTTGAGGAGTTCAGTCATAGAAGGTATTGCATGACTCATTCAAACATTTAGTTTTCATTTTAGAGGCGGTGGAGTGTTGGGTTGACTCTCAGGTGCACATAATTTTGTCACACTGTAGTCAGTGTGTATTTTTAATCACAATCATCAGATCAAGTGGAGAAAGTGTGTGTGTGTGTGTGTCTCTATTTTTTCTTCCGTCAATCCAAAAATGTTCACACAAGGGTGAAAAAGGCATTCTCTGCATCACGTTTCATCATTTCGATGTCTCCTTTTTGCGACAATAACCACTTCCATGTGTGAGTAATCATGCATCCAAACTGTTGGCTCCTCCCTTTGAGACGTGTTAAATACAGACACAGTTTTGAGCAAAATTGCTTTCAAGCTTGATAAATCACTTTGTGTGTGCTAAATTAATATATTTACATTTTCTCCTCCCAACACACGCACAATTGAGTGTTTATGCCCCATATTGCAGCAATCGTACTGACTGGATGCAGACACTATTTTGCACCTTTGAAAGACCCAACCCTTAATGCACACTGTTCGTGAATCAGTTTGGACATTTTTTTTGCATGTGCAATGAGTTTGCACACGTTTTAATACATGCAAACCTTTCATAGATCCAGCCCATAAACTCTGTGTGTCTATATGACAGAGAAAGTAGAAGATTTTCGATTGTGTCCATGAAGTTTGCTACTACCAGAGCTCCCTCAGCACTCTGGATTACTGTTGGCATTTGTCTTTACCTGATTTTACCTGAAGCTCAATAATTAAACTTTTATGACAGGATGAAAGAGGAGAGGACTGACCGAAAGTGACTGAAAATGTAGGACAACATGGTAAGACCTAAAAATATGTACCCGTTTGTTTATTCTAAGTGTTGAACTCTACTTTAGTAATAGCCACTGTAGTGTTACACTTTTGGTTGTTAAGGTCTAATAGCCCTGTCATGTATTAAAAACACACCAAATACTCCATCAGTTATATTTTTATAAGTAGCACAAGGCAAAGGCTCCACATTTGATCTGAACACAACAAAAGAGACAGTTCATGGGACATTTGCTCAGGGATATAAAAGAATGAGGCCATTATGCATGTGTCTGACTTCATCTGCAAGAAAACAACTTTTAGTTTCTTTATTTGTCATCCAAATTCAACACCAAAACAATGTCAGTTATTATGCACAAACAACAAACCTAACCCTAATCCTTGTGGCTTTTATTGAATAATAATAGTACTAACTTCTTTGGTTAAAAAAAAAAAAAAAAAGGTCAGTTATTTATGTGTGCATGTGCTTATGACTTCACTCTGAATTCACACTTATTATTTATCTGACTGTGGAAATCTGATGTTTTCACTCCATGAATGATTAACTAATGCATAAATGTGAGTCTTGAGATACTTTCACAGCATTAATAAGTTTGAAACAAACCACAGTGATTTGTCCTCCATGGGATATTTCATTTGGGCAACTGTGAACATAACTGTACATGGATGCAGACCAAAGCAATCACAATGTGATCAAGATTTGTGAGGTTCAGTGTGTATGATTTATGGGGCCTGAAGACTGTATTTGCCAAAGTGGAATATGATTTTCAGAGCTATGTATTCATTACTGTACTGTATAATCATCTGAAAATTTAAATGAATGAGTTTTCATCACCATGAAACAGTGGTTTCCAACCTTTTTTGGTTCGTGACCCCATTTTAACATCACACATTTCTGGTGACCCCACACATCCAAATGATACTTTTTTTTTTTGCTAAACTTTATGTGTTTTTGATCATGTAATAATTTGCTATTCTATGTTGCAAATAAACTTTATTTTAGATGACATTTAGGCTATATAATTCATATAATGCACCTTTTTGCTTATCTGCTTCTCAGTTTCTCTTGGAGATGTTTTAAGGAACCAGGTGGGTGGAGAAATCTTTCCATTGTCTGTTTGGTCCAGTTTTCTGACTGCGACTGTGTCCAGGCAGGTTGAAGTGTAGTAAAACACATGGTCACATGATTAGGTCAATCAAGATATGTCCTGTCAAATCATATAGCCTGCATTTTATTTGAACTGGATTTTTATTAGGAAAATGGTGTGGTGTTTGAATTATAATGACATATATATTGAATCATTTAAAATATTTTTATTAGTAATTTTTTTAAATCAATTACTAGGAATTTCAGGTGACCCAATTTGAATTCCAGGTGACCGTGACCCTAATATCGAAAAACACTGCTTTAGAATAAGGTATTTATGTCTACAGAGGAAGTGGGTACATCCATCATATCTACGAGGAGTGCAACGGTACAGGTCGCCTATGGTTCAGTTTGTACCTTTGTTCTTGGGCCACGGTTTCAATTCAGTTTCGGTACGTGTTTTGAAAGAAAATATTTTGGGTTTTTTTTCCACAATTATGGTTTTATTTTGCTTGTCAGTAGAACCTGAATTTCACAGTAGGAACAAATTATCACTGTACTGAATAAAATAACATATTCTGTACTGTACATTATAACCCTTTCTTATTCCTCAACTACTTGTATACAATAGTATAAAACAGGCGCCTGCACACATAGGGGCCAAAGAGAGCTTTGTTTTAAAATAAATAAATTCCTGTTCTGCATAGGAATGTAAAAGAAAACGGAGGTATAAAAATGCCACGTATATCTACAGTACGCATTTCCTTTTTGTATGTGTACGTGTCAGAGTCGTGCACTGGGTCGGGTTAGGGTTAGTACAGGCACAGGTCGAAATAAACAAAATATGGGCCAATAGTGGACAAGGAAGTAAAGTAAACAAAGGTTCATGGTTGAAAACAATTTGCAGGACATTTAATGATGATGACTATCTGATTTCGCTGTGGTTGATCCACAGCCGGTTTGTTTTACTTTTCAGTTAGCTTCACCTCTGCTTACATCCGGCCATAGACAGCACTGAGCAGCACAGATTACAGATTTATTGATGGTGTGTGTTTTAGCCAAACATAAAGCCCTTAAAAGTGAGTTACTGTGTAGACAATGTGTTTAATTATGGGTTAAGGTTAATGTATGTGGATATGGGAGGGTGTGAGTTTGCAGGGAGACACTCTTGTTTCTGTCTGCTGTCTCTAATTGAGGGGCGGGGCTTCCCTGCACTGCATGCTCAAATCCATGTCCCGAGAAAGAGAGAGAGAGAGAGAGAGAGAGAAAGATTGAGAGTGAGAGGGGGAATCAACTGCAAAAGTGAAAACTGGTCCATAAAGCGGACCGAACAGTGCACAGTACCACTGCATCCCTGGTGTCTACTACCTTAATTTCAGTGTTTCATGATGAATTCTAATCAGTTAATACTGCTTTAACCAAAAATCCTAGAATGGACAAACTCTGGGTTTAATGACGTATTTTCACACTTGTAGAAACCAACATCAGGGAGGTGAGGGGGATTCAAAGTGTTCGCAATCTCAAACTTCACCACTAGATGATTCTAAACATTACACACTTGCAACTTCAATAGAGGTGAGTTTGATAGTAAAACATAGTCTGGGATGGTTTGTCTATGGTGGGAACATTACCCAACATTAATACGAAACAGCTACAGGAGGAACTCCTGCAGCCAGGTGTGGTTGGTACACTGGGATACTAATGTATGTAAACTTCAGCTGGTGTCATAGTTGTGAAAAGAAACAACTAAAAAGGAAAATGTTCTAGGTTTTCAAAACTCATTAATTAATATAGAATATTACATTTTCTTTTTTTTGGAGCAACTTCATCAGTGTTCCTCATGTTTCTGTTCTGCAACTAAAACATGATGAATTATAGCCATGACACACCCTTCACATTTCCTCAGACCATTTTCAGCTGAACAAACAGGTAGTTTTACTCAGCTAAAATACTTCTCCAGTTCTTGGATGGACTTCTAAAACCTTTGGTAATCCCTACCCAACAAGAAACATGCTTGACAGCAAGTATATTTTGGACAAAGAAGACAGACTAGTGACACCAAAACCCTAAGACTTTCTATAATCTTCAGCTATTTGAAACACACCTTCTTCTCAAACACTCTCCAAATGTGAAGTCTGTGATATGCAGCCAATTTAAACCACTCATATAACTCCAAGAATCATGTAGAGCCAGGCAGATGTTTAGTTGAATGAGCTTGTGTCTGGAGTAAATCCAAGGGCAGACAGTTCACTCTTGTGTATGTGCATGTATGATAAGGAGAAACAATGAGTGTCTTACGTTTGTAGTTGATTCTTGTGATGGTGTCTCTGTTGAGCATGCGGTTGAGAAAGGCGTTAGAGTTTTCAGAGAGCTGAATGATGACAAAGAGAGAGGGGGTATTCAAATATTCATCACAAACTTCAGTGCAACACACACATTTATATTACAATACAACACATATAGAAAGTGGTCCAAATACTAAAACACACAGAACTTCTTCCTGCATTATAGGACAATCTCTAACACACAAATGAGCTGATCATTTTCTCTGTCAGCACTAGGGTTGACAACCATCCTTTGAAAAAAGGAATCCAGTATTTAGAAACAAAATTACAGGTCCCATACTGAACTGAAAAGGGAGGCACTTTTTCACACACACAAAAAAGGCAAAAGAAATTCACTCCCCCAGGAAGGGTGAAGGCAACTGGGTCAGCTGGCCCTGCCAATGAGGTGTGCCTTATTATTTAATTTTTTTTTAGATAGTTGGTAACCCTAGCGCTACAGTATGTTAAACATTGTCTTCATCACATAACCCCATTAACAGTATGTATGTATGTACTTATTTCTTTCCTCTTGTTCATTGTGGTTGTTCTGACCTTTATGAAGATGGAAACCACAGCGATGCCATGGGGGCTCTTGGCTGCTTCACTGTAGTTGGCATAGAGATCCTGGTTATAATGGATCAGGTGGACCTGAGAGACAGAGACATATACCAAGATGGAACACAAAAGATACTCCAAAGTATTCACAGTAGCATAAAGGCGTAAAAGGTCAGCATTTTCCTCTGAATCATCCATTGGGAAACCCCACCAGTTTTGTGTTTTTGTCAGCTATTGCACATTATAGTGGCAGAGTAAAAATGCACAGACCTAACATGTAGAATTAGAAATAACTTGAGTCCTGTTATATCATCATGGTCAAAGGATCGTGGATGTGTGAATTTGTTCTGAGTGTGACATAACTTCACTAAGGACTGTAGTTATGAGGAAGCACGGGACATTCAAATGTGACAAATGAGTCGGTGGGTATTTTCTCTGGGTTCCAAAGGATAATGGTACAAAGGAAACATCAGTTTCCCCTGGGAGATGGGACTCTTCAAAGTTTCCTCCAAGAACTTGCCCAAAAGAATAAGTCAACTCGCTCTCCTTGTTTCAATCAGGATAAACAACCTCTTCAAAGGCTGGTTGATATTTTCTAATCCTTTTCATTGGTCTGCTTAAAGGGCACCTGTAACACATTTTAATTGCTAGACATTTCAAAAGATTACGTATGATATTAATGGTTCCATCAAGTAACTTTTGCCACAGTCTGTTGTCAAGGATGTGCGAGTATTACAGTAAGTCCCTGCTCCATCAGTCAGGCACGGTGAGCAACATGTTACCTTTGGGGTGTTTCAACACCGGTAGTGATGGACACTTGTGGATTTCTCCAATTACCTGGGCTGTGATGGACTAGCCACTGACCCCAAGCAGCAGACACCAGTCTAAGACAACCCATTATCAGCCAGTGCTGTGTTGTGTCTCTAGGACTATGGCAAAGTGCAAAGGTTACACCTGCACACACAAGTGTGAAAGTGTCCTTTCCACTCAATCTCACTCGCTGACTGTTGTTTGTTTAGTAGTACTCGATCACCTGAAGTCAATGATAATACATCACCTCTGGTTGGCAATGGCTACTCTCCATAGGCTCTGCCCCTGGCTGTAATTCCCATAATAAAAAGGTCCAGTGTGGTGCATTTATGGCATTTTTTTTTTACTTCCTCTATTGCCTATAACTAATATGTGAAGCATAATTAATCTTGTGGGCATGACCCGTGCAGATACATTTTAAATCAGTTAAATCAGTGTAACTATTGGTATTATGTAATTACAAATGACTTATCTCAAGACCATGCAATGTCAATGGTACAAGCCCCAAGAGACTTGTATGTCAATCATAATTACTCTGGCTGTGTTATAATTCTCCACTTTGTTGGTAATGGAAGGTATTCCCTTCATGGAGTTTTGCAAGGTCTACTTTGATATTTTGGGGGGTTTTATGGAGGTTTTCACAACAGCTGAACAAAGCTAGTAGTGGTGGTTGGAACAGTTCCCCTGATGACAACACAAAATAAACCTTGAAAGAGTGACATAAGGATATGCCATAGTCTACAGCAGCGTATCATAGCGGGGGCAGTACTGCCCCCCAGGGGGCGTTGGGACACCATCAGGGGCGTTTGGAACAAGAAAGCTGTGAAGGGGCCACTGAGATCAAAATGGGGGCATTAGTCTGTAAAAGTATCAATATCAAGCTGCATGTTATGTCAATGGAGAATCACTGTGCCCCACCTGCAATACAGTACGTCATACACATAAATGGTAGAGTGTCTGGGTCTGAAACTGCATTTTTGTCATTATTTATTAATCTACTGGTTGTTTCCTCAACTAATTCAGTAATTTAGTGATTTGTCTATAAAATACCTGAAAATGCATTGCTGACTTGCTGTACTTATTTATTTTTTTGCAATACTTTACAAAAGCTCCAATAAATTTAAATTAGATTAAATACAGAAGCAGAAAATATTTCAGACTATGTTTCAGTGAAAGTTAATACCTTCCAAGGCCTTTTGACAAGAAAACTCACTTTGAGGTTTTGTAAGACCTGCAGATGTTCTATATTACTTTATTCTGACACTACGAGCAGGTTGCCTTCACTGACCTTTCTTTAAAACAAATCTGGTAAGTTCCTTCCCTCGTCATTTTTCTTTTCTCTTGTGGTACCTTGATGTTACTTACTTTTCAAATTACATAATCACAGTTCACCTGCAGACTCAGGATCAGCTCTCCACACTCTGAGACAATCTATTTTTGTCCACCCAGCTGCAGAGTGAACTGTACCATATGGGCCTTGGAGATGGAGGAGGGCCCATGAGAAAAGATAACATGCATTAAGAACTCAGACTATGAATTTCAACTAATAAACTAATAATGTGTAGAAGAAATCAAAAGCTTCAACTTTCAGACAAGCCTCATTTTCTACCATGAATGTCCTAGATGTCATGTTCCATCAAACTCTAACTGAAAAGCTCTTCTTGTGGATGAATCAGTGAGCCTAATCCAAAGGGCAAAAACATTTTACGGGATCTTTGAAAAAAAAATCTGTTTTATTTTTATTCCACTTGGAGTTCACTAAAAAGGCTTTTTAAAAATAAAAAGTAATTTTTCACAAAACATATAGAAAAAAATGTGGTTGTTTCCTCATACAGCTCTTTCCATCAACATGGAGCAGGTGTAAACATGATTTTGCAAACAGTTTAACCATTCTGAACCCTAAACACGTTGGTTTGGAAAATGTTGTGGTCATGGCACATTCTACAGGTTGAAAACAGAGAATGACAACAACAAAAAAATGAAGAATTCTGTGACATCAGAAGAAAAAACGAGTGTGCAGTAACTACAAACTAAACACAATGTTGTTGATTCTGGCAAATACTGAGTTTAAGGAAAGTAGTGATGGTAGTAGTCTTAAGTAAGGAGCAGACCTCATGTGGAAGGTGCGAAGTAGCTTTTCACCATGCCACATGTTTCCCCACCATCAAAAAAACAATACACAAGTGATAGCTGACTGCTCCAATAGTGCGGAGTGTTAATACTTATGCAGGATGTTGTGTGTATTAGGATGGGCAAAATGTAGACACCAAATCCCCTGCAGGAATAATAAAGTGAGTTCACCTTGAACCTTGAAACAAGTTCCACAACCAGAGCTAAGTTGGAAGAAATGGCCTATTACAGTTAACTCTCTTTATTATCCCCATAGGGTTCAGTCTCTGCATTTTACCCATGCTAATACACACACAGTACCGAAGCATTCCCATTAGCAATTTACATTAGCACTTAGGACATTAGAAATGAGGTGCCAAAGAAGGCCCTCAGAGTCCAGGCTGTAAGGGCAATGACAGGAGAAATAACCCCCATAAACATGTTTTTGATGGCGGGGGCTGGAGGAAACCTGCACAATGCAGAAAGAACAGTCAAATTCAACAGAGAAAGTCCTGATCTGACAATCAAAAACAGAATCTTATGTGAGGTGGAAGTACCACCCACTATGCCACCATGCCCTGTAATAAAGTCAAATTTTGCTTGAACTCTGTATTTGACTGAAGGTCAAAGTTCAAAGTTCTAATACAGGAGACACTGTTGCAAGTAGTCTGCAAACCTGGTGTTATGTTAATGACCTTTACAATCCTAGTAAACACCACATCATACTTGAGCCTTACATCTTCACTGGCTGTTGAAATTTGAGGCTTTTAAAATGAGGTCTAAACCACATTTTACTGGAAAAACAAGTGGTAGTTCAACAAAACCTTACAAAATGTTATCCTCTCCTGACAAATGCATGGGAACCAGCATTTATGGGAGGCCCCATAGAGCAGTGGAGGGGTCCAGTGGATACAGGTTAGAAATAGTGTCGTATACATGACCATGCACTGTATTGTTATTCACTGTATAATAGAGGAATAGAATCTGAGAACCGGACGTTGAAAGTATGTAAAGTTTCACTTTCCTTTTAATTTCCCGCCAGCATCAGTTACATTAGTTATGGACCACATTCCCATGCTCTGACAAAAAGAACAAACAAAAAGACCAAAACAGCTAGCTACTGCCCTTCCGGCATCTCCCAGTATGTTACCTATTGTGTGCTGTCCTGTCTCTCGCCACGCCACACCTAATCAGCCAAACCCATTGCACCTGTCTGCTCACTCGCACTCATCCTGCCAGTCACCCCCACCTCATCAGGCCAACTCTCCTCACCTGTTTACCCAGCTGCAGCGCATCCCCCAGTCAGCCCAGCATATAAGCCTCACTGACACACCAATCTTTGCCAGGTTGTTCTCAGAATGTGTCAGACGCTACAGCATTCAGCTGCACCTCCAGTCCTGTTTCTGGCCCCTGTCTATAATTTTCACCAGGTCTCTTTTCCTGGTAATTTGACCTGATTTCTGCCTGTGACCCTGAGTTCAGTGATTTCTGGATTTTCCTGGTTAGGACTCTGCCTGGCCTGGCATGGCCTCGTCTCTTGGCCTGTCTCCCACTTATAACCTGTCTGTCTTCTGTCCTGGACCTTGTCTATTCACCTGCTCCCTGTTATACTCACTCTCCTACTTTCCTTACTGTGCGTCTTCAATAAAGACGTTTCCGAACAGATTCTTTTGCCTGGTCCACTGCTTTTGGGTCCTAACTAAACCTGTGATAGTTATACAACATTTAATATACACATTAGGACAGCAAAATCTGTGTATACGGTGTGAATAGTGCAGTTGACTGTCCATCTACAGACATTCATATATATCCATGAAATCCACTATACTGCATATTGACTGTGGGAAGGTTTGTGTCACATTAAAGACCAAAGAGGGAGCCCATGAGTATTTCACACATTGCACCAATCTTTCTTATTAGTTAAACTAAACTGCTGCCCTCTGGGTGGATGCTTCCATTCATTAATTCATTCATTCATTTTCTGAACCCGCTTTATCCTCACTAGGGTCGCGGGGGTCGCATGGAGCCTATCCCAGCTACTTAAGGGCAAAGGCGGGGTACACCCTGGACAAGTCGCCAGTTCATCACAGATGCTGGATGCTTCCAACAAACAGTTAAGTTGTGGTCCTGCAGTATATCTCATACTGTGCATGTATTATGCATGCAAATATGTATATTCTGCATATGCATACTGTGTATGCATTTAATATGAATACCTATGTTTAGGATTTCTCACAAATATTCACTTGGCCACACCATTAGAATTCACTTATGAACTGCAGTGTTTCCACCAATTTGTACTCGGATAAAACAATTTGATGACATTTTCGATCCAAAAGGTTAAATATGGCTCTAAGTCTAATTTTCTGTTGTCATTTCACTTAGACATAGAACTACCACTACACAAAGCATGAGAGACTTTACATCATCCTTTTAACCTCAGTCTATCTGCACTAATACTGTGACCACCTTCCATTTAATGACATGAGAGCTCTGAGAATTCACAAGAAAACAGTTTTCACAAACAGAACTGAATACATTTTAATGAGCTTAATGAGCTTTGAGATGAGTTACAAGAACAATGAAAAGTTTGCGTTTAATAAAAGCTGAAGATTAAAGATGTAGTGAATCAGTTTCTACATGTATTTGCCTGTGTGTATTTTTATGTTACTCTGACTGAGAACTTATCATGTTCCTATTATTGACAGTAAGCTGTGAGCCATTATTAAGTTGTAAATCTTTCTGTGCTCTTCTGTGTGTGTTTGACTTGTAGATTATGCAGGTACATCTGTATCTGGTATCTAACCTCTCCAGGAAAACCCTGTCCGTTGAGGAGGTGCTCTGATCCGTGGGCGTCTTCACTTCCAAAGTGCAGTCGGACCTCCTCTAGCCGGTAGCTGTAACCCAGCGGACCCCCAGAGATATTGACCAGGTGGGCTTTGTCCGGACGCAGGGACACATGCTTCCCTGTGTTGTACATGGTTCCACCCATCTACATCAGAATACACAAACAGATAGAACAGGCCACTGTGAATGCCAGGGCTCCAACACAGCTGCAACACACTGATAATTTTAGTGCAAGTAACATCATTTTCTCAGCAATGTGGTGTGCATGCTCAAGAAAATAAACCAAACTGTCTGTGAGCTATGTTTTTTGTATTTGTGCCTGAAAATGCAAGAATTACATAAGTAATGCATAAAAAATGTTCAGTTAAGCCTCCAGAATTATCTGTGGGCTTGAAGTCATTTGGTCAGGACTCTGTATTTAAAGTGAACATGGTTGTGCAAAGAGACTTGTAAGGAAAAAAACAGAATATGTTTTTTAAGGTAGATGTGATCATACCGTATCTGTGGACATGACTGATTACAGGCTATTGTAATTTTCAGAGTAGGGCTGATGGAAAAGGCATCTCATTGTTACACTTGAATTATTTTAGAGATTAAAAAGCAAGAGCAGTAGGTTGGGTTTCCTCCTGAGAGCCACAGTCCCCTGTAGCTGATACATAATTACCAGTATTATATAAAAAAATAATTATTAAATTGGCACAGCTGTTATTGAGAGAGTAGTTTTGAAAATATGAAAGGTGCACATTGGGTCTGGTCAGGATGGGCTGATATATGCATCATATAGAATCTGAGGAAAAGACAGGAAAAAAAATACATGCATACATACATATAGTTTAGATTAATTTTTCCTCACAATTTCAATTTAAATGGTCGGAATCACTGTTGTTTCTCATACAAAGTTTATGATACTTCCATATTTGGATCAACAAAATAATGTGGATTGAAAATCACTTTCTCACTGCGAACATGTATTTAAAGTGTCTGTACATGCAGGTTTTTATCCAATGTAATAAGGCTGGAAATGTGACTTTTTGTGTTTGGCAGTCGACATTTAATGTCCTGGACAGCCTAAAAAACTCATTTAGTCCTTCTGTTGCGACATGCAAAGACCTCCCTCTGGGTATAAAAAAATATTATCTGTGTCTGTAAATTCACTGGTGGGTATTTGTTCATGTATTATTAACCACATACCTTATTTCTGACATTGAACCAAAAAACTAATAATAAAAAAAAGGAAACAAAAAACCATTAATGTCAGTCTAGTGCAAACTGCTAACTCAGTTCCTGTTGTATTCTCAGCTATGTTCTAGCTCTGAATCAATGGGGCTTCTACAGTGAGGACAGGATTTGAACAAATACTAACATCATGTTATATTTCATGCCACTTTATCTATATGACAGGACATCTGTTGTCAGAATAATGACATTATGGCTGACATGCACAACATTAAAGAAAGTCTTACAAAGAGAGCCTCGCTCATGTTAAACCCAGCAGATATTCTTGAGCAGAAAAAAGGGATTCAAGTGAGACTTGATTCCAATAATAGATAATAACGAGACCTCATCCAAGAGAGGGCAAAACCATTCAACTCAAGTCCTTGTTTTTATGGCTTCAGTGCACTCCAGTCAAAGTCATAAGGCTCAAGCCAATTATATCCTGCCCTCACTGACCTCCTGACCAATTAGCCTGTCGAATCTGTTCAGTTACTGTTTGTGAAATGCCTCTTGAGATTAATTGTTGCCCAGCTCTTGACTGTAGCCATAGCCCTGTGGAAAACAGCCCAATGTTTTGTAGTCACATTAAGCTAGGTAATATCTCGAAGAAAATACACTTTACAAACAGATGCTGACTGTAGACTCCAAGAATGTACTGTCAGTGGGAAGACTTCAATCAGAAACAACATATAAAATGTACTGCAGACAACTAGCATATGCAGAGGTTGACTCTTTAATGACTTCACTGACACCCTGACATTTACATTTCCACCAGCAGCTGCTTTTGAGTTAAGTGAAATGCAGTGTTATCATTTATCCCAAACTGTAACACTGCTTATGGAGACTTTCACCAAAAGTGTCATAATGAGCCCTTTTTTTATTTTTAACATGGGTAATCCCATCGCCTCCGGCCTCTGTGGTACTGTGGCCCAGTTAGAGAAGCAATCCAGCTTTGTCTACTGACAAAATGCAGAAAAGCGGAAAAAAGTGGGATATGCTGTGATGGCTGTCGAAGTTTGCTGCAACTTCTTTTTTTTATATCTTGTATAGACGTTTTAG
>JAQQZY010000028.1:933800-944222 GCA_030068375.1 Ostorhinchus rueppellii | reverse complement strand
GAGCTCCAAAGGTTGGACCAACATCATATTAAACCCTATTGGTTAAGAATGGGATGTATCTTAAATTCATATTCGAGTCAAGGCAGGTGAGCGAATACTTGGGAAAAATTGGGAGCGTGGAATTGTCCAAAATCTCTTGCTCTGCTGATACAAGAGATTTTGGACAATTCCATGCTCCCAGTTTTGTGGGAACAGTTTGGGGATGGTCCCCTCCTGTTCCAACATGACTGTGTAACAGAGCACAAAGCAATGTCCATAAAGACATGGAAGAAAGAGTTTGGTGTTAATAAACTTGATTGGTTTGCACAGATTCATCTGTGAGAAAGGATCTTTGAGTTGACTTCGAGTGGAGACTGAGAGCCAGGCCTTCTCGTCCAACATTAGTGTGTGACCTCTCTGGAGGAACAGTCAAAAATTCTCATAAACACACTCCTAAACCTTGTGGAAAGCCTCCCCAGAAGACTTGAACCTGTTAGAGCTCCAAAGGGTGGACCAACGTCAAATTAAACCATATTGATTAAGAATGGGATGTCACATAAGTTCATATGCGAGTCAAGGCAGGTGAGCAAATACTTTTGGCAATATAGTGTATTTGAGCTGTTTAGTCGTTTACAGCAAACCAAGTATTTTCTTTTTCCATAAAGTGAATATAAGATATCTAAACTAAAGACACAAAATTACAATATCTGGGTGAAAACATCAGACTGGTGAATTTGAAAGTGTTTTATGAAACAATCAAGAATAAGATCTAAGAAAAAAAACAAACACTTTGCTAATTGCACAATGTCAATGCACATGTAAAGATAGTAATGCTGGTATATTATTGTGTTTTGTATTTTATTATACTTTATTCTGCTTAATTCTTAAGATTCACCTCTACCCCATTCTGTTTCTAGTTTCATTCTACAGTAAAGGATGCAGGTACAGAAAAAATATTTCACTGTACAATTGTACTATGTACATGTGACGAATAAACCCTCTTTGAATCTTTGAATCTAAAATTAACTAAATTATCATTTTGTGAAACTAGTAACAGTCTGAGGTGTTGTGACAGGTGAGACCTATTTACAGCTGGTCTACAGTCCATCACAACGCTGAACCATGGGCAAACACACATGACTCTTCTTCTTTATCTCATTAAAACCAAAGTTAAAAACAACTAAACACATCAAGCGTATCATTATGTCTCCCCCAACAGCTAATGACTCCACTCTGCTGAACCATGAGACTGTCACAAAAATTAGAAGTCTTTGCTCAAAGATGGTCAAATAGTTTCATTGTCTAAAATTAACTGAGTAGTTTTGTTTTTTGAAGTTAACTGAGTAGTTTCACTGTTTAACTAAGCAGTTTTGTTCAAATGTAGAGCCAGTCAAGAGCTAACCAACGAGCTATACTGTCAAATGCAAATAATTAGCTTTTGGTGTCTACAGCTAACCCATGTGAAACTGAAAACTGAATATAATAAAGCTAAAAACTGACCCACCATGTCAAGTTTCCACTGGTTCCATGAGGTACTGTGCTAAACCAATGAATTTGACTCCATAAACATGTTCAGAGTCAGAAGTGAGGTCATGTCACGACATTCCTTACCTTTCGCCCTCCTGTATTGACCTTCAAAGGAGTGAGATAGGGGTCAAAGATCATGTGACTGGTCTCGATGTCGATGGGCGACTGCCTCTTCCCAATGGCACAAAGGTTCCAGGCTGAGTTCACCAGACCCCAGAAGGATGGGACTGGAGGTGGACGATAAAAACAAACAGAAACAGAGACAAACAGGTTTTAATAAATGTGAAACTCATACTCGTCGTCTTCCGCTTATCCGGATCCGGGTCGCGGGGGCAGCAGCTTCAGCAGCAAAGCCCAGACAGCCCTCTCCACCACCTCTTCTGGGGAAATCCTGAGGTGTTCCCAGGCCAGCCTAGAGATATAATCCCTCCAGCATGTCCTGGGTCGGCCCCGAGGTCTCCTCCCGGACGGACATGCCTGGAACACCTCCCCAGGGAGACGTCCAGGAGGCATCCTCACCAGATGCCCGAACCACCTCAACTGGCTCCTCTCGACATGAAATAAATAAATAAATGTGAAACTCCACAAGATTAAACCATAAAAACAGAGGGAATGTGAGCAAAGTGAGTGAAAGAGCAGTTTGGGGACATCTACATTTACATATAGCTTTATTAAAATCAAACTAAAAACAGAGCTTTCATCAACTCCTCCAAGGTTATCTGCAAGTATAACTAAGATGGATTTTGGGACTGCAATAGAAGTGTTTCTAAAAGTTTTCACTTCACAGTGGGATCCACCAAACATCAATGGTATCATTTACACATGTGGAAAATGATCTATGTGTACCTGTGAATGTTTATTTAACAGTGTTACATCCCCAAATATGTTCTTGTCAGAATATTTGGTGGCCAGAAAAGGTATTTTCATCTGACAAAGGTTTTATTTTAATTATTTAGAAAATGTAAAACTTAAAATGTTGTAAAGTCAGTATGTTATAAAGTCTTTTTCACATTTGAAACAGCAGATGTATTTCTACAGCTTTAGACTGGCCAATAGGTGGTTTAGACTGATCTATTTAGGTGTAAGCGTTGGACGGTGGTGCCAATATAGTAAGAGTATATTTAATAAAAAGCATACAGTGGGGTTCCCCTTCCCACTGCCAACAGCCAAAGCAACTGATATTTCAATAATAAATATGTACACTGGAAAGACAAAACATTCATTAAATACAGAAACTGATTATTTATCTTCACCTGACCATGAAAAAATGAGAGTGTTTCCCCGAAGGACATTTCAATGTTATTTTTCAACTAGTATTGAAATTTTATTCACTATGTTTCAACTCTATTCTTAAAATGCAAAATAAATCCTCAGTATGCTAATATCTTAATGCACCTCCATACATGGATTTGTCCTTTAATAACAGTTAACTGGATGAATTCTTTAGTCATGGTTCATTAGATTTATTCACTACACAAATGCATGTCATAGGGTTTGTATTTAAGTTTGATTTTCCTTCAGAGCTGTATGTACTAATCCAAGTAGAAAAACAAGAGTTAAAGAGAAGCTGCTGTGATAAATCCAAGCCTGGATGAAAAGGGTGAACAGAGCAGGGCCAGCAGGGGACGCTGTGTAATCCTATTCTGATCTAAATAATAAATGCACTACTGTGATGAAACATGGGTCAGAGGTCAGTGCAGAGATGGGATGACACTTTTGATCTACTGACTGAAGTACAGCAGATTATGTCCAGACTGAGAAACAACAGAAGAAGCTCTAAGTGGAATACAACTGTCGAACTGTTTATACTAACACCAACTCTCAAAGAATTATCTTTAGGACATTTACCAGGACTTTACTGGCTATATGGTCAGTCACAGGGGTGGCTGGTGAAATTATTTTTTGGTGGTGTGCAGTCGGTTTTTAGATACACTATAACCACATATATGTCAAAACACATGCACCACTATTTAAAAAAATATATAGTTTGTGTCATTTATTTTTTGTATGTAAATTTCACCCATCTGGCCTTCAATTTCAAATGTTTCCATGACTCTATTGTTAAAGTCAGACATGTCCCTAATGTGTCTTTTCTACTGATAATATGCCCAGTGCATATAAAACCAAGGCCAAGGTAATGCAGGTAGATCACATGGCATTAAAAAAACAGAAAATGAATGGCTGAAAAACATTGACATTCATGTCAGGACTCAAACCTCACTCTCCTGCATCAAAGCCAGTAGTGTTCCCCCCTGAGCCATCCTGCCACTAGCATGCCTTCTTGCAGTATTAGATTAATTAGAGAAACATTGACTGATTCCATTTCTGATGAAGGTCTTGATTCTTTTCAGGGCGTGACTTTTACTCCTGCGGGTGGTGCTTGGGCACAAGTTTTTGTCACATAAACACATCCACTTCTACCACTGGATGAATGGGACAGAACCTGTCTAAAGGGGCGGGGCAATAGAGGAACCATTTGTTTCCGAACCAAGCCCCAAGGAACCATTTTGTTTGGTGTTTTTGATATAACACTATGTTATTAAACTGCCCTCGGTTCATATTTTTGTTGTTTGTGGAGTGCTACATTAGTTGGCTTATGCAGCGTTTGGGTGCTGTTCCTCAGGCTGTCATGTTTTCAGTGTGTTCACTGTATTCATGTTTTATTGAAAAGAGGGAGAGAAGTTTACAGTATCTCTCCACCATATTCTGTTTCTGTTCAGACAGGTTTTTCTTTTTTTTTTTTTATCTGTCATAAGAGGGTTTTATTGTATGGCCTTAATATGCTTTGCTAAGCCTCAGATAGGTATGTATGTTTATTTCCCAAAAAAAAACTGGGTTCATACTCATTTGTGTGATGAAATCAGGTAATACATAATGAAGTACATATTATTAGCCTCATTGCATAACTGCCCGAGTGATTTTTTATTTTTTGGGAGGGGGGGGGGTTGTTTTTACCTCCGCCAAGGAGGTTATGTTTTCATCAGCGTTGGTTTTTCTGTCTGGTTGTCTGTTTGTTAGCAAGATAACTCAAAAAGTTATGGACAGATTTTGATGAAATTTTCAGGATATGTCCGTTCTGGGTCAAGGAAGAGATGATTACATTTTGGAGCGAATCACCGTCTGGATCCAGGAATTTTTTAAAGGGATTCTTTATCAGTGTGATAGGGCATGGTGGACCAGAGTTGATTATCGGGTCATTCAGCACCATCTAGTGGAGGAAAGTACAGACACTACCTTAAAAAAAAATACAAACACTATCTTGGTGGAGGTCTGCACTCTCCGAGTGCTTTTCTAGTTTTTTGTTTTGTTTTGTTTTGTTTTGTTTTACCAAATTGTGATATTTGAATAAAATGAAGCAGCAGTGTTAGAAGAGTAAAGTTATGCAGATAAAACAGTGTAGCCAAAAATATGACTTGGGCAATTAGGCCTCGCAAATTATAGGATATTAAATTACACAAATTTGCTTAAACAAATTGTTTCATTATCTGAACTGCTGCATTCTTGAGTGGGTCAAGGAGAATTAACCATCAATAAAATAGTTATTTATTGGACAGGAAGTACCAATCTCACATATGTATAGAATCAGTGCATATGAAAACAACCCAAAAGAACTGCATGTGCATTATATTTAACATTCATTCCTTCATTTTCCAAACCGTTTCATTCTCTGGGGGGTCATGGCCAGGGTCAGCAAAGCTTTGACGTATACAAATGAACAATCATCCACTCACACATTCTCCAAACCAGGACAAAGGTGCCGATATCTGCACCCCTCACATTTAATTTAATAGTGTTTTTATTTTAATGTATCCATGATGCATCTCCATAAGAAGATGTGTTGGTCTTTCAGTCCCTTCAATGCCTGAGGAACAGTTAAACAGAACATCACAAAACCTGAAAAAACATTTTCTTGGACTCAAGGATCAACTGAAAAGACTGTCAGTGCCAAGGTCCAGGGTCACTGTAGCGTCACAGAACACATTTATATCCATAATAACAATTAAATTAAGTCAATGAACACGTTATGATGAGAGAATAATGAACATGTCTGATTGGACTCATGGTTCTTGTTCATGTACCTCATGTTTAGCTAATATACCATCACACTGTAACAGAGGTGCCAATCATGCCAACCCCCAAATCTAAAGCATAGGTGTGGCCCCATCCAGTCCACCAAAGCATCCAAATACTAAAGAAATCATGAGGTGTGAGGATTAGTATTTAATACCAATTAGACTCTATCATAACAATAGCCAATTCATTCATTGCCAGACTTTAAAAAATCAGCTAAAATCTTACTAAATTGTTTTCACTCCATAGTGTTCTTGTACAACAGGTCCCCAAGTACCTCATTCATTTTCAAGCTGTTTTCCTGTTTTGTTTTGGGGTTTTTAAAATAATAATTCAAGACTAAAATCATACCCAGTATGCATTTTAGCTGGTAAAAAGAATATGCTGTCTGGATATTAATTCTACACACCAGGTTCAGCTCCCATGGTACCTCCTTAGGAAAGTTCTGAAAAAAAAAAAAAAAGTTCTGGCCCTCAGACAAATGGACCTGATGACCCTTACTCTGTACTTTGGTGTAAACCAGTTGCACCACAAGCAGAAGAATTTTAGAGCAGGCATGCAAGGCTGAGAATATTATAGGAAGTGCTGTAGTTTCATTTTCATTTCATCAGATTTCCAGAAAAATAGGCACTTACTGTAATGCACTGTAATTAATGACGTATTTTGTGTAATACATGTAGTTGATTTTCAATCTGTAGTAAAATCATTAGTAATTGCAGGTTTCTTGAAAACAGTAAATCACTGTTTAACTGCAATGATGTGTCATCCAACATGATTCCATTTAACTTAACTGATGACCTTTACAGTGCTTTTGAGATTTATAGCTGGAAGATAATGACAGTCAGCTATCCTCAGACCTGTTTAAAGCCAAATTCTATTCAGTATCTGACACTGCAGGGTCGGCCCCCAACCCAGTATCTGATTCTCTGCCATGATGCCATTACTAACATCTGCTGTCCTGCAGCGTTAGACGTGGATCAGGATTTGGAATGCTAAAGCTAAAGCGAAAGCCAGATGTGTACTAACACTGTACAAACACACATTTACACAAACTACCTACACAGTCCAGTGACACAAACAGGGCCTTAGATGACCTCAGCAAAGCCACTGTAATTTGAACACATGCACACACACACACACACACACACACACACACACACACACACACACACACACACACACACACACACACACACACAGATGACAGGCTCATCACTAACTAAACTGTCATGATCACTGTCAGATTGTGGCTTAATGACAGCTCTGAGTGTAAAACAGCTGTCATTGTGATCAAAAGACTCATAAGCGTGCTGTGCTTGGAGATGACAAAAATAGTCAATACTTAGAGGTAATGAACTTTTGGTTTAAAACAAAGCTGAATTTTAAAACATATTTATTTAGTGTGGATTTTAAAATATAGGACTATTGCCTATTACAGGTCCTGAGTTCCTGTGGCCTTTCCGTCGAGAGTTTCCACGTTCTCCTCATATCTGTCTGGGTCCTGTCCTGGTTCTCCACCCTCCTCCAAACATCTAAACACATGAACCGTAACTGGTCAGTCTATACCACCCATAGGCATCAATGTAGAGTAAATGGTTGATGGACTGTATATGTCACCCTAAGATCAACTGGTAATATTTCCAGTGTAACCCCACCTTCACCTGTTGGTCTGTGGGAGGGGATGCAACACCCCCAGGACCTCCAAGAGCAGGGGTCACCAACCCTGGTCCTCGAGATCTACTATCCTGCATGTTTTACAGTAGATGTATTCCTCTTCCAAAACCCCTGATTCAAATGATAAGCCAATCATCAAGCTCTGCAGAAGCCTGGTAATGACTGTCAGGGGGGCTGGAAGAGGGAAACGTGCAGGAGAGTAGATCTCGAAGACCAGGGTTGGTGACCCCTTTCCTAAAGGGTTGAATGGTTTGGAAAAATATCAAATGTAATGCACATGCAGGTGAGGGAACCAGAAGTCTCAGAAAACAAACAATAATACAATAGGCAATGTGGTGGTTAGCACATCTGCCTCATACCAAGAGGGTTCCATGTTCAGTTCCCAGTCAGACCAGGACATTTCAGTTCACCTGTTCTTTCAACACCCCCAGGTTCCCTCTGCAGTCCTACTTTGAGTGTCCTTGACCACAGTAAAGATTTGGAGTTGGTCCTTGAGCGCCTTAGTAGCTCACTGTTACTAACGTGTTCTATGTGCTAATGCTAATGGTGATGCTAATGCTAATGGTGATGCTAATGCTGAGTCCTCTGTGTGTTGTACTGGGTGGGATGTAGAGACTGAATTTCCAACAGGGATAATAAAGTGAGTTATTCTGTGTCACACACCTTAACCGGCTGCAGACACAATACAGCCTGGGTTATTTGTTTCAGATTAATTTATGAAAATGCACATAACTCACATTTTTATTTTTGCAACGTTTCACAAGTTCACTTCAAATTCATTAACATTTTATTGAAACACAGGTGTGTCTCAGGGGAATAGCAACAAAGTACAAAGTAGCTTATTCCTTGTCTGTGCTTTGCCCTCTATCTTCTGAGCATTGTTTGCTGCAGGAGTGAAGTGACAGATGTTGCAGCCTTGACCTGCACAGTGAAATCCTGACCCTGACTTGGACCAAAGCCATGTGTTGATTCACACAGCTGTGTATCTGTGAGTGACACAAAGACAGGATGCCTGCCAGAACATATGTCAACAAGCTGTTTCTATGGATAGATATTCATATAGAAAGAATGTGTGACTGTAGTTTGAGAAATATGGATGATAGCTGTGGAATAATAATGTGTTCATGGGATGTCCCTGCACATAACAGGTTGAATCTGGATTTAATCTGTGTCAAATTGTTTGCAGTCAGCTGTGAAGAGATATAAAAAAAATAAATAAAAAAAAAACATTTATGGTGGTAGTATGTGAGTGGAACTCTGCTTTTAAACCTGCAGCACAACATGAAAGCAGCTTTGGCCACACTTTTTTAATCTTTACTCATGGTTCCAGTGTGAGTCCAGAGAGCAGAGGCATATCTCTGCAGACCAGGTCCAGCACCAACTGGACCAAACAACTCAGCTGTGAAGGCAAAAAACACCACAGTTCTATTCTCACATCTGATTGGATCATTAATGTGGAATGTTCACACAACAGCACAAAAGCGTCTAAATAGAAAAATGCACAAAAACATATAGGTTAATGATATCTATGAATGATGAATTGTGTTCTGTTCAATCACCCAAAAATGACACTAATATTAGGTCTGAATGATCCGCGTAAATGACCCGAGGGTCTACTGCAGGAGAATCACATTCCACAGCCTTAACCATTATCCTTCATGAAATACTTTACTGAGCAGGGAGTACCATTTTCACATACCGTATGTGTAGTATCAGTGCATATGAAAATTTCATAAATCTGCATAAATCATTAATCCATTTTCTGAACTGCTTGGTTCTCCAGAGAGTCACAGGTTTCTGAAGCCAATCACACCAGTGGGTGAAGGAAGCTTGAACCCTGGGCGTGTTACAATTAATCACAGCTCTGACATGTACAGATGAACATTCACTCCAAATCCAATGACTCCAGCGTTAACCACTGCACCACTGAGTCATAATTACATCAGTTAGAAATGATCATGTCATAGTTTCTTTCCAAGTGTCTCTGTATTAAAGAAACCACATGGTTATTTGTGATTTTAAATTATTTGTAAAAGTCATTAAAAAATGAAAGTCGTACAGCAGGGGCAGATGGGTTGTGGAGGGGTTTGAACTTTGACCTCACATTAAGAAGGCCCTGGTTACTGTGTACCAGATCCCACCCACATGCCAACAAAAACTGAGAAGCACAAATAAAGTATGAGTGTGATAATGGTTCAGCTGGACACATTTAAAGTGTTAGTTTCATTAGTTGTGCTTTGGACATGTGACTTAACGGACCCCCCTCTGCAGACAGAACTTCACCTGTAAAAGGCATAAGACAGAGCCCCCAGACCAGGTTAGGGTTAAGGGCTAGGGTTCGGATGTTAGGATGTTAGGAGTTAGGCATAAGACAGAGACTCAGAGACCCCAAACCAGGTCCAATCTTCTGGTACCGAGCACTGACAGCTGAGCAGCCTGAACAGATGTACCCCAACCCAATGCTCCAGGTTTCCAGTTGGGAATAATTAAGGCCATGGCTGCTCTGGTCTGAGGTTCTGAGGTGGTGGTGGTGGTGGTGGTGGGGGGGGGGGTTGACTGACACCTTCCTCAGCTGCTGAGTCATTCTTATGAAGCCTCTTTTTTATTGAATAAAACATTTTTTTCCCTGACAGGCAGTGCAACTATAGTCGCAGTTAATAAGTTCAACTAACAAGGCCCTTGGAGGATTCTGTCTTGAAGTTTGTTAGGAGGGTTAGGGTTGATAAGTAATAAAACAACTATATTTATGATTTTATAAATTTATATCATGACAAATATCACTGTGATACTTTTTTTTTCCCTTGATTTCCATTGATAGTAGAGCTGGATCCAAATGCTGGACTTTTCTTGTGTGGCAGATAAACATCCACTTTTCTGTTTTACTATTAGAACGTGGCTGCGTTTATACAGCTTTAAGTTTAATGAAAAAAGGTGCATCTAACCTGGGTTTGTTAGTTTCATGGTAGGATGGATGTCTTCACTCAGCAGCTCCTCTGACTCATGGATTCACTATTAAACATACCCCTTCAAGGTTACAGAGTCTATTTAGGTCTATTTCATTTTAGTGCAGTATTTAGTATTTTAGTGATTCCTATTATTACCTCCGCCAAGGAGGTTATGTTTTTGCCGGCGTTTATCTGTTTGTCTGTCTGTGTACAAAATAACTCAAAA
>JAQQZY010000028.1:923442-933700 GCA_030068375.1 Ostorhinchus rueppellii | reverse complement strand
TGTGTGTGTGTGTGTGTGTGTGTGTGTGTGTGTGTGTGTGTGTGTGTGTGTGTGTGTGTGTGTGTGAGAGAGAGCGAGACACTGCTACCTCAACAACAATGACCCAGATAAGTGGGAGGCAGGGAGCGATTCTATCTTATCTGAGGGGGTCCCCTCCTGTTGAAAACATGCTTCTGTGTTTGAAACTGAGATGATCCTTTGGGACATAAAAGAAGGTAGGACACACAATATTAAATTAACAACAATACCAAGGTAATGCTACTCAGTCATTTATTCACACATTGAATATATTCATTTTAAAATGTAAGATCATAGTTTTGGATATTATTTTCTAGTGTTTAATTTACTTTTTAAATCTTTTTTTTTTTTTTTTTTTTTTTTGTCATAGAAGTACCTGTAAAGAAACTCATTATCAAACTGTGTTTTGGGGCTTATATTTAGGCAGAGGTCAACACGTATTTGATGCTCCACTGAAATAACGTTGCAGTAGCCAACAATAGTTGTTTGTATTGTCAGTTAATCATTGGTTTTGGTCATGCAATTAGGTTTGTTGAAAGTAAGAATTTATAGACAATTACCCATCATATTCATTTGGTTTATAGATGTATTAGCAATGGAGTGAGAACTGCTTCCACATACAGCTGCATAGCCATCGACTGAACACATGCGTTATTTATGTGAGTTAATGACTTACCATTATGTTGTTTTCTGTAAGCTACAAAGAAATAACATTTTCCATGATTTGTGCCCAAATGGGGGAAAAAAGACTTCTGAAGAGACGTTAAGATCTTTATCCAGTGCAGCTGTGTTTTCTGTGTCATTTTTATTTGATGCTACCTCTTCAACACTAGCAATCTTCTCACTTTCCATCTCATCTCAAAGCTTATTTCACATCTGACATGGCTTGGAGAGATAGACGTTTAAAAATAACATTGTCTTGGGAGAATCAAGCAGTTAAGGGTGCCGTGTGTCATGCAGTAATCTCATATTCTTAAGAAGACATAAAGGGGCTGGGAGAAGGGTGTGGGTGGTGTGGGTGCTGCTAAGGATTGTTGTAGAACAGATAAATGTGCTGTTCAAAGAGGCCTTTACATGCGGCTGTCGCAGTAGGAAGGGTGTCAGAGGTCACAAAATAAATCTATGATGCTTCATGAGCTAAAATAGAAAACTGACACTCTGTACCAGTCTGTATCAGTTTTATATCATAATAACTAATGAAATAACCTCTTGGGTCCATTATATTATATTCTTATAATTACACTAGATCTGATCTGAAATCACTGGTTTGGAAACTATATCAGTGATCTGTAATTGACATGAATAGTTTTACAAAAAAAATTCAAAGACAAATCTAAGGTGATCTAAAAGCAGCATCTACAGCAAGAATAATCTATGGGACTATTTCCGGTCTATGACAAAAGTCCAATGTTACATTTCGATGTGTCTGGATCATTCAGCACACTGTTACCATTAATGCTGGTGTATCCCACAGCAGTTTTTACAGCGTCCTGTCACCATGTTGACAACCAGTAGTGCACACAAAATCCTCACTTAAATAGGGCGGTCTCCAATACTTTGTACCTATTGATATTTGCGTAAACAAGTTTGTCTTAGTAAATGACCAGCACCTGCTGTTCAACCCCAGACACAAAATTGTAGATTATGCTTCTAAATCAGGCCCAGAGTTTACCCAGGTTTACTAATGTTTACTTTAATTCCCTTAGTGTGTTTCCATCAATCTCTTATAGTTTACATCTATTTACTGCTGAAATGACAAAATTCAAAATAACATTGAAATATCACCAAAAAAATGTTTGCTCTGTTTACAATGTTTGATGCGGGGAAGTTCAATAAAAAAACAAGTAAAGACAATGGAAACAAAATATAGTGATTAATTGTGTGTCTGAATGTTTGGAGCTATAAGCAACTTTGAAGACTGAATCAATACAAGAAGGAAACAGAACAGACATGATAAAAGCCACGAAAACATCGCCATGTGTGAAAACAAAGGCTTTGACAAACTGTGGAAGAGTTTGAATTATGCATTCATTTACTTTTTTCCCATCATCAGTTAGAAATTGAAATAGTGGTGGATGAAACCTTCATACAGTCCCAGGAACAGAAGAGGTTTGTCTGTAAATGAAACAGCAAAGTTTTCACTAATTCACTACTTTAGTGAAACAGTTCCCTGCCAATGCGCTGAACAGCCTTCCTAGATTTACCCGCCAAACTTTTAATTTGTTTTATAGCTTTTGAGACACACAACAGAATTTTGTTTTGGAGTAATTTGTGTAACAACTTTATTTTTGTACAACATGGAGCTGCAGCTTGTGCTTTATCATCCAGCAGTGGAGATCACATTATCATTACAGTTATAGCAGAGGTGGGAGATAATGTATGTGCTTCATAAACACTGGTAAAAGTATTAAATAAATGCTTAAAGGAATACTCCACCCCCAGGCCAAATTCAGTGTCTCCCCACAGCCCCCAGACCTAAGTAAATGTGTGGAAGCATTTTCCTGGTGACCCAGCCAATGTCCGAAGCTTAATAGTAAATGCCCACAACTTGTACAGTGTCATGGCATTAGGAACCTTTTGGGGGAACCATCTTGTGGTGTTTTTCTAGTGTTGTTCTAGTGTTTTTCTACATTTTTAAGACCTGCATTTTATTTTGACACTTACCTTCAATTGATGTCACTTCCTGTGATGTCATATCCAGCTAAATCAGGAAGTTCATTACTTCAGTTGAGTCAGACCATGCCAAGGTGAAGATGTGCTCATCCTTGTAGGTCATTCTTGCCCTGGGACAGGCTTTGCTTGTAAGTTACTACTGTTCGTAATTTTGTGTATTAGGGACCAATTTATGCCTTTATGCAGCTTATGTTAATTTGTTGTCAAATTAATGCTAATGTAACATTTTGTATGTAGATAGAATGTCTGAAGATTTTCTGCAAGTCATGTAGCTTTAGCTAGCTAACTAGGATGTTAATTTCCTCATGTTTCTATATGCTACAGTGTATGTGTATGTAGAATATGAAGCAAACACATTTTTTGTACATTTCTGTTTATTTAGTTTTACGGAGAGAAGCAAGGAAGAATTCTGTACACTTTGAAGATTGGAGTAAACTTTCAAAACCCACTTCTGCCTCAGGATTTCTTTCAATCGTTAGATGTCTGTCTAGTCAAGTAAATGGGCGCCTGATGAGGACAGAACAGTAAAAAAAAGCATCCAGTGCAGCAGGCAGAACTACGCAAGGAGAGTGTTCTTCAGTTGTCATCCTACTTCTCATCATCTTCTCCACTGCTTACGCCAGGCTTACAGCATATCTGAAGGATGGATGAGATCACCACAGTTGAAGAGGCACCTCAACAGCCCACTGTAGGAACCAAACCTGCAGCTGAAGGGTCAACATATCTCTCTCCAGTGGAAACTAGGTCAGTGGCTAGTATGTCTTCCAGGCATTCATCACGCAAATCAAATTCTAGTAGAGCCAAAGCTGCTGCTCGTGCAAAAGTGGAAGCAGCCCTTGCAAGAGTTGAGATTGCTAAGAAGGAGTCAGATATTTTGATTAAAGAAGCACAAATTACAGCTAGATTAAACACACTCAGACGTGAAAAGGCGGTGATAGCTGCCTTAGCAGAAGCTAGCGCACTTGAAGCAGCAGAGGAGTATGATGAGGTCATACTCCTGACAAGGTCAATGATGAATCACTCGTTGCAGAAGTGGAAGAGAGAACACATCAGTATGTTCAGCAACACTTAACAGAAGACGTTAAACCACACGCATCACCCATATCACCAATAATTCATATGCTGAAATCAGAGTCTCCCCCAAGACAGCGTCTTACTGAATTCACAGTAAAAGCTCATTCTAAAACTCCAAATCTTTCCAGAGCAGCACCACAACCCACCAAGACTGTTCCTCATCACACATCTCCACGGCAACCTACAGCTGCTACTGGACAGTTCTCACCTCTCAAAGGTGTTTCGAAACAGCCAGTAGATGGCAGTCCAGACATTAGTGATGTAGCTAGATACTTGGCACGCAGAGATCTGATTACCTCCGGCCTCTCAAAGTTCGATGATTCTCCTGAGAACTACTGGGCATGGAAATCATCATTCTACAACGCCATTATTGAAATACACCTCAGCGCTAGTGAAGAGCTGGACCTCCTAATTAAATGGTTAGGGTGAGAATCTGCACAGCATGTCAGGAGAATAAGAGCATGTGCATGTAGGTAACCCCTCTACTGGATTGACAAATGCTTGGAGGAATGCTTCGGTTCTCCAGAGATTATAGAGAGGTCACTCTTCAACAGGCTCACAAACTTCCCAAAGGTCACCAACAAGGATCCAGTGAAGCTGAGAGAACTCAGCGACCTCCTTCATGAGTTAGAAGCCGCTAAGCTAGAAGGCTATCTTCCTGGCCTTAGCTACTTGGACACTGCACGTGGTGTCGCTCCTATAGTAGAGAAATTACCATACAACCTCCAAGAGCGGTGGCTTAAACAGGGCTTCAAGTACAAGGTCACTAATGGTGTAACCTTCCCTCCATTCTCCTTCTTTTGTGAATTTGTCAGCGATGAGGCATGAGCATGCAACGATCCAGGTTTGAGGCTACAAACTGGTAACACAGAGTACCTAAAGCAAGGCACCGCTGGTAAGAAACTGCTGAAGGGTTTAGTGTCTGCCCACATAACAGACATATCACAAGAGAAAGACAAGAGAAATTTCAGGCCATAAAGTTGGTGATGTTGAGAAGCAGTGTCCTCTTCACAAGAAGCTGCATCCCCACAAGCCCTGCAGAGGGTTCCGCAGCAAACCCTTATGGTACGGCCACACCGAATGCGAATTGAATCGCGCGTAACGCCTCTGACGCGCCGCGTGTATGCCCCGAGTCTGGATGCTGGACAAATTTGTTAAATTCGCGTCAAACGCGTCAGACGCGCAAGTAGCAAGCCCGCTCATTTTCAATACATAAACAAAATCTGGCCTGCCAATTCAGTCACTCTCCAATCATGGCTGCGATCTCTGTGACTGCTGCTCTGTACTTGCTGTGGAAGTCCCAGATGTGTCGGAGGGCCAGACGCTGTCGTTTTTGGGTTCACCCAGTCCTGCAGAAGCACCTGCAGCACGGGGAATTCCACCACCTCCTCCAGGAACTCCGCCTGGATGATGGCCGCTTTCAGCGGTACTTCAGGCTGACTCGGGCTCAGTTTGATACCCTGTTGGCGAGGGGCTACAGACGGGCTATTCCAGCTGCCGAGCGTCTGTCCATCTGTCTCCAGTGAGTGGTATTTTATTGTTGTGTCAAAGTTCTCAACGCTGATTGGCTTTCATGGCACGGTGTCATGCGAATTCGTGTGAAAAGTTAAATATTTTCAACTCGAGCGTTGAGGCGTCGGACGCGTATTTGCGGCAAACGCGCTGCGAATTCGCGTCTGACGCACCGCGAGAACGCGCCAGATGCCTCCAACGCGCCGCAGCAAACGTGTCCAGAGCGCCACCCGGGGCGAATTTGCGTCAAAATGCGTCTCTGCATTGACTTTGTATGTAATCTAGACGCGCGAATCGGCGAATTCGCGTGCGGTGTGGCCGCACCATTAGAGGAACCCAAAGCCCTTTTGAAAGACATGGGTGTCTGTTTTAGATGCTGTTCCTCAACAAGTCACATGGCCAAAGAGTGCACCACAGTTCTTAAGTGTAAAGAATGCGATGGTGAGAATCACATCTCAGCTCTCCATCCTGGACCGCCACCGTCATTACCTGGGCATGGCGGGGAGAGCACACAAGAAACACCGCCACCAATTGTGGACCCAAGCTGTACTGAGGTGTGTGGAGAGGGTCAAAGTTCACGGTCCTGCTCCAAGATCTGCTTAGTAAAGGTCTATCCCGAAGCACACCCAGAGAAAGTGACAAAGGCAGTATGTGATTTTAGATGACCAAAGTAACCAGTCTCTTGCTAGGCCCGACTTCTTTGACATGTACAACATCAAGGGGTCAGACTCACCCTTCACACTGCGAACGGGCGCTGGAACAACAGAGATGATGGGTAGAAGAGCCACAGGTTTCACCATGCAGTCACTAGATGGAACTACAACACGTTGCCCATGCTCACTGAATGCAGCAATATTCCAAGCGACCGTGCTGAAATTCCAACTCCTGAAGTTGCTTTACACCATCCTCACCTCAAGCCCATAGCTCACTCCATCCCACCACTGGACTCAGGGGCCAAGATCCTCCTTCTACTGGGTCGTGACCTACTCAGAGTCCATAAGGTGAGAGAGCAACGGAATGGTCCACATGATGCCCCATATGCGCAGAGAGTGGACCTGGGATGGGTCATCGTAGATGATGTCTGCTTAGGGAACACTCATAGGCCTACAGCTATTCAGACTTACTGCACCAACATTCTTGAGAACAAACACCCTTCCTTCTTCAGCCCCTGTCCTAACAGGCTCCATGTCAAGGAGAAGTTTGGGTCTTGGTCTGAACATGTAGCCATTCCAGAGATCCACAGATCTTTTGAGTTTACTATAGGGAGCACAGTCTTTGAGACAACCAAAGATGACAACAAGATTGGACTTTCTGTGGAAGACAGACTATTCCTAGAGCTCATGGATAAGGAGATGTGCATGGACAATGCAAATAGTTGGGTTGCCCCACTTCCATTCAAAACACCTCGCGAACACCTACCTTACAGTCGCGACCAGGCACTCACTCGGCTGGCTTCCGTCCAACGCACTCTGGAGAAGAGACCTGAGATGAAGAAGCACTTTGTCACCTTCATGCAGAACATTTTTGATCGTGACCATGCTGAGCAGGCTCCTCCACTCCCACCTGAGAAAGAGTGCTGGTATTTACCCATCTTTGGTGTTTACCACCTGCAGAAACCTGGCTAAATCCGGGTGGTCTTTGATTTGAGTGCGAAGAGCCATTGCATTTCACTCAACAACATCCTGCTGTGTGGACCCGACCTGAACAACAGCTTGGTTGGAGTGTTGTTGCGGTTCAGACGTGAAGTTGTTGCAGTGACTGTGGACATTGAACAGATGTTTCACAGTTTTGTTGTTAGGGAGGACCATCGATATTTCTTACGGTTCTTCTGGCACCAACACAATGATCCTGCCAATGGCCTCTGTGAGTATCGCATGAAGGTTCATGTATTCGGCAACAGCCCTTCTCCTTCAGTTGCCATATATGGGCTTATTCGTGCTGCAGCTCACGGCGAAGAGGAATGTGGTTCAGATGTGCGATGCTTCATTGAGAGGGAGTTCTACGTCGATGATGGGCTTCTTTCAAGACCCACAGCTTGTGAATCCATCAATCTGTTGAAATGAACACAAAAGATGCTTGCCATATCCAACATCCGTGTCCACATAGTGGCATCTAACAGCAAGGAAGTCATGGAAGCCTTTCCTGTCGACGACCGTGTCAAAGGGCTCAAAGAACTCAACCTAGATGCTGATGCAACACCTATTCAGCGAAGCCTAGGCCTGAGGTGGGACTTAACAAAGGACACTTTCACCTTTCAAGTGACCGACACAGTCAAACCCTACACTCGGAGAGGTGTCCTAGCAACCATCAATGGGCTATTTGATCCACTGGGGTTTGCTGCACCAGTCACAATACAGGAAAAGATGCTGCTTAGAGAATTCTCAAACAAGGCCATGGATTGGGACTCTCCACTTCCTGCAGACAGGGAAGCTGAATGTAACACCTGGAGAGATTGTCTCAGTGATCTTCAGGAGTTACAGATTCGAAGACCATATGCTGCTACCCCAGTTTCAATGGCTATAAGGAAAGAGCTGCATGTTTTCTCAGACGCCTCAGTGAAAGCCATCGCAGCTGTTGCCTATCTCAAAGTCATCGACGCAGAGGAGAAACCACATATCAGATTTGTGCTGGGCAAAGCTAAACTAGCTCCACAGTCTGTACACACCATCCCCAGATTGGAACTGGGTGCTGCGGTTCTAGCCATGGAAATTGCAGAGATCATCACCAGTGAATTGGACATCGATCTGAATGCTGTGGAATTCTACACAGACAGTCGTGTAGTCCTTGGATACATTAGTAACCAGACTAGAAGGTTCTCTGTATATGTTGGCAACAGGGTGGAACGTATCAGAAGATCGTCTGAACCCCAAGCAATGGCACTATGTCTCATCAACCTGTAATCCAGCCGACATAGGCACTCGTTCTGTGTCTGCAGCCATGTTGAGTGAGCGCCTGGCTACAGGGGCCTGTCTTCTTGTCACAAGCCAACAAAGACCCAGACATGGAAGCTTATGACCTCATTGACTCTGATTCAGATGCAGTGGTAAGAGCAAACGCCACTCACCTACTCACCAATTGGCCTAAGCTCAGATGTCAGAGGTTCGACCGGTTCTCTTTATGGAGGAAGCTGGTCAGGGCCATGAGCTTGCTGGTCCACATTGTCCAATCCATCCAAAACAAGGCCCAAGATCAGACATGCTGTTCAAGGCATTACTGCAAACAGCCACGCAGCGTTGAAGAGCTGGCAAAAGCAGAAAATGTTATAATCAAAAGTGTGCAGAAAGAGGCCTTCAAGGAGGAACTTACCTGCATAACCAGTAGAAAAGACATCCCCACACAGAGTCCTCTGCACAAACTCAGTCCTTACTGTGGTGAAGATGGGATGCTGAAAATAGGAGGACGGCTCAGACATGGAGATCTGGAGTACAAAGAGAAGCATCCTCTTGCTCTTCCAGAGGGTCACATCACAAAACTGCTCATAGAGTACCAACACCAGCGAGTAATGCACCAGGGTCAATTTTTCACAGAAGGAGCAGTGTGATCTACTGGATATTGGATCATTGGAGCAAGAAGACTGATCAAGCATATACTTCACAACTGCATAACCTGCAGAAAACTCCGAGGCCGAGCAAATACTCAACTGATGGTGGACCTACCACCCGATCGCTTGAGCATGGAACCCGCCTTTACCTTTGTGGGCCTAGACGTATTTGGTCCTTGGCCAGTTGACACATGGCGCACCAGGGGAGGCCAGGTGAACAGTAAGCGGTGGGCTGTCCTTTTCACGTGTCTTAGTACACGTGCCATCCACATTGAGCTAATAAAGTCTATGGACTCCTCCACTTTCATTAACGCCTTCCGGAGGTTCATCAGCTTGCGTGGACCTGCAAAACAGATTCAATCGGACTGCTGTACCAATTTTGTTGGTGCTTGTCGGGAGCTGGGATTCCTGCTGACAGATCCAAATCTGTCCAACATTAAAAGGCACCTAGGGAAGAAGGTTGCACATGGGTCTTCAACCCGTCTCATTCCTCTCATATAGGAGGCAGCTGGGAGCGAATGATAGGGATATCCAGACGGATCCTCAATGCAATGCTTCTCCAGTCCAACCATGTTCAATTAACACATGAATTGCTTTCCACTCTCATGGCAGAGATAACGGCCATAATCAACGCCAGATCACTGTCCCCTATCACGACAGACCCAGAGTCACCTTTCCTGCTCACGCCAGTGATGCTCCTTACCCAAAAGGTCTGCACTCCTCTTCCTCCCCCAGGAGGTTTCGATGGAAAGGATCTGCACAGGCAACAATGGAGGCAGGTGCAGCACCTTGTGGACGTCTTTTGGAACAGATGGAGACGGGAGTATCTCGGGACACTTCAGAGCAGAGAAAAGTGGCAGGCCGACCGTCCAAACCTCAAGGTTGGGGATTTGGTGCAACTGAAAGACCGACAAGTGAGCCACAACGAATGGCCCATGGGGCTTGTCAATAACACCTTTCCAGACAAAGATGGTAAGGTCAGAAGGGTCGAGGTCAGAATCTTTAAGAACTGAGCAGCCAAGACCTATCAGAGGCCTGTATCTGAAACAGTGCTTCTCATGTCTCACAATGACTGAGAGTCATAGAACTGCATTGAGTGACTGTAATTGTGTGTTCATGTTATATTGTTTGAAAAGGTAGTGGTATCTCGCAATACCAGGCAGGGAGTGTCATGGCATTAGGAACCTTTTGGGGGTTTGGTGCCATCTTGAGTTGTCTTTCTACTGGGGGAAATGCAAATTTTATATATATTCATTATATATAAAATTTTTATTATTATTATTTTGTTGAATAATGGTTATTTGAAGCATCGTAAAAGCCCTTTTTACTGTCTGAGTGGCACATGTTAGTTCCTCTGGGATCACACAAAAATAATGTTATGAATTAATAGAATATGAACATTTGAGCAGGATCTTAAACTGTAATGACTGTAAAACATAA
>JAQQZY010000028.1:772777-823509 GCA_030068375.1 Ostorhinchus rueppellii | reverse complement strand
AAGGCAGTTCTGAAGGCAAAAGGGGGTCCAACCCGGTACTAGCAAGGTGTACCTAATAAAGTGGCCAGTGAGTGTAGAAGAATAAAAACAATGATGTTTGAGAATGTTTGAAAGGGACAAACCAATTTATGTACGTAAATACATAAAATACTGTACTTTCTCTATCAATTGGACAATTTAACATGAGTATTATTACAAACTAACAACATGAGAAAGCCCAGACATACTTTTTTGTAATTTCCTCCACTCCCTCCATGCAATGAGAGAATGCAGATTTACCTATCACTGCCACCCCCTTGTTTGGAAAAAAATGAAATGAAAAAATGAATATATGAAAATATATATGAAGGGATATATATGAATATGAGTGTTTACTGCAAGTGTGTTATTATTTTGAATGATAATAAATACATACTATACTATAACAATTAATAACTCTTTGGTTTAGTTCTACAAGTAGCCACATTAGTGAAGTTAAATGGTTTTCATTGCATTAGTACAAGATGGTAAAAAAAAATAAAAAATAAAATTAAGAAATAACAGTTGTAAGTGATTTGAAGCATTCATAATGTTGAATTTGCTCAGGCTTCTGGGTCAAAAAAAAGCCTGGGGCTCTGCCCCTGGATCCTACCATTCTCCTGGCATATTTTTACTATCTTCAAATAAGGTGTTGTGCCTGTCATGATATTTCAAATAAGTGATATGACGGCTCTATTCTATTTCAATAAACTACATCTGCACCTGTGAAAGCCACTTCTTAGAAGTTATGTTTGGGGCTTTACCTCACCTGTGCATTAACTGGAGATCTCTCAGTTTGGACTGGTGCTCTGATTTAATAAGAGGCATTTAAAAGCATCTTCTAAGACTGACAAGAAACACAATACGGCTGGAATGCGTTACTCCCTCCGCCAAGGAGGTTGTGTTTTTGCCAGAGTTTGTTTGTTAGCAACATAACTCAAAAAGTTATACATGGATTTTGATAAATTTTTCAGGATATGTCCGCTCTGGGTCAAGGAAGAGATGATAAAATTTTGGAGGCGATCCAGATCGCCATCTGGATCCAGGAATTTTTTCAAGGATTCTTTATGATTGCGAGATAGCGCAGGGTGGCACTGATCTGCATATGAGGTCATTTAGCGCCGTCTACTGGAGAAAAAGTACAAACACTACCTTAAAAACAAAACAAAAGTACAAACGCTACCTTGGCGGAGGTCTGCGCTCTTTGAGTGCTTTTCTAATTTCGGATAGTTTTAAGACAATTTATTAACGGGCAACATAATCACAAGACGAATCCATAATATTAAGTTCAAAATACTATCAACTATTAATATACAACGTTACAGAATTTCTAAATAAGCTAAAGAGAAAATACACTGCATAATATCCAGCACTGTGTGGCTATTATGTGACAGTAGAAAGGAATAAAGTAGTAATGTGATATTTACCCTAACTCCAGTAAACCTGTATCTGTAAACTTTACATCACCGCTATTCCTGTTTTGTTATTGACACAGCAGTGACAACTATCTTCAGTTTACCTGATGTTCAGTCTCAAACGACTAACTGCTGAAGGTGTGGGTCAGTTACATGAAGGACCAGTCAAACCCATGCTGTGGTGTAACCTTTGCTAGCTCAGCTGAACATCTCCCCTCAGTTTCTTACCGGCTTTACTGTTTTTTAGCCTCTCCCAGCGGCTTTCTGCGACCGGAGCTGTGGCTGTTTCTGCCGCAGCGCAGAACATCCTCCTCGTTATGCGAAACCAAGCCATCTCGGCTGGTTTAATTTACTCAGACAGTCACCTTCAAAGTGAAGAAATCATCCTGACAAACAAGAGGGCGGATCACATGGAGCCAAAATGGCGACCGGTGGTCCAATCTGTATTATCTTCCGCCACAAAGAGCTAACGCACAAACGTTCCGCTACATGGTTAATAAGCCACCGCATACTGTTTATAATGCATAAATAATAGTTAATATAAATACTTTCAACACCAATTGTAAAATCCCTCCATATGGCATAGTGAATATTTTTTATAGCTTGAAACTTTTAATCAGAAAAGCGCATCTGTTATATGCAGGCTCATGTGACAGCTTTGTTTACGTGGTGACGTGTTCCGGAAGTAGACATTCTGACAGTAGTGACGCTGGCAATAAAACTTACTCGATAGGAAGCTGTTATTAGTCGCTTTTCTGTTATTTTTTTGGCATTTAGGTTGAACCTATATGGACCTTGTTGACACATATTAGCCTTACCAACCTTCAAATATTCAAACAAATGCTCCACAGCGATGGGAGTGTGTTGTTAGCCTAGCTAGTGTAAGCTGTGACACCTGGAGCTGTGACGCTATCGCGACTGAGGACATCCTGGACAGGTGGACAGGTCTGTTCTCTACACATATGTTCACACTACTGGACTTATTACTCGTCTTAATAGCTCCAACACAATGCGGAAAAGTATCAACTAGTCTGTACCTCCGTGAATTTAACTGATAGCTTTATAGACACAATACGTGACATTATTGTTGTCCTCTTCTCTTAGGGCTTGAATGAAGTAGCTGTTTGTCCTCCAAAGCAATGGCCAGTCCAAATGATCTACAGTTCCAAGGTAAATACCACACAATTTAAACTCATGTTCATGCCCCAATGTGTCTATTAACTTTGTCTTTAAAATAGAAATCTAACCACGCATTAACGTTCTTTTCTTTAAACCTCAGTCACCCAGGTTTTTGTTTGTTTGTTTTGTTTTGTTTTGTTTTGTTTTTTTTTTTTTTTACAATATTCGTTCATTCATTCAAGCTTTAGGACATGAAAACTAGGTCCATAGGATTAGATAAAAGCATACACAATAAAGAGCACACTTTTATCCCCAAAATTTGAATATAAACACATATATTTGATATTATTTAATGGGAACTAGATGTAAATTACAACTAGATACACAGAACATAATAAATAATGGGCTAAAATGGTTGTAACTCAGGTTTGCTTTTGGCCAACCATTAACTTTAATTGTCAGGATTTTTGTATGTATAATTAATTTGATTTCAGTGTCTCCAGAGTTTTACAGCCCCTCTATAGAGAAAACTGATCTCTAATATGAGCTACTCCTGTGTCTATTCACAGTGCTCCAAGTTACTCTGTTACTGTCTTCTTTGGATCATTTTGGAAAGAAGGTCTAGGGAAGGGGTAACCAACTCTAGTCCTCAAGATCTACTATCCTCCATGTTTTAGATGTTTTCCTCTTCCAGCACACCTGACGGTCATTATCAGGCTTTTGCCGAGCTTGATGATAGGCTCATCATTTGAATTGAATGTGTTGGAAAAGGCAAGGGAAGGCAAGTTTATTTATACAGCACAATTGATACACAAGGCAATTCACAGTACTTTACAAAATGGAAAAAAGACAGTTTAAAAACACACAATTACAATTAAAACATAATCAATTAAAATAAAGTAAAATAGAAGAGTGCAGATAGAACCCTTTCAGTTGTTCTATACACAGTTGAACAGAGCTGTTTTCAGCGTGGACTTAAACACCGTCAGAGTAGAGGCCTGTCTCACATCATCAGAAGACTGTTCCACAGTTTAGCTGCGTAGAACTGAAACGCAGCTTCACCATGTTTATTCCTGACTCTGGACACCAACAAAAGACCAGTCCCTGAGGTTCTCAGGGTCCGAGATGGTTCATATGGGACCACCATGTTGCAGATGTACTTTGGTGCTAGACCATGGAGAGACTTACCCACCAGCAGAGCTGTTTTAAAGTCTATTCTCAGAGCCACAGGAAGCCAGTGCAGAGACCTGAGCACAGGACTAATATGGTCGTACTTCCTGGTTCTAGTCAGGACCCAAGCAGCAGTGTTCTGGATGTACTATAGCTGTCTTACAGCTCGTTTAGAGAGTCCAGTGAGAAGACCATTACAGTAGTCTAACCTGCTAGAGATAAATGCATGGATAAGTATCTCTAGGTCTGGTTTAGACAAAAGGTATACATCTAAAACATGCAGGATACTGGCCCTTGAGGACCAGGATTGGGGACCCCTACTTTAATTTATATAAATGCCACTGCAGGGCTGCTGTTGTGTGTTGTTGAAAAATTACATTAAATGTCCAGTTTGAGCTAAAATTTTAAAATTATTTAATTGATTTAGCTCAACATTTTTTTTTTTTGCAAAGTCTTGGAAAGTAATACATAGACTTAAACAAAATGAAGCTATGAGTATGCACACAGTTTCATGGCACATAATTCCATAGTACAGCCAAAGATTTGTTTTCCAGTCAATAACGTGTATTATTTTCTCTTAAATGCTATTCTTCATTGTAGCCAAAAACAAATAATGGTTAGAATCACACAACACAAGCGTGATGTGAAAACAGCTCCCATAATGGTTTGAGAAAACAAATAAATTAAGCTCTCAAAGCTAAGTAGAGTAAGTACACCATTTTTGTATTTGAGAAGAAGTATAGATAAAAAGTTCTGTGCTGATTCACTTTCTTTACTGCAATCAAAGTTTTTTTTAAGTGCAGTAAATGTACTCAAAGTATAAGAAGTAGCTTTTGGATTTGTTTCATCTTTACAACACTTAAATATTTTTATGGGTTTTTTTTGTCTTTTTTCACCTTTTATGGTTTAGTTTGAACTTCTCACTCCCTACTTTAGATCCAAGTGAAGTCAATTAATGCTATACCACATGATATGGTACTTTTACACTTTTCTTTTGTAATCTAAAAATGCTCCTAATAAGAGTATGTCAAAATAAAATGTAAAAGAAACTCAGGTTTTAAAACTCAAAATGTTCAATTGTCATATTTCTGATAAACCTCTGACCAATCATTTTATCCAGTCCGAATAAAATAATTAGTCAAGACTGGCTGAGCCTCCTGTCCGTCATCCATTACCGCCATCCCACATGTGATACCGGTGCCTCTGAATTGAACGTTTCACTCGAGCTGCTCCTCCTGTCACTAACTGCAGTCTCCTCTCTAGGGCTGTGAATGGATAGGACTCAGATGAATGTGTTGAAGTAAAAAAAATGATTTATTAACAGAAACAACAACCAAGGGGAACAAAAAGAAAAACGTGATTGCAGCAGTCAGAGTCCGGTGAATGAAGGATGGAGATAAACTCCTGGAGTTGGGTGTTCTTGACTCCACGGACACGTCCACCCAAAGCTCAGTTTTTATGAGCGTGGGACTCTGTGTACATCAGGGGTGCCCAATCCTGGTCCTCGTGAGCTACTATCCTGCATGTTTTAGATGTATTCCTCTTCCAACACACCTGATTCAAATGATGAGCCTATCGTCAAGCTCTGCAGAAGCCTGATAACGACTGTCAGGTGTACTGGAAAATGGAAACATCTAAAACATGCAGGATAGTAGCTCTCCAGGACCAGGATTGGGCACTCCTGGTGTACATGTACTTGGTGTCACTCAATGTAGGATTATGTACGATGATAAATGTGCGGTCTATGCAACCTCAAATGTCCACAGGCAGTGGTGGAGTCCACCCAGTCACAGTAAGGCCCACTCCACCCAGGTGATGATGTGTAGTGCAGGCAATGACCCAGCACTCCACACTTAAATATAGGGTCTCCTAATGAAACAGGAGCCACTGTTGTGCAGTGCTGTGTGAAATGCCAGATTGGTAGGTCTAGCTTTAAAATGAAGAATAGTTAGTGCAATTGTGACTGAAATGGAAGCAGCACCAGTGACTGATCCCCAGCAAACAGTCCAAAATAATAAGACAACATGAATTTATAACACTACTGTGGCACACAAAAGTCAGTGATAAATTATATTCTTGTTATGAATAAATTTGTTTGGATATGTTTGGCCTCTGCTACTGCATTATACCAAAATATGTATGGTATGTATGGTATATGTATGTATGGTTTTCAGTGAGTCAGATTGTGACTGAAGTAGTCAATGATCCCTGACTTGGCGATAAAGCAGACAATCTGATATTAAACTGTTGAGAAGAAACTTTATGATTCTAAATGGATTGAAATGCTAAACCAACTGTCTTTGTCATTGTTCTGTGTGTTTGTGTATCTTGTGCAGAGTTTGAGGAAGCAACTGAGCTGTTGTCTGCAGACCCAGGGGCTTCCACATTCAGCGTAGCCTCATCAAACTCCACCTCTGCAGCTGGAACAGGAGGAGGAGGGGCAGGAGGAGGAGAAGAAGTTAAGCTGGACTTGTCAGAGGATGAGGAGGGTCAGGAGGAGAGTTCAGAGGTCAGCAAACTATTTGTATTACAAGATAAGGGTGGTATAAGTGTTTGAAGTATACAGCAGTTGAGACATGTGTGTTTGTAGTTGTTAGGACAGAAACCGACTGGTGGCTTCTGGACCTTTGAGTATTATCAGTCTTTCTTCAATGTGGATACAATGCAGGTATGAACATGACTCCAGTCTCTACATAACTAGTGTTTTCTCCACATTCCTGTATTTTATGATGGCAGTAACTTGTTTTTGTCATTGTGTGCTACAGGTTTTGGACAGAGTTAAAGGCTCAGTGATGCCTTTACCTGGAAGAAACTTTATCAAACACCACCTTAGGAATAACCCAGACCTATACGGTAAGCCTGTGCAGTTCACTTTTCTATGTTCTGGTTGTAACTTAAAAATTATTGAAATTTTACAGAAACATGGCACTGTGGAGCACAAATAACTGCCATGAGTGTGTAGTGTTTCATTGATTCTTCTCCATCTGATCTGAATGTGTTTGCGCAGGTCCATTCTGGATCTGTGCAACTCTGGTGTTCTCCATGGCTATCAGTGGAAACCTGTCAAGTTTCCTCAGTGAGAAGGGAAACCCTGCATTCCACTACAGACCTCAGTTCCACAGAGGTCAGTCCTCCACATGATCATGCAGCTCTTAAGCCTGATTATCAGTTTTTCCTCAGTTTGTTTCCTCTCCTTCTTTGTGCTTGCAGTAACAATAGCTGCTGTAGTGATCTTCTTGTACGCTTGGCTGGTGCCTGTTGGTCTGTGGGGTTTCCTGACCTGGCGTCAAGGGGCTGAGCGGCAGATAGGAGGATATTCATTTCTGGAGACTGTGTGTGTCTATGGCTACTCTCTATTTATTTACATCCCCACCTCGGTGAGTGCGATCACTCTCCTCTGCACATATTAAGGTGTTGTCTTTAACAGTATCACTTGTAATATTCCTACTTCAAAATGTTAAACAAGAAAATGTTCAGTGTGAAGAGTGTTTGATGTTATGTGAGAGATGTTAATTTACTAAGTTGGAGAGATATGAACAGTTTCACAGTTGGCATGTGAAACAATAAGTATTGTGTTGTAGTTCAGAGCTTGTACTTTTCTGGAAATGATCACATAAATCATGCTGATTCATCCTGCGCCAGGGGGCGCAAACTCATTTAGCATCTAATTTTGTATCAGAATGGTCTGACCTGTGAACTTGGTGGCAGATACAGGAGACCAAATTGAGGACCAATCGGAGAAGGATGAGCTCTTCCAGGAGTGGGATGGAAAAAAAATATGTTCCTATAATTACAGCAAACGTATATCTATGCAAATGGTCAGTGTGGTGGTGTAGTGGTTAGACTCTGGGTCAGGCTGATGCCTTTGTGCATTGAGTTTGCCTTTTCTCTAACCTTAACCCTAATCCAGTTTCCTGCTCCTGGAGTTGGTCCTCGAGTGCCTTCAATGGCAGCTCAATACTGCCAATACTAAGTACTGTGCATGGATTATGGGGAAACGCAGAGAGCAAATTTCCCTACAGGGAAAATAAAGTAAGTTAATCTGAACCTTAAAAAACAAACATCACCCTGGTGATTCATGGGGATTTGAGCCTGATATTTGCCCCCAGAGTTTCAGCAGAATGACACTTAACGTCAACATCACAACTTTATGGAAAAACATTGCCCACTTCCGTGAATAGGAGTCAATGTTAAATGTGAATCTACAAATAATACTTTAAAACTTTATATCATTGTGTCTATTTTGCATCTATGTTCCTGTTCAAAAATGACTCGTGTTTGTCATCGCTTGCATCTTCAGATTCTGTGGATCATCCCTTTTGAGTGGTTACGCTGGACACTAATTGTGGTTGCCATGGTGATTTCTGGCTCGGTCCTGGTCCTTACCTTCTGGCCCGTTGTCCGTGACGACACCAAACTCATGGCAGTCGCTACAGTTGTGACCATAGTGGTTTTGCACACACTCCTGGCTATTGGCTGCAAGGTCAGTCACCCTGTAAATACTAATACAGTGTTTTTTAATCTGTTCTACATGTTACCATAGCTACATTTTCTTGTTTTATATTTCAGATGTACTTCTTCCAGACAGGCATCCATTCACCAGCCCCAACCCCTACAACCCCTCCAGTTCATGTCCCATTGAGCACCAAATCCCACTGATCACTGGGAAAAAGGTGGAGACAGAACCTAAAGGCTGCATCTGATTGGTCTGAAGCCCCACGTAGACATAACACTGTGTTTAAATACAGACTGGGAACGGCAGTGTTGATTATTGCCGCTGTGTGATGTGGTGGTTGTTCCCTTGATCAACAGCAGGGATGGGTGTGTGGTTGTTTTGTCTAATTTATCTTCAAACGGTTCTAATGTGACAGACTTAAAACTCTGCAATATCTGTAGATTTGTGACTGATGTTTGAGGATGCGGTGCATCGTATCAGTCTGGCGCAGCTTTCTCAACACTGAGACTCCACTCATTTCAGCAGCACCTTTAAGCCAGAGGTAGACGATATTAAAGAAATCCTCATAGACTAAAGCTGAGGCTCAGTAACATGTGCTCATGTTGTGTGAAGATTGGTTTGGAGTCTGTAGGGTCTGGGATCTGGTTGTTTGTTGACATGACCTAGAGTTTATTTTGGCCGTCACCATTTTAGTTCATCTGAAGAATAACCATAACCGTATGTGGATAAAAAGGTGAGATGTGAAACTCAGTAACTTCGACCACAATGTTTAACAGTAAGTGCAGCAATAGGGACTTTCAGCTTTTTCAACACATACAATCATTTTTGATTACTCATAACATACATGACATAAACACTAAATAATACTATCTGGAGTGCTAAGCCAATCCGCTGACACAAACTATAGTTCAGTGCAAAATAATACTAACGCTGTCTTATGTAAGTTAATGATGGTAACAAGTTCAGTATTCCAATTTACCACCGCAACCTTGTGACAGTCCTGTTAGTCTAACTTTCCAACCACACCTACAATATATTTATCTATCAGGAGGAAATATGTTCATATCATACACTAAAGGTTAGATAATAGACCATTGGTTTCTGATTTTCCATTTTGGAGTCAGTTTCTGATTTTGGCTGCTGCCATGTTTTAATGACCATATTTAGACAAAAGGTGTGGAACTTCAGGAGCCAGAGGAGTTCATGTTAATGCTGTAAAACAGTTAACTTCATCAAACACTGGGTAACAAAGTCGTTTTACAGTTTTTTAAGTGGAACCTATTAACTACAACTACATTGGAGCTGTTGTCAGGAAAAATGTGTTTTATTAAACAAAAAGAAACTCAGATACGGCAGATGACAGGAATAAAGATGGGCCTGAAGATCACCTTGACGAACCACGTCCTTGTTTAAGTACAACTGTCAGCCCTAATATCACTGAAGCATCTGAGTTCTAATAAAATGTCTCCTCACAAGTGGATTCATCCTCAAGTGGAGATTTGAGGAACTATCATCTAAACAGATCAGAGCCCTTCCTGAACTCAGTCAACAGCCTCTTATCATGGATGTAGGAAACAGAGGTTTGGTGGCTAATGTTCACAAACAACCAGCCTCCAGCACAAAACACCAACATAACCTTCATGTACACATGTGCAAATCTGACATTAAACTTCTGAAACAACCAATCATAAACATAGCTGATACTAATGTTTCCCTCTGATGATGGCCTATACTATAACTATAGGACTCAACAGCTCAGACAGATACTCCTGTCATTTGCATGTCACAGCAGTTCGGTTTTTGTAGCAGGTAGATGAAAAAGTGATTTAATGATCTATTTGCACTTGTGAAAACTGTCCAAAAGCAGGATTACCTAAACTGTGGTGCATTATTTTCATTTGATGAATGTGATACAACAGACCTCATGTCCAAACTCCCTCCACCTTATCCTGTGAATGTATTCCATGGACCAGCATGCATCAGGACGCCATTCCAAACATAGAACACATCACTTGTACTGCCTGACCATACAGAAAGAGTCAAAATGACTGGACTTTCATTATTTCCTGAAGAGAGGAAAAGGTTTATGTCTGCACAACTATTTATTCCCTACTGTGATCATGCTATGTGGAGTTTTTGTTAATAAACCTAGAATCTTTCCTCCTTATGGTTTGTCTTTGAGTTGATGTCCACTGCTGCTCTGACTAGTTTGTGTACGATATCAAAACCACTGCAACAGTTCTGGGAAAATGGAGGATTTCTACTTGTTTCTTCACTACAATTCAGAGGCAGATCTTTTTTTTTAACTTCACTACACTGTTGTTACAGTTTTAAGATATTACACAACAGGGTTTTAAACATCTATAAAAAAGAAAAAATCATTTGCATTCCTATTTTTTTTCTTTCTGTTGTGGAAATAGATTGTAACCCTGTAGTTTATGAAAGCACCATACCATAGCATCACCTATTTGTTTTTGGACTGATCTTTTGAGCTCCTGTGTTGATGTTACACATTTGGTTTTTGGAACAAAACGTTACCATAAATTGGTGGAGCTGATAAAGCATGGCGTCAGTTGGTGCGCTGATGCTGCCACTTACTGACATAGTAAAAAAAAAAAAAGTAAATTAAATAGTGTAAACTTTAAAGATTCAAAGGGGCAAAAACTCAGTCACAACCTTTAAGCGTTCCACAGGTCAAAGAGCAACCAATAATTCTGCACTTCTGGTTATTGGATTTAGAAAAACCACCCTATGATAAAGGCTTTTGGTTGGATACTGGCATCACCAGAGGGGAGAACAGCTTTAAAATGAAATCGACAGGTTTAATTACAGTCAGTGTTCAGATTCTACAGTTCTACTCCATGGCTCCTCATAGAAACAGCACGGCAGCTCCTCTAATATAGGGATATTTGGGCTTCAATCTTCCACAGTAGCACATAACAGCAAATAATCTAAATTATATTTCAACAAAGCTGCATATATATATATATATATGTGTGTGTGTGTGTGTGTGTGTTTACGTATTCATTCCACTGGGTTTTCAACAAGTGAAATTATGAGGACAGTTTGAGACCATTATCACATTCATGCTGACAAAAAAGTAATATGTCAGAAATAGCTGTAAAGTACACATATTTTTCTATGCTTCTTTTCAAACCAAGAACTTCAATTAAAAAAAAAAAAAAAAAAACTTGGTCAATTGTTATTCCTGAAAAGAATTTTCCAAATTCTTTTTTCACTTGGGTGGGTTTTGAGTAGTTACATATGACATTTTAGCCAATTGTAGTGCTACTTTAAAAACAAACAAACAAACAAAAAAAAACCTAGTATTTCCCAGTTTGGGATCAATAAAGTATATCTATTTTCTAACAGCATAATCCACACATTTTCCCCCAAAAAACACAAGACTCCAAGTCATGCAGCTTTGTAAAAGTAATGCTATCTTTACAACCCAGTTTGAGAGATCCAACAATAAATTATAATAATATGCTGGTAATATCTTAGAATTTAAAGACTTTACTGTTAGTGCATGAATGGTGCATATTTTAGCTGTCAGGAACGTAAGATTACATGAGCCGTGTTTCCACAAAGCAGTTCAGCCAAACTGGAGAAATCTGAAAATATCACAAAATAAAGAGAATAAAATGTCAATTTTTTTTCTCCACAAACTGAGCCAAGCTGTTGTCCCTCATGGCTCAAATAAACCAGTACAGGTGCAAGATGTAGTATTCTGTCTAAAATGGCTGGATTTTTTGTTGTTGTTGAGCTTGACGCAAAGGAATCTTTTGGTCTCCCCCTCAGTCTACACTACCTGGAACTACAAAATGTTTTCACACTTTACCTAGAAAAAGCAGAACCAGCACATCAGTCATCATGTGACCTTAACACCAGCTACATCAGTGCATATGTGATGAAGGCATTTCCAGCTGTTGTTAATGCAATAAGAGTTCAGTGTATAATATTTAGGGGCAGTCTGAGAGATTCAGTTGCAGAAAAATGTTTTCATTTGTTTCTACAGCAACTCAGATCGCACTTCTATAGCAGGTGGAGTTGAACGTTAGTGGACATATACTTCTAGTTTTAAAGATACTTTTAAATACCAAGAAGCATCATTTATCTTTGGAATTGTGGTGTTAGATCAAAGATGTTAATGGTTTAAACTGCAGATTCATGAGGAATTTATTAAGAGCCATAGGACGATATGTCTATGAATGGGACCGGTAAAGGGAGTCCAGACCAAATTAGGGATGAAAAACAGAAGCACAGTGACGTAAAAAACCCCAAAAAAAACAAACAGTGTAGGCATCACTGTTGTTCCCGCTATTGCATAAAAGTTTAAAACTGAAATGGAAGCATTTATTTGACTCCAAGGCTTACAAAGGTTTAAAGTTAGCATCATGGTACGTTTACTAAGCTCATTGTTGGTTGAGTCACTGGATCTTTAGTGCATCTACTGACAACACAAACTGTATAGAAACTAGAGGTGATATGTTAGAGTTAACAGATTTATAAACTGATGCAGGTTGTGAGGATAAAACACTGTTATCTTCACTGATGTAAGGCAGATGTTCGTAGCTTCACACTTTATTCAGTGAGTGATTTAGTCAAAGCATTAACTGTGACTTCAACAGAATATCAGTACTACATATCGTTGGCATCATAGCACAACTGTCTGTCTTTTTTTTTTTTCAGGTCATAGCTAATGATGAAAAATGAAGCAGCAGTGTTGGAAGAGTAAAGTTACATAGATATTACAATTTGACCAAAAATATGACTTGGACATATTATGCTATAAGGCTAACAATACAACACCTTTAATATCTTCCCAACTAGAACAGACCAAACACCACCATAGGTGAGTGTGGTGAACTTCCACAGGCTGGAATCTGCAACTTCTCCATTAGAGGTCACTAAATGTTACACACTGAACCCTGTTTTTGTGAAATGGATAGTTTTCCTATTTCCGTGAACCTTTTCTAATGCAGTTCTTCAAACTGTTCACCAGATAACTTCATGTAAAGAAAGGTACTGATGTACTACATGACAACATGACATGATGATGATGATGATGATTTCACTGTAGTTAAAAGTCAGTATTTGAGGACTGAGAAAACAGCAGGGACTTCATTTGTTTTCTATTTGTGTGGAGCAGAAGAGTCGATGTCAGACAGTGACAAAGGTGTTATTACTTGGTTGGTCAACACACACAAACATGACAGAACATGACACACAGTCTTCCTCTTAACACTTTTCCATGATATAAGTGGATACCACTATTGACTACACAGAGAAATGATTCCATGACAGAAGGGACATGTTGGCTATATGCTAGCTACCACATGGTTGACGTCTTGGTGTGTCCACAGTCTATTTATCAAACTATTTCCCACAAAGTAAAGTACTACAACACCTGATTCCAGGATGGTTTTTGGAACATCTCCACCACATTTAATTGGTTGTTTTTTTGTTGTTGTTTTTTTTTTTTTAAATCATTTGTTGTTTTTTGTGAAAGAAAAACAAAATAAAGACAAAACAAAACAGGTTAATCCTACAGAGACATTTTTCAGCTCTCTTAAAACTTGCTAACTCATCAATTCCAAATGAACCAAGTCCAATAGTTGGGACACTGGAAACAATGCATACATGTGTCAGTCTTTCTCTCCATGACTGATAAAAGTGGTGGACGAGGGCGTTGGGCATCGCTGGGGGAGGGGCTCATGATATGTTGGAGGTCACACTTAGGTGCACAACGACAGGGGATTTTGGGTGGACCGGCCCTCTCTCCCACGCCTCGACCTTCAAGTCTCTGCGACAGCGTCTAACGAGGTCGGGAGAAGCAGAAGAAAACGAAGAATGTAAACTAGGACGATGCCGATCCAGCACAGCTTCTCATTGGTCCTCTGACTGGTTTGCTCTCCCAAATTTGTCTTCCTCAAACTGTGCCAAAGATGTGAGGTGGAGTAGGTGGTGGAGGTGGTGGTGGGGTTGATCCAACTCAGTGAATGACTGACTGGGTCGATTTGGCTGTGGAGAAGCAGCTACAATATCATCTCAGCTTAAAAAAAAAAAAAAAACTGAGAAAGGGTGAAGTGAACATGTGATGGGACATGTTCGTACTTCAAATCATCAGGACTACAAAGGTTTTGGCAAACGGTCCCTTAGGTCACCTTCCATGTTGAGCTCATGTCACCGCAGTCATCTGAAGTTCTGTCGGATTCACATGACCGTAAAGCATCCTTGTTTTTTTAGTTTTTTAAAATAAGTAGCTGACTTAGAATATACGAACGAGAACTACTCATCCCCCACCTTTCCTTTCTTTTTGACAACGGACTAATACTTTCTACAACACATCAACATGTGTCCACTTATCTCCATTTGTACAATTCCTCAATAAGCTACAAAGACTAGGTAAAACATGCAGTGTGCTTTAAATCCCCCTTTAGCCATTCAGTATTGTCTTCTCTACATTATCTAGTTTGGTTGAAACTGAGTGGAGGACATCAGTTCCTGCAGCATCTCAAAAACAACAGTTTAACTGATAAACACTCAAACTCAGTCACATAAAATGTCTATTGATAAGGTTTATGATCTGAAAACCAATAATGGCCCTGGTTATCAGCTCTCACTTCAGTCCTGCCCCCCACACCAAAAATCTATGCTAACACTGTGGCAAATCTGAAAATACACCTTCAGACACCTTTTTAAAGCATGATACTTAAACTGTGACAGCATAACACACCTTCTGTTGTCTCTAAACTGCACTCACTGGACTTTGGATATTCACTAAACCTGATGGTAAACGCGTCAACGCTACAACTGGGTTTGAAAAGTGCAGGTTTGAGATTTTAAGAAGGTATATATCTAACGTTCATAAAGCAGCAGTTCATATTAAAAACTATGTTACAGATGAGATGATAAGGTGATATAAATCAAAATTTTCACCAACTTTGCAGATCTCTTCACATTTACAGCTCATTTTACTGCCTATAAATAGACAGAAAAACATGCAGCTTTAAAAATACAGTTGTCAGAACATCGCAAATATTCCCGTTTGTAACAGCCCGTTAGCATGTGTTGCCTTTAAGCTGAGCCAAAATTTCAATTCATATAAACTGGTATGGAGACCACTTCCAGGCCATGTAGTGTATATGCTGTGCTCTTCACAAAGTTAAAACCAGATATCTCATCACCCAGCATGGAAGGTGACCAGTGAATCATAAAATGCATCAGGACCACTGCTCACAAACATCTGACAAGATAAATACAGCACAGATAAGAAATAGGTTGAAGCAGAATGAGTAGTCAGTTCATTTCAAATACAGAGAAGCAAACTTTCTTCTGTTGATGGTTTCAGAGCGAGTTTGGTTGAGTTGGAAAATATGTTTTGTTATGATTTATGAGAACTGATCCTTTAAAAAGAACCACTTTTGTCTGGTCTCTTGACAGAGTTGCGGCGGCTCCTTGAAGATTAGATCCGATATGAAAAGCCAAGATGGCCGCCCAGAGATGAGTGTTGATGCTGATGACGATGAAGATGATAGTGTCCTGTTTCCAGCGGAAAGCCTCGTCACTGCAGTGTTTCATCAGGTGTGGAGGATTATGGGAAGAGACTGATGCTGGTATCTGGCAACGATGTCTTTCACAGGTAAGGTTTTGAAGAAACAATTGGGGGGGGGGGTCGCCTTGACACTTAAAAAAACAACGGAGTGGGAGGATTGAGATACACAGTGGGGGTGACGACTGCTGTGCATCTCAGCTGTGCATATGTTACAGTCCCAGAAGTGGTCGCAACTGTTAGCAAGACAAGAGTCTGGACGGATAAGAGAGCATTCGACCGTTCAAATAGAGATGGACAGAACAGAGTGGGGAGGGAGGGGGGCTCATTGACCATCAGGGGACAAAGTGCCAGCACTACACTGGTTTTGGTATATTGGTTTTGGCTGCGGTTGGTGGGTCACTTCAGGACGTGGGGTGGTACGGGATTGGGGTGGGGTGAGCTCAGGTTCAGGGAAGGAAGGGAAAGGGTCTCTTGTCATGCGGGGGTGGGGAGAGGTCTTTGCCAGGTGTTGGCCTTAACTGCCGTAATGCATGGTGTTGCTGGGGATGACCATGGGCGAGGCCATGGAGATGGCAGCCCCCCCCATGGTGAACTGGTTGGTGACGGGGTAGTAAGTACCGCTGCTGCTCGGACCCGACTGACCAGTAGTGGCTCCTGAAACAAAGAACAACAACAACATCATTTTACATTCATGTTTCTGTGCAGACACAGAGTGATGAAGGACACAAATATAATGTAATCATAAATCTGTGTATCTGCCAGAGCAGAGGGAGTTCATCAAACACAAACAGTACAGATGGGCTTCAGCTCTAACCAAGACATTCACACCAAGTTTATATTCATTTACATTTGACAGTACGTATGGAGTACATGACGTCACTATGCCATGTTGGCTCCATACCAGAAGTGATTATTTTTGCACAAAAGGGAGGAGCTGTGGTAGTGCAACAGGGGAATGAGTGCGTTATTGCTAAAAGCTCATTTACTGACCCAGTAAAACATGAAACTTGATCAAATACTGACAGCAGCAGGTCAGTGAGTCATTATATACACTAAAATCATATTACTGAATTATTTTTAGACAGAAGGTAAATTGTGATTTGCGAGAGCTGGTCCCATTTGGATCCAGGACCCAGTGGTCATCACTGGCATCACCTCTGCATTGGCTTCACATCAGAGCTGAGGTCCTCATTCCTTAACATTAAAGGGGTCATATTTTGCTAAACCCACTTTTTTTAGTTTTTGTACCTTTGTGTATTTGGGGACCCCAACAGTTCAAAAAGTTTGAATTTGACCCCTCAAGGTTACTCAAAGCTATCTTTACATTAATTTTGGCAAAAATCGAGTGGATTTCTACAACCCGTTTCATTCCTGCTTAATTTGTTACGTTTTATAACTGGTTACATCACAACGTTTCCACATAAGGGCAAGACTTCCGACGAACATCTCTCCGAGTACAACATAATTGCTTATTTGCAACAGCGGTTGTAGTAAAAGCTGAAAATATGTCCAAACTTCAAGCAGATAATTTAAAATGTTCAGTTGGTTGTATTAAACGCGAGTGGCTGAACAAGACAGAAAACACAGTCAAGAACCTGGAGGGGGTGAGGTGTGAACTGGCTCATTTGGATTTAAAGGGTCAGCGCTCAAAATAACCTGTCTTGTGTTATTACTAAGAAATAGGGTTGAAGATGGGCCTCTGGAGTTGAATTAATGAAGAATTCAGACCCAAGCAGAGCCTTTACAGTTTATGTAGATCACAAGGAAATGTTTTAAAAAGCATAATTCCATTTAAAAAAGCAAACTATCAGTCCTGTAACAAAAGCTTAAAATGAACTAACTGTGATTTGTTGTGAAAATATTTTGTCATTGTTACACAAAACTAGGAATGCACCAACTCTGAAATTCTGGACCAGTCAAGATGTTTAAAATCAGTTAAGCTGATGTTGATACAAATGTTTTTATTCATTTGTTTTCATGTTTTTTGTCACTAACTACTGAGCCACAACATTGTTATCAAGCTCGACACTAGGATGTTTATCACTAGCAGCTAACCAATGAACCCGTCTTGTATTTGCTAGTCTTTCGTAGCCACACGCATTAGTACACAACATGGATTGACTGGTGATTCTGGGCAGACATTTAAGCAACTACTTGTTATTAGTGTATTGAAGTTCATCCCTGATGCAGATGGGGGGCAGCTGTACATACCCTGTACAATTCCTGTGCTCATGATGGAGCCCATCCTGGAGTGGGTGTGATTCACAATACCTGTGTTCACTGTGACCAAACAGAAAAAACAGACACACAAATAACAGTCAAGCACATGTGCAAACCAATGACACAGGTTAAACTACTACTTCCTGGTGGCATTTTAGGCAGATATAGAATAACTCTTAAAAACCCAGATGTGAGATAATGATTTGTACTTTCTGGTTCCCTAATCTCTATGACAATGGCTTCTTTGAATGATTTTTTTGTTAAATGCCTTAAATAAGGTTTGTAAAGCCTTAATGTAACTTGAATAAGATGTACTAATGGGTGGGTATTTCACCCAAGTTTTACTTTGGCAGAAATACACTTAAAATACAAATGTGCAAGTATCAAACAATGAATTTTCATAACTACATCTACTCATGAGACCAGTACTTTGAGCGTTACTACTTATTGGCTTGATGGACATTTCACATTACAAGTCTGTCAGGGAAAAGAGTGGCTATGGCCTGGCTTTTATTATGAAAAATCTGTGTAAAATCTGGAATACGCAAAGTTACCAACTTTTAGCAATGAAAAAGCTGAAGTGGCTCAAAGTGACAGTAGAAGTCAAATACTAAACGGTAACAAATTTTACTTGCACTTTATTCTGTTCCTGCCATGACTAGTGAATTTTCCTGTTGTGGGATCAATAAAGTTTCATCAAAAAAGTTTCATTTAATGTACCTAAATCTATAGATGTGAAACTCTATCTTGTGAAAAATTAGAATTTATAGTAATTTAGAGCAAAACCAAATGGGTCAGTGATTGGTTGTTACATCCTGGCTATGGATCAGTTAAATAAATGATCTTCTCCAGTAAATGAACAGTTAGTGCAGAAAGCCAGACAAACATTTATTGATAAACAACTGTTATTCTGTATACAGAAGGAATCTGCCTTGACTAGTCATATGTTTAAGGAAAAGAAACTGTTTAGCTGACAACACTGAGAGGGGCAGAAGCAAGTTACACCAGTTTCAGATCTACAAAAGAAAAGCAAAGGAGCAGAAGAGAAACCATAAAACAGTGTTAATCAGGAGGAGAAAGACTTGGTTACAACTGTTCAGCTAATGGCTGAAATAGCTGATATCAAAGTCAAAACAGAAAAACTACAGTAAGAGCACTAAGGTTCAAGGGAAAGGGGGAGACTAGACACTAAAAGAGAAGTACTACAATGACTATCAGCATGCATGAACATGTGCTCATGTGACTTAACATCCAGACACATCACTGGTGTTTTGAAAAGCAGCAAAGCTCACTAAACACTAGGAGATGTACGGCATTAGTGTCAAACATAACTGTTTTCAGGCTGCACTGCGGGTTTTCTCTGTGGCTCTCCTACTTGTTCCCCACTACACCAAGTTCCCTGAGATGATGAGAAGCCAGGAGGAGTGGGATTCGTACCCAGGGGGATGAGGTTGTTGTGAGACACCGGCGGGCCACTGCCGATGACTGTGCTGAGGTCATAAGCTGCAGGCATCCCTGCAGAGACAAAGCCAACACACAGCAATGCACATTTACTACAACATCATGGTGCAGGCAACTCAGACCTTAGGACATGGAACTGTCCACAGCTCTAGAGCACCAGGGAGGAGGATAGCATAGCTGCCCTTGTGACACAACATCTGGCATTAATCTGAATGAGGAGTTTCTGAACAATCCTTTAATCCACCCACACTGTTGGTGCCAAGTTCAAAGTGTGTTGTGTGTTTGCAGACAGTTATATAGGTCTGTTTATCTGCTGAATGAACTGTGACTGTAACAACATCAGTGTTTCCAGGATCAGGTATGAGGACACAGGGTTTGGAAATATAAGATGAAAAAAAAAAAAGCACAAAAAATTTTTAAAAATAAATAAATAAAATTGCTGTACGATTGTGCAATATAATGAATGAGAACATGTGAGAATAGCAAAGCATCTGTGGTTTCATATTATGGTCTATTGTTTATTTCAATGTGTTACAAATTGTAGTCTTTGCAGCGAAACATTGTCATTTGAGTTGTTCATGCGATGCAGATGCTGACAGTGTTTCTCATTTATGTCCAAGCCGCTGGTCATTCTGACTGAATAACCCCCAACAGAATGATGCAGGACTTTCATTACGTCTGCTAAATAAAACAGCTCAGTGGTTCCCTAATGTTTTGAACTCCAGACCCAAAGAGTCAAGTTTATGTCTCAAAGGCCTCAAAAACATATCCTGATTAGATATAAAGTCTCTTCTGTTACCAACTCTTCCAATGCTGGTACTAAATTGAATTACTGCATCTGTTGGAATATCTTGTTACCTCTTTTTCTGCATCGTTTTTAATCTCTTACAGTGAATGCTCTTCTTGTATGTTACTGAACTGACATATACCATACGCCGATGCCACATGATGTCATGGTCACGTGGTTTACGTTGACACAGCCATATTGGAAGTCAACCCACAAGAAAGAGCAGTGCCAGGCTTGATAGACAGATAATTGTACTTAATTGTAGTCATGGTTAACTTTTGTGCAGTATTAGGCTGCTCAAACAGAGCAGGACATGGTAAGAAGTCTTTCCTCAGGAACCCCTCTGTTTGAACCAACCAGGGAGAAAAATATAAGGAACTCAGTGCCCAGAGACAGAGTACTGAGTATCATAGTAGACCTACGGTCAACTGTCGGCTGTGTGTTACCTACAACCATGAGCTGTGTACCAAACCCCGGGGCTCAAATGGGGCTGGATGTGGGGCGCAGCTCCAGCGTTCTGGCTGCACCTCCAGCGTTCTGGCTGCACAGGACACCAGCACTGACCAGCCTCTGTGTCCAGTGTTCTGACTCCACAGCACACCGGTACCAGCCAGCATCTACAACGGTGCCATGAACCATGACTGAAGGACCACAACAGGTGACCGTGGTGTTCCTGCTCCCACTCAGCACTTGTCATGTATTTCACTTTGCCAATTCACAATCCTACACCTCCTACAGGTAAAAATCCATAGTCACACTGTAGTAAAAGAACATAAAACTGCCTTTTATAGAATTCAAAAAAGCATGTAATACATTTTTAGATTGTCTTATTTTGCTATTCCACATTTGGTATTGTATACACTTACAGTGGGCATGGAAAGTATTCAGACCCCCTTATATTTTTCACTGTTATATTATATTTGCTAAAACCATTTAAGTTCATTTTTCCTCCTCATTAATGTACACACAGCACCCTATTTTGACTGAAAACAAACAAAAATACAACAGAATTGTAGACATTTTTGTAGACCTATTAAAAAAGAAAAACTGAAAAATCACATGGTCATAAGTATTCAGACCCTTTGCTGTGACACTTATATGTTTAACTCAGGTGCTGTCCATTTCTTCTGATCATTGTTGAGACAGTTCCACGCTTTCACTGGAGTTCAGATGTGCTTAAATAAATTGATTGGACTTGATTAGGAAAGGCACACACCTGTGCATAAGACCTTACAGCTCAGAGTTCATGTCAGAGCAAACGAGAATCAAAGGATCTCCCTGAAGCAAAAATATCTCCAATTCTGTTTTGTTTTTTCAGTCAAAATGGGGTGCTGTGTGTACATTAATGAGGGAAAAAAATGAACTAAAATGATTTTAGCAAATGGCTGCAATACAACAGTGTGAAAACAGAGTGAAAAATTTAAGGGGGTCTGAATACTCTCCATACCCACTGTACATGTTATATTAATGCTGATCTGATTTTTGTTTAATGCTGTTATTTAGGTCATTCTAGTACCAGACATGTGTTTGGTTTAGATATTATTGACTAGGGGTGCAACGATACAGGTGGTCCATGGTGTCGTCTGTACCACAGTCTTTGGGCCACGGTTTCGGTATGGCTTCAGTATGTGTTTTGTGCGTAAAGAGAACTGTTTTTTCCCCTTCAAAATTATATTTTTATTTTGCTTGTCAGCAAAAACAGAATTTCACAGTAGGAACAAATTATATCACTGTACTGAATGAAATAACATTTTCTGTACTGAACCATACAACACTGTCTTATTCATTGACTACTTGTATACAGTCGTATAAACAGGCACATGCACACATAAGGCCCAAAGTGTCCCTGAGCTCCTGACCTTCTAGCCATGTTGAAAAAAAGTGCCCATTTTTATTTATTTATTTTTTTAACATAAATACATTTCTGTTCTGCATAGGAATGTAAAAGAAAACAGCGGTATAAAACGCCAAGGTTATCTACTGTACGCATTTCCTTGTCATAGTGTGTTATGGTATTATATGTCTTGAGTCTAAAGCTGCTTCTCTGTCCGTTGTGTCTCACTGAAGAGCACGGCCTCCCCACACTCACATGCATGTTGAGAGAGACAGAGACAGACAGAGGGAGAGACAGACAGAGGGAGAGAGCATTCGCCTGCCTGGACAGGTACACATAACTCTGTGACCTGTAAAGCACTATATAAACTGCCAACGCAAAATCAGTTGCAAAACAGAAAACCCACAGTCCATAAGAGCAGACTGTCCCATGCAGGGCAGACTAAACGGTCCAGTATTTTCCCCAACTACCATTGCATCCCTATTACTGACTATAACCTTATTGTTGGCCCACGTTAATTTACCTGTATTATTATTATTGTGTTGATCTACGTCTATGTGTGTAAGTATCATCTTTTTGGCTGTTCTGTTTGTGTGCAGGGTTTGCGTCCAACTCACATCTTCAGAGCGAATTAAGTTTATATTTAACTTACATTTTACACATTACTCTTAGGTAGACATTTTTGTTCAATGCTTAGTTGAAAACTTACACTTCATGACAGTATGTTTTACGCGTCAAGTGTACAACACAAATGATTTGTTTAAATTCCTTGTATTTATAGAAAATGGTCTATACCTGTCATATGTTGTGTTATTTGGACAGAAATCAACATGTCAGGGGATAAGATTTTGGGTCACATCACCCCCATCATGGAATCTTCACCATATGCCCCGTCTCACTTCCACAGATAAATAATTAATTCCTAATTTCAGTTACAGTGCAAGTCATCTGTCTGTAGTTATTCTTACCTGGATATGGCCATGTGTACTGTGTACATGTACTATGGGTGCAACAGCACGGTCTATACCACGTTTTTAGTTCGGTTTCAATAAGCATTTTGTATGGATAGAGACCTGTTTTTTTGCCTCCAAAAATTACATTTTTATTTTGCTTGACAGCAAAAATTGAATTTCACAGTAGGAACCAATTATACGACTGTACTGAATAAAATAACACTTTCTTATTCCTTGACTACTTCTATAGTTATATAAAACAGGCACATGTGCATGTAGGGCCCAAAAGATGCTTGAGCTCCTGCCCTTTTTACCTTGTTGAAAAAAGGGCCCTTTTTATTTATTTTTTTAAATAAATACCATTGCATCTCTAACATGTTCTGTGTATATGTACTGCTACTTCCCCTTTCCACAGATTGGACGTACTGTCTGTGTTCTCTGAAATGTCTGAGTGTGTTCACCTGATACAGCCATCCCCTGACTCATGCTGTAGGCCGCCCCCGTGTTCCACATGTTCTCCGATGGGGAGGTGTAGTGTGAGCCAGGAGGGGGGTTGGGGGTGGTGCCTGTGTACCTGCAAACGCACAACACATGCACAGCACATTAGAGATGGCATCAATCTCTAAACATGACACAGCTCATTCAGGTGTTGATCTGTGAACTGGGATTCACAGCAACTTACCTGAAAAATGGGTTCTTCAAGTCCAGAAGGTTGCTGGACTTTGATCCGGTCTGATCCACCTGGGCAACAATACTGATGTCGTAGCTTTGTCTGTTGGCAAAGACACCAAATCTGTATAAACAGATCTATTCTCACATATTACTAGTGCACTGTTGGAACTTTGACATTGTATTTTTGTTTCTGTGTATGTGTGCAGATTTATTTAAAGCCAACAAAGCACAACCCATACCCCATCCCCAAACAAAACCACACACACTATTTAATTCCAAGAGCAAATGGCTCCCCCGTTGAATATTAAGAAAGATCAAATCAAACCTAGTTCATATTAGAAGGGAAATTAAGGATTACAGTTCAGAGAGAGAGCAATAAGGTCTGAGAGGGGGGCACAAGAAGAAAAGGTGTTGTTAAGAACAAATGTGTCAAACTTAAATCACAGTGAGAGGGCTGACACAGACACTGGGCATCAAACTGAGGATGATTAGTTGACCTCCACCTGTTCATCCCCAATACTAACTCTGATACTGATGTTTACCATCTGATGTGTGAGAAAAAACAGCTTCATGGCAAAACTTTAAACCTGGGTAAAAATTAATCAGTGTTCTCCTGCGTTAAATAAAAAATGTACCTTAATGTACACCAATAGTGAAAAGAAAGAGCTTTTCCACTAAACAGCTTAATGTTTAAACACATAAATAATTAAACACATTAAATAATGGTGCCGTCACAACCAACATTCATTCTTAATGACCTGAACACCTGTTACTGTATTTTACAGAGGCTGCAGCATTATGGTTTTGGTTTATTAATGTTTCTAGGCTAAAGAGTTTTTTAAAGTCAGTTTGTAATGCTTTTTAATGTTGGTAAAATGTCTTTTTCTCTCTGACGCCATGAGCTTGACTCATTGTGAATCAGCATCAGCTTTGTTAGCGTTTCCATTACATGAGGACTGTCAGTATTTTGACAGTGGGATAGTTCTCTGACAGTCTCTAGCACTCTAAACCCTCTTTCTCAGAATCCATGACCCACAGATCAGAAGATGCATCGACCATTTCACATTTATTCATGATCCGACCCACAGTGAAGCAATCAGTGGCCACTGAGTATCTGGTGTTCATATTCATACCATAAACAGGGCAGACAGATGAACTATGAGCTGAACATGAAACTGTGCGTTTCTCTGCCTGTATTTGAAAAACTTTCTGTAAGTTTGTGAACGATGGTTAATGTTCCATCTAAATATGTAAAAGACTTGTTGGTCTGTGTCATCTAATGAAGTTTTCACTATCTGTATGGTTCTCTGTGTACACTGGCCCCTGTGGAACAGGGAACTGACCTGGACCCACAGAGACCCAAACCCAGGTCACTCAACAGGACTGAAAATGACATTAATGATGAATGCCTTTGTCAAAAGTGAGTCAGTGAGAAAAATGATCCAAACAGCTTTTGTGTTGCTGTAATACATAGGAGACCTGATTTTCTCTGTGTCTTTCTCCAATTGTTATTGATACGCCAGTCTTTAATTATTTGGCCCCAGGGCCCGTTTAGTACCAGATTTTGCTAACTATCACCCCCCCCCCCAGTAATATAGGTCCAGAATAATATGAAATTCTTTTTAGTCATAACTTCATCTAAAAGAAGCCATCAAGCCACAGCCTAATCCCAGAAACCTCTGACAAACCAGAGAAAATCTCTGCCTGCACTTTCTACAGAAAGAGGAGTTTATGGTTGAGTTTGTTAATCATCATTTGACCTCAAAAAAGATTGTATGATGTTTTGGCAAGATCTCATTGAGTTGGCAGGTTGATCACATGGGGTCAGACTCCGGTGGTTCAGGATCAGTCTCTGTTGTTAATAACTTTATGGGCCATAATTCATAACAGTGTTTGTGTGTGTCCTCTCTAGTGCTGTTTGTGCATAACATGCAGTTAGTTTCATTTTCACTGCTGGTTGATAGGGTTTTTTCCCCTCACCTTTTATTCCAAAATTAATGAAATCATCCCCAACCTCATAATTTTTAACTCAACCCTACTATGATGGGATGTGTTTAAGTTCTACCCATGCCCTGATAATGAGTCCATATTGGGCCATTAGATAACAGGAACTGTTCACTCAGTGCTCATACCTCTTGTTGGCCACCAGCATAGCAGTGCCGGACAGCGTGTCCCCGGCCTTGGTGAAGAGTGGTGACTGCAGGAGACAGCGGACCTGGTACCAATGGGTCAGAGGTTCTGTGGGCGCCGTGGACAGCCATACGGTCATCCTGCAGAAGGACCGGACAAAAAAAAAGAAAATAAAATAAAAAAAATTTTTAAAATGGGGGGGGGGGGGATCTTGAACTTCTGGACACTTTCGGGGAAACAATATTTGAGAGAATCCTGCTCAGTGACTTACACTGATCCCATAAATGCCACGTCAAACCAGAACGCCAGGCCATGGACCAGGCCCGAATGCATCATGTGGAACTTAAAGGGAATCTCTATCCTGAAGCAGAGAGATAGAGCAGAAGGCATATAATCGACAGAGGACTCCAATTACACAGACATGTGATAGACTGACAGAAACACATCACCCACCTGTACAGATCCTCCTCTTTGGCCTCCAGGAAGTTGACTGTGTATTTCACCGATTTGGCCATCAAAATACGGATATCAAATGTGTCCTGGAATGGGAGATCTGAACTCAGCATACAAAACAACAGCAAATCTGACACAAAGACAACAATGTCCACAAACAGACACCTCACTGTTATACTTGAGTTGCTCTAAAGCAGGGGTTCTCAATCCTGGTCCTCGAGGGCCGCTATCCTGCATGTTTTAGATGTTTCCCTCTTCCAACACATGGTTGGTATCAGGCTCCTGCAGAGCTTGTTGATAGGCTGATCATTTGAATCAGGTGTGTTGGAAGAGGGATCCATCTAAAACATGCAGGATAGCGGCCCTCGAGGACCAGGATTGAGAACCCCTGCTCTAAAGGCAGTGTTTACCATTTAAGAAATGTGTGTGTGATGAGATACGAACCACAATTGGCTGGCGGAAATACTCATCCACTGCTGCCCCACGCAAAGCAGACAAGTCTACACCATGGAAGGACGGCTGATACCTGACAAAGAACAAACCAAAAATCACACTGATATTTTCTACTGTATTTACTTATGCAGTACATGAAATACAAAACTGCTGTCAATCGACCCCAGTCAAATAACTCCTCTGAATGCTCACTGCACTTTCTAATTACTGTCAACATGAAGTCTATGAACCCCACCATGAACGCTGTACTTCACCTGCACTGCCCTCTGAATCACATGTTCAGGTCTTCTTGGCACATTTGTCAGGGATTGTTGCCTTTAGCATCTTTTTGTGTTAAAAAACACTCTTTTTCACAATCACACTGAGTCACTGAGACAGCACTGGCACAGATAAAGGTTTGAGTGTCTGACAACGACATTACAAAGAAGAACATAACGTACTGCGCACTGTCAGCCAAATACAGTGTAACGTCCTGTTGAAAGTTATGACCCCATAATTTAGATTGGATTGTCTTTGTGTAAAACTTTTTATACACATATATACATCTGAAAGTACTCGGATATTAAAACTGCTCAAGACCATTTGACCTTGAAATAGGAGGTCAAGATCACCTTTTTTCAACAGGCTTCCGCTCCATGCTAAGATGCATTCACAGCCTAAATTTAGTCCAGATATATCAATGCATTCCTAAGATAATGCGATTATGTCATTGAATGGACAGACAGACAACAAAACTAGTACAATACCTCTCAGCCTGAGGGGTAAAAACAAAAAGCTTGTAAAAGCTCAACTATCATCACGTTTCACACACTGGCACAGCTGAGACACACTAAAGTCAAATATCCCCTTTCCAATGATACTACTTAAAACCCCTGGAAATGTGGTTTACAATTTCCTCCATAAACAACGTATGAATAGCTTGTGAAAACCCCAAAAATAAATACAAATATTTCACATGTAATGGGCAAAATGATATGAGAATTAAGTTTTGGGTTATATAGTTTTAGAAAAAAAATGGTTACATTGATGAATTCAGAGACTATAAGGATCCACAAGAGCCCTGCTTAAACCTTTAACGCAGTGAATCCTAAATAAACAGACTTCTAAAATACAGTCGAAACAAAAACCCTGTTAGATTCTTTAACGTTCAGCGACATACAAATGCTTAATTTGTGTCAGTAAAGGAAAACTTCTGGCTCATTCAAATACTGTACTGAAATAGCAAACTAAAACTCTGGCTCTTTTGTTTATTTTAAACAAATTGCATTTGTCATGGGCAGTGCTGAGCAATGCAGGAACGCTTGAATGGCTGTCAGATAAAGCACATGTTGGTGGAATATTTACACATGGGGTAGCACTGAACCCACTGGCCCAGGCATCAAATTGGATAAAGAAAACACCACTCAGAAATATTTCCATTTCATGTAGCGAAGGAGACTTTGAAAGTGCTAACTTGCAGATAGTGGACTACTTCCTCTGAGTCAGATCCAGAGCAGAGTAAGTTAAGCAGTCCAGTGTAAAAGCCCAGTAGAAAGTGTAGAACAAGGGGTTTTTGGTGTGTTGTCCCTTCTTACCAGAAGTTGGCCTTTGTGAACTGCTCCATGTAAAGCTGCTCATCTGTGAAGGGGGCCAGGTGGACGTCACCGATAGTGGGGAACATTTTACCTGTAACACACAGAGATGTTTAGCACTGGTCCTGTTAACTCTTAGTGGTGTACCCCGTCTCATGGACCCTCTTCAAGGACCCCCCCCTTTTATAATCACCATTGGGTTTGAGGAACTTCTTGGCATGAAGGTAGCTCTCCAACATGCGCTCATTAAACAGCATGTAGCCCATGGGCTCCGAGATGATGATGTCCACCTGCTCAGGCAGCGTCACCTCCTCCACCTTCCCCGGGATGACCACCACCCGCTCCCCGAGGCGGTTACTGTTCACCAGCACCTGTGAGAAACGGGACAGCTTTACTAGGACTGAAGTCTAGCAATGATACTACAGCGAACAGGTCCTAATCGTAGCAGGTGCTTTCGGACCTCAGCGTGCTGGGCCATGGTACTGGCCTCGACAGCATACACCTTCCTGGCTCCAGCCTGTGCCGCAAAGAAGGACAGGATCCCTGAGCCACAGCCCACATCCAAAACCACCTGCACAACAGAAAAGATGTAACGCCATCATTATCAGCAGCAGCTACACGATACAGCTGACATTAACTCACTTCTACACTGGAAGAGAGAGTTCAGAAGCAATTTCCACTGCCTGAATGAAATAACTCTGATATAATGACAGTGTCATTTCACCTTGTCCTTAAAGTCAGTGTGATTTTGCAGAATAGCCCGCTGGTAGGTCCCTGTCCGAACGTAGTCCTGCATCATGTTCTGTTGCTGGGAGAGGTAGCCATAAAACTGAAAGAAAATAAAAAATACATCATCAACACTGATGTATTTTGTGTTTCTATCACATCAGTCTCAATGTTTACACCCAAGTCCCAAAATTGTGCATTTGGGAAAGTGGAAAATAATAATTTGTTTCTGGAGGAGACGATAAAAATAGTTAAGGAGTAAATTATCTTGTTTTTTCATCTCTTTTGAGAGGTGCTCATGTGTATGACCAATCAGGTAAAATGTCATCAGGTAAAGCCTGAGCTGAAACACAAGTTACCAAAAGAAAATGCATTTACACCGGAGGTCTTTGAGGATGTGGGCAAAGCAGAATGTTTTCACTAGTGTTAAAGGAACAGCCACAAAACAATGAACATCAAACTCTGTATAAGGGATGGGACTGATCCCATCCAGTATCAGTATCGGGTTCCGACATCAACGTAATTCACGGATCGGAATTTTTTTATCCAACCTACGAAAAATTCCGATCTGTGAGCCATGTCTGTATGCACAATATTGTCTGCTGAAATTATTCCACAAGTGATTCCCTGTCGGCTGCTCTGCTACCTGCTCGCAAAATATGGAATGGATTTCCTGAATGGAGGCGTATCTCAATGACGCACCGCCGTTTCTCAACACCAAGAACGCAGAGTACGGTCTTGGGTACTTGCCAAGTACGGTCTTGGCAAGAACGGTCTCAGAGAACGTACTTCCTATGAACACAAGTCTATCTGTAATTGAACGGCTGTGTACTTGTGAACTTTCCTCCCTGTCTGCTCCGTAACATATTTCCCTCAAATCACCACAATGTCACTCGATTTGATTTCAATGCGTCTCTACTGGGTTTTACATGTCATCTATACATTTTTTATATTTTTCAAAACTGTAATACATTTCGTCGCTTCAGTCAGGCACAGCCGCCTGGGTCCAGGTCGAGCCGGTACGCCAACGACCTCCCGGCCACCTGGCTGACCGGCTCCTGGTCGAGCCTGTGAGCTTATGATCCCCCAGCTCCCGCGTGAACGGCGGGCTCACAGCCGCTGTACTGAGAGGCGGAAGGTCCGCTGTGACCTACAATACTACAAACTTAATAAAACGTCTGAAAAAGCACCACACTAAAGAGCACAATGACTTCTTAGCCATGGGCACAAAGACCAATGTAGCCTGCAGGAATCACTTCAGCAGTCATTCCAAAGACAAGGGTTAGGGTTAGGGTCTACCAGACCATGTGAAAGCTAAAGAGATCACTGAGTACTTACTTTACGCTGATCAGATTTACATTGATTGATTGATGCTGTGAATGTTTACACTTATGACCCCTTTCTTTTATATTTGAAAATAGTTTTGCTTTGTTGCTGCCACAAGAGCCACTGTACTTAATTTGTGCTGATGTGATAAAGCAGCCCTTTGTATTTTATTTGGAGAAAATTAGGGTTAGGGTTTATTAACAATAATGATAATATTGAAACAAACAGTTTTGGTATCGGAATGGTATTGGTATCGGCAGATATCCAAATTCAGGTATCGGGATCGGAAGTGAAAAAATGTGGATCGGCGCATCCCTACCCTGCATTATACATGTGGATGTTCTAAATTGTGTCTTATTCCAGTTAGAGTATTTTCTGGTAATGACATGAGACATACCAATACTGTTCAGTTTTAGAAGTCTTCTGTGGACATGCATATGGCCCATTTGGAACATACATCTCAATGAGAGTTTTTCCTGCAGTTGGGATCGTCAATAGATATAAGGTCTTATCGTTGTATTTTTATATATATCACAATTTGACCTTTTTGTCATGAAATTAAAGAGAATTTAAATATGCTTACAAGATTTTTGGATGATTGTTCATTACATGCACTAGCTTTTCCAAACTCCAGGAAACTAACCCATGAAGTTATAATAATGACCCGAAGAGATGTGAAATTAGATACCTTTCACTGGTTTGCACAAAGACACATAAAAATACCAAAACATTTCATGAAATAAACCCTGTAAGGATAAAACTGAGTGGGCGGGGCAGTGTGTGACTGACAGCTCAGTTCCACGTGTTCGGGTTTTTAAGCAGATTAAATAAATTTGATTAAAAAAGTAATTATTTGATACCCCTTAGGCAGTGCCAGGTTAACCAATTTGAGACTTTGTGTAGGACTGTGACAGCTGGTAGTAGCTTCAGATTTACTATGATGAGAATGTCAGCGTTCTCATCAGACTCAGGGCAGAAAGCGGCTTATGCATTTCTCAGAATGTTCCAACTATTCCTTTAAGAAACAACACAGAAACTAATTAGCTTGCTAACATATCAAAACTATGCCAAAGGGGATGATTTTTTTCTGCAGACATTTATTTGGCAGCTTGGTCAGCAGGTGGAAAACAAGTGTCCATGTGTCTGTGTTAATGGAAAAGGAGGATCATGTCCTTGTACCCTGTAAGACAAACGGTCGCTTCTAATCACACAAGACTTTCTGCTCCATGCAAATGCACTTTGTTCCAACAGAATTTGCATTGAATAAATTGGGTAGTGTGTTTTGTCAAAGTAAGCATAGCTCTGATGTTACCACATAGGGAGTGTCACCAGGAAGACACGTTAAGCTTGCAGACCTGCTAGCTTTAGGCAAATAAAACAGGAATTACGAAATGGAAAATTCTGAGCCAATAGTTATTTGACCAGTAAACAACACCAGGTTTAATTTGTTTATGCTGATATTTATTCTTTCTTTAGAGACAGAAAAGCAATGACATCTGCATCCTCATGAAAAATAGGTTAAATCAACTGTTTTTAAGTTTTCAGATCTTCATCATACTACATTTGAATGAATAAAGTCACAATTACACAGTTACATGAATAAAGTCACACAAATGTATGTAATAGCGCCTAATAAAACACAACAGATAAGTATTGGCCTGTGAAATAACATCTTGTATATGTGTACATCAGTAACATGGAGCCAAACTGGTCTCTGTGCCACTCCAGACTCTTGGTTCACTAGTTCCCTTGCCATGAAAAACTGTTACATGTAGGTAAATTCTCCTGTCAGTACTGTTGATTAATGGTACTGATGAAGTTTTGAAGTTGGTCTCTAAATGCTCTCTCTAGCAGCTCACTGCTTCTAATCTGTTAATACTAATGCTAATGGTTAATGCTAGGTGTTAGGGTAACCTAACCCTAACCACATTTCCATATAGGAACAATATGGCGGATTACGGGTTAAGGGTGGATTAAGGGTTGATGGTTAAATCAAAATTCTTCTTTGGTTTCCAAACAGCCATTTATGACTCAATGTCCCCAGTCTAGCATGTGAAGCTATAAATAAATACTAGAGCAGAGTGGTAACATCTGTGAGACTGAGTAAAAAATGTTTCACTGAATGACAAAAAAGAAGCTTCATATAAAACATGCCCTGACTTGTGAGAGTAGAGCAGCTTTATGAACCAGCCGACACAGACTCCTATTATGTGTGTGATGCGTGTGTTATCTCCTCTCACCTGGAAGTACTGTACAGCAGAGGACTCCTCTGTTCTCTCACTGAAGACTGAGCGCTCACCCAGATGTCCACGACAGTTCTTCAGGAGATTATAAAATGATTGAAAGTCTGCAGCAGGACAAAAACACCAGTGCTCACATTAGATTCACAACACATGGTACAGGACATATTTCTGACTCCAACACATTAGTTCAGGAGTCAAACAATTGCACATGTTAACAGGTAAAGGTCATATAAGGAGGCCAATTTAATGTGTAGACCTGTCACAGTTATTACACGCCAGGTTGGTTGTGATTATTTGAGCAGACCAACACCTTTGGGACTGGCCAAGGGAAGGTTAACATCTCGATGAAAAAATACATTTCAAATCACTTCTGGAAGATTTGCATATTTTGATTATGTCTATTGTCCAGCATAAGTTTTATTATTTTTTGTAAATGTTTTTTAAAAAATACTTAGATGGCACTATATTAAATATAAAATTATGTTTGCGTTCTTTGTCAGTGCAATTCAAAGCATAACTTTGATCCTTTTCTATTGGACCTATATTATACTTACGATAAGTTGTAAGGCAGGGGTGTCCAATCCTGGTCCTCGAGTGCCGGTATCCTGCATGTTTTAGCTGCATCCCTCTTCCAACATACTCGATTCAAATGATAAGCCTATCACCAAGTTCTGCAGAAGCCTGATAACGACCATCAGGTGTGCTGGGAGAGGGAAACATCTAAAACATGCAGGATACCGGCCCTAGAGGACCAGGATTGGACACCCCTGTTGTAAGGTCAATTTAAAATTGTTCTGCTCCTGTTTTTACAGTGGTTACAAATATCTAATAAACTGAGATAAATATATATTAAAATGTATTACATTAGTTTATTAAGGTATTTGATTTTGTAGACATTATATATGGAATGTATATATTAATAAACATACTGAATAAACAATTGAGACTTGCAATTATTCTCCCTTGTCCATCCGTTACTAAAACACTTTTCAAAAAACTCTTGCTATTTTATGCTCCGATATATTGAAAAAATACAAACTGTTTACAGTTTGGAAAAAATAAACACCCTGGAGGACCATCAGTAAAGATTTTACAGTTTTATGCAAATTGGAACCACATATTAAGGCAGGTTTTTTTAAGTGGTCAAAAACAGATGTTAATTTTTTCTCCACCTGTTACCAAGTTACTATTTTTAAGCCAGAAAAATAGGTTAAAATATTTTTTCTTCAATCGCATCTCAAAGTCCTCATTATATTCACAGCAAAATGAGGTATGATTCATCCTTCTACCATGAATAGTTGTGAAAGGGCAAACAAAAATGTAGTAAAGTTGTCCGTTACCACTTGGCCAGCACCTTTGCATAATGGTTAGAATGGTTTCCAGCTGTATAAAAACAACTACATAAAACAGAAATGGCATATTATATCATCATTCCCACATCTTTTTCATCATCTAAACTCTCAAGGGTTCTCTCCTTCGAAAGACATCATCTATTTGCGCCACTAAACTTCTAATATTCAACCAGGTTTTGATGAGTGTCCGCTGACATTCACTTGGATTTATCTCTAAATCCAAAACTGGTCATTGTTACTGATACTAGACTGACAGCAGAGGAAATCTGAAGTCAGACAATGGCACCTCAAATTTGTCAATACCATATGTAGAAAACTGCTGTAATGATTGGAAACCAATCCTGTTAAAGGATCAGATGGATGGATGACACAACTGCAAAAGAATGTATTATCATTATTCTACCAACGAAAGATTAAAGATTCCAGTTTTGGCCATTTGGAGAATAAGCTAGAGTATTGGTCAGGTATATAACTATGGACCAATGGTATCAGATCTGTGAGCTCTAGTGGGTTTATTCTGTAACAGTGGCATGAACTCAACACAAAGACTATACCCCCTTCACAAGTCAATTATTTATTACTTTGGAACTAATTATCTCCGCCGAGGAGGTTATGTTTCCGTCCATAACTTTTTGAGTTATTTTGTACACAGACAGACAGACTACAAACAGATAAACGCCGGCAAAAGAATGATACAAGGACCAATCGATTACATTTTGGTGAAGATCAAACACTACCTTGGCGGAGGTCTGCACTCTGAGTGCTTTTCTAGTTACAGATGGGCTAGTTTTGACACATTGGCTTATCAAAACTTGTCAAAACTAAAGTCAAGCATAATCACTGTCAGCTGTTTCAAATGGTCTGTATCTGACTTCCTGCAGCCAAAGTCATTTTAACAACTAAAATAGTATTTACCAAAATAAAGCTGTGAACAACTCAAATATAACACTAACAAAAGTATTCATGTTGCAGTTTGTGAACCGCATAATTTTGTTCATTCGAGCAAAAACAACCATAAAAACCTTTTAATGATATTTATTGACCAAAAATGGATTAGCCCACAGTGAAAAATATTCTCCATGTTTGTGTAATCTTTAGTGAAACCCGGTTCCCTGAGGAAATCAACTTACATGATATGATATAAAGGGGACCATCTTTGAAGATGCAAGTGTTGAGATGGAAAAAAGGAGTTACAGGAAAAGGAAAGTTAAGGGTTGATGGTTAAATCAAAATTCTGCCCACTGTTAAACTGTTGGCATTTGCTGACATGTATGCTACAGGTGTTTGTGTGCATGGATCAGCAGATTGAGTGGGGAGAAGGTACTGGTGGGTGTTAGTGTGGGGTGATGCTTCACTGAGGGTTGGAACATTGGCTGAATCCAAGGCTGCAATCCTTCAGCGTTGTCCTGTCAATAGGCCTCAGAGCTCCGTGGCTTCAGGACCTGATCTCTGTAGCATTACATCCATGTGTTCACATAAACTGTCATGACATCACACACTAATAGGTGTGTTGTGTGTGTATATGGTCCAAACAGGATCACTCAGATTTTCTACCTGCAGGTGAGGAGAACTGCAGCAGGACGCTGTTGCATCCCAGTGTGATGATGAACGACTGCTTCCCCACACGGCTGCACTCTGTCTCCCTGGAAACTGAACACTTGAACACACTGGCCTCCTCTCCTGGAAACAGAACAGAGAATGGACCGAGTCAGGACCGACACAGGTACAGACTTTGGGTCTGAAACAAGGTATGCTTTTATACGTTACAGTTACATAGACATTATACAGGAGCTCATGTGTGAAGATTGAGGGAAGAACCATGTGAAACCAAAGTTCACCCATCAGAGTTTCACCTGAAATGAGTGGTACTTTCACTAGAGCAGGGGTGCCCAATCCTGGTCCTCAAGAGCTACTATCCTGCATGTTTTAGATGTTTCCATTTTCCAGCACACCTGACTGTCATTATCAGGCTTCTGCAGAGCTTGATGATAGGCTCATCATTTGAATCAGGTATGTTGGAAGAGGGACACATCTAAAACATGTGGCTCATGTAGCTCACGAGGACCATGATTGGGCATCCCTGCACTAGAGGATACCTTAATAAATTAAATGATGATTTCCTGTCAGTGCTCAATAGTAACTATACTGATACCTCAAAACCACTTCCATTTTATAAGTAAATTAAAATATGGACCATTATAAATGAAGGCAAACTTTTCATATTTCAAAAATTTGTCAAGAATTCAAAACCTAAATTTATTGAAACTGTGACCAAGCTTAGTAGACATTGTCCCAAGGAAGCTACATACAAAATTTTAAGCAGTAGCTTCATCGGAGAAGATCCAACTGATATGTTGGACACCTGTGTGTTCATCCACTTCAAAATAAGTAGACATGCTCTGAAAACAAATTAAACATTCTTTTAATTAAATATTCTCATTATCACTACATACTTCATGTTTGATTCTTTCCTAAGCAGTTACTTAAGTTACTGTTCACCAAACTCAATATAGCAATTATTTAAATAGACACACACAAACCCAAACCCCCACTGCTTAAAAAAACAAAAAAAAAACCCCACTAACCATTTAGGAATTTATTACTCTGACTCACACGCTGAACAGCTATCTAGTTTCTAATAAAGTCAAAAATAGAATATTCAACGTACTGAATATACTCAAAAGTAGTTCCCTATGAGTCTACCAAATGAACTTGTTCAACTCATGTTAGTGGTTTAGCCGATGCTCCCTTTCTCAGTGCAAGATTACATTTTATTTTATTTGTTAAGACATTAACATTACAAACTGCAACATAAACATACACACACATATGTACATACATGCACACGTACACTTCTTTTTTTTTTTTTAAATATGTGATTAGAAAGTACTGTTTCTTACTGCTAAAACAGTAGCCACTGATTTGATTTATAAAAAAAAAAAAAACCTCAGTTGGTGCCATTTTCAGTTACATGGCAGTCACAGGTTTGTCCTGACATTCCAGTTTTACACTGAACAGAAGCAGCTGTGTGGGAGAACTCAACACCACTCGGCTGTAAACAGTTTATCTGCTGCCTCTACTGTGGACGGAAATCCACCAGTTTGACTCATCTGTTAAAGGAGAACTTCGCCCCCATGCTGAGTCAAGCTCCATCCACTGCATGATTTTCCTACAAAATAGTGTCTGAGAAGAGGTGATGAGGAGCTGGATGTGACTGAAGTTCAGAGAATCACCAGAGGATGATGGAAACCTAAAGGCAATGTGGAAGAATGTTCAAGATTTTTCTGATTACACTTGTTTTATTAGGGCATTAATAAGTGTTCTGGTCCATCTCTTAATTGTTAATTCATTTTAAGGATGCACTGATCTGATGTTTTCAGTTCCGATACCAATATTGATGCTGGGGCCTTGCGTATCAGTCGATACCCAAAAACAATCCAATATTGTTGATTTAAAAAGCTACAGTCTCTAGACCCCTTAGTTTGCTCCATGTTGCCTGTCTGCTCAACTCTCAGCATGCATGACGTAGTCAGTGTAGCAAAAATTTAAAGGGGAAGGATCGGTCTTACAGATTAGCTACTTTTATAGAGCCCACGATCCAGCTAAAATGTTGATAATTGGGAAGATTTCTGATCCTAATATTGGATTGGTACAACCTTACTTGCTTTTCTCAGGTTCAACAGAAGCTTTGATTTCTGACATATGGGCTTTGACTGACAGCCCACTCAGCTGCTTGCAAAGACTTTCAGTTAATTTGATAAAACAGTGTTTTTATTTTTACCCAATCAGAAGGCTAGTATTTAGTGTTAGCTGTCCTCTGACCCCTTGCAGTCAGAGCTCCACCTACTTTGTACCAACAGTCATTTCAAAAAACCAAACATGGCAGCAGCCAAACTTCTGTTCATTTAGATTTTTTCTATTAGATCAATGCAAATAATGAACTAATGTCCATGCGTACAATGTCTATGAGAAAAGGTAAATATAACTTATGACTACACTATATTAAAAGCTTTGCACAGCTTTTCAATGTCAACAACAGCTCTTTCCAACAAGAAACTGAAGCCCTGAAGAGCCTCCATCACCCAGACCACTGTTACTGTTGGACCTGTGAGATTTACACCTTACATTAGTTCAGATCCAAAGTGACACACAAACAGACTGATACAGATGAGCAACTGTGAGAGATTTGAAGAAATCCAGTGGTTTAGAACGGAGCAGTGTAATAGCTTCATCTCCAACTGAAGAGCAGCTACAACACCTCTTGAGTTTACATACTTATTAATGCATCTGGATCAAAATCAGAAAGTTGTTGGTCCATGCTCTCATATTTTAAGTGCATTATCCACATTTATGTTTCATCACAAAATTTACTTGAGAGCTTACAATAAAAACTTGAATGTTTAGTGTCACTTGATGAAGTTTAACACCAATCCAGTTTCAAGTTTTATTCCAAATCTATACATGCTAGTGTCTGAGTTTGAGGATTTACATTTTCATTATTGGAATACAACAGATTTATGTTACATATTTCAACAGTAAATATCAGTATATTAATCAGATAAATAACTGGAAGACATAATGTTAAAAACAGTTTTTAAACTATTGTAGATTACCAAGTGCATCCTCTTCTTTTTCTGGTTGATGTGTGATTACAGTACCATTAATAGATAATCCTTACTTGCTTGATGAGTTACATGACAAACATCCTCCCTAGAAAACATGACTGAATTTTTTCCTAATATTTAATTGTTATTTCTCCTAACCTACATAAATCTAAGAGTTAAACCACCCACACTCTCACTTTGCTACCCTCTCATAAGAAACAACTCATTTCCTCCTGAAAATTTAAATCTTTACAAACACATCACAAATACAACACATAAAAAGCCAAAAACAGTGGGGCACTACTTATTAAAACGGGAGGGAAAGTTAGCTCATCTGGGACTATTTTTAGTGGCGGATTTGTCCATGTGTGGTGCTATAACTGGTATTTTGTTGCTGCAGGATGGAGAGTTTAAGTGTGTGTTGGTGGTAATAGAGGAATATGCTCAAGGCTGAGTCTGCACAGATTTCCCAAAGACCTGCTGCTTATACTGACACCACTTATAGTCTCTTATACTAAAACCAGTGGCTGAGCATTAGCATCATCACACTAATCTCTGCTCGGAATCCTCTGACACATGAACTTTAACCTCCTGAGACCCAGGACAGTACAAGTTTCTGCTTTTTTGCATGAAAAAAAAAAATCAGAGTGAAAACATCTCAATACAACATGTTTTTAGTTATAATTTAAATTTGTTTTACTGAATGTCCTTTGAGGTGGACAGTTTTGTTTTTTATTTGGGTTTTTTTATTGTATAAAGCTGTGGAATGCTTGTACACATACGTGGACAGGACAGAAAGCCAATAGCTGGGTTTTAGGAGGTTAAATGTACCTCTGTGATGGCTTTTTTCTCCTAACTTTTATGTAATAAAATCTGTTCTGTTTAAATAGAGGCAGCACCAACATGGAGCTACTGCAGGGACAAAAAATCTGCCATCTGATATCTTGTGACTAAAACCTATGAGAAGACACTGACTTCTACACCACACAGACTGCAGTTTAAAGGACGGTTCATAAAATAAAATGCCTCGGGAAACCTTCCAGAATTCCTCCTGTACTACTGCTCTGTGTAAATACTTCATCAGGCAGGAAAACACACTACTCCTGCAGAAGGACTAAAAGCAGCCAGAGCTAATCCAGCATCTATTAAGAGATTAAGGGCAGTACTTCAGATTAGGACAGTTTGATCTTCTTGTGTCAAAAACCACAATTCAAATCCACTCTGTACGATCTTGGATGACTAGATGCTGACATTTATATTTTAATTTTCCAGATAGATATTTATCACTTTTTAATCACCATCTGAGATTTTTTTTTTTTTTACCTGCCTCAACAGTTTTAGAATTCTTTGCATGTGTTTTCGACTCTTTTAGTTGGGATTTGTACTGCACATTTAACACAAAGAGTATTGTGATATTGATGATAAAACAGTTGTTAGAAAATGTTAACAGTGTAAAGAATATGCATCTTTTCTTTTTTTTTTTTACCTGAATGAAAAGTCTCTCTTCCGTAAATATTATCGACTAATTTCCTCGTAAGAATGTTATAATTTAACCATCCTTAAAGATACATCTTGCACAGACTTGAGTTCCAGTCAAATGAAAAAAACATTAGCTCTGAATAACCCACTTCAAATTAATGCGCGCATTTGTGGTTATAACTTAAAAAAAAAAAAACAAAACAACCCTGAATTGGCCTGGACTGACATCCGGTTTCCTCACAAAAATAAATAAATAAATAAATAAATAATCTTTTTTAAAAATTCCCAATCAGCACAATAAACCACATCACACTACTGGTCAGGGAATTAGAAACAAATGGAGGAACAAGACGTGTAAAAACAAACAAAACAAAAAAAAAAAAACAGGGTGTGTAATAGAAACATGCATATAACGTCCCCCTTGGCCCGCCGAGAACATTTTGAAAAAACAGACCTTAAATGCTGCATTCCAGTGCATTTTGGTGTGTTAAATGTCACCTTTTGACATGGAAAGCAAGGTTAGTTTAATTCAATGTATTTTCTTTTCTGTCATTTTTGCTAATTCATTCTATCAAGTTAACCTCATTTCTTGCTTTGTGAATGTTCATTTTTAGATACTGGCTTTGTGCCTTTGCCTTTTGGTCATGGTTTCCATGAACAACTACCTGTTCTTGCCTGACTTACCTCACTCAAATCTTCTCTGCATTTGCTTGTCTAAACCCCCTGTAGCTGGCACAATGCTGCTGCTATCTGAACCGTTATACTATCACCTGGATTAGTTTCTACTATCCTCTTACCTGCATGTATCCACCACTGATACTGACACAACACACTAATTACACACTGAAAAAAAGGCTTAATATATACAGATCTCTGAAATCTTGAAGTTCAATAATTTTACTACTCTCTCATGTCCAATACCATTCCTTCCACAACTTTCGTGGTATACGAGGTAACGCACGGTACAGTATGGACATCTCTGATTGGTCCATGTGATGCAATTTTCCACCAACAGAAACGTGGCGATGTGTGTTCTTTCATGCAAGCACTTCTTGCTTGCAAGGAATTCCCTCAGAAACTTGTTTTTACTGCCTCTACCTGCAACGAATGCGCACCAAACATGGTACTATCGCCAAAAAAGTATGTTTTTACTGCGTCTCATAACTTCGGTTTTTACATGTCCTTTCAACACAACTGACTTACAGTATTAGTGTGATGTCTACACTTTCCACACAAATTGAAACACAGATTCAGCGAGGCTCTGTCTTGCTGCCACCGACAGGCGCAGGGACCCTCTAGAGCCAATCGATGATTTGCTTCATTTTTGTGAGAAATAGATGAATTTAGCCAAAATTAGGCCATGACAAGGTATAGAGAACAATATAGTGATAATTAGCACAGCTTTAAGCAAGCTGTGCACCATTTTTTTGGCCATGTTTTTCAAAAATTAAATCGCAGAAATCACAGGAAGATGGCTTGCTGCCTAATACTATGCTGTTGGGTTGTGAAGTCGGTGACCCTATAACATTACATGATGTATGCAGGCTGGTAAGCACACACCAAATCTGACAGCGACCACAAAATAACAGTGCTGGTAACACACGTAAAAACAAAACATTCTCATAAGTGATTGGAAAGAGAACTTTAATAAATATGAATGACATCTGTTTCAGTAAAAGCCAGCACCAATCACCACTTCACCAAAGTCTTCTGAACCTTTTCATGTTACTTTTTCTGTGGTTGCTGTCTATATGTGAATGTAATGAGCTCTGAATATTACATTTTGACACTAAACGATGCCTGTTCAGCTGGTTTGTGATCATCTATGTGAATAAATTTTACTAATAACATAAAACAGTAGCTCTGGGCCATTATCACTCCATTAGATTTCTGTTTCAGTCAAAACACCTCAGTTTCATCAAGTAAGAAAAAGCACAGTCGACAGATTAATAAACTAATTATATGCTTAAGTTTTCACACACATTTCCTTCTTCCTCACTTTACTTCTGCATTTCACAGTGAGAAATGGGCCATTTGTCGTGACAATATTTTCAACATGTCTAAATGAGTCATTGCAGCTGTCGTCTTCCACCAGGATCAGCTTTTGCTTATTTTTCCCTGAGCACTTTCTTCTTTACTGCCTTTCCTGCTGTCTCAACCCAAACGGTTCAGCTGTCACATTGATGGGATGGTTTGTTCATGTATGGGACTAGACAGGGCATCGACAGCTTAACATCAGTCACAACACACTGAATATGGACTTAATGAACACGTTCACAGCTCAGTGTGACAGTGTGTGAGGCAGCATCGGTGTTCACAGCTTTAGTATGAAAGAAGTAGATCAGCAGCCTTTTACAACTGATGCCATTTAAGCTCAATGGAGACACAGGAAGAGATGATTGGATCAAATAAAATATGGCCGATTGGCTGAGGTAAATTCTATTAGTGTGTGGCTCAATATTCGATAGAAAAAAGTAATTTATTCACCAATATTTATTGAAGAAAGGAGTAAAAACAGCAGTAAGCTATAGTAGTAAAGAAAATCATATTAAATGCACTTACATAAATATCTACTGAGGGATTAGAACCAGACAAGTGAAATTTCACCAACTTTATATCAAACAAATTACCATTGTTTGTTAATTTGTTGTACTGATTACTATCTACAATAATAAAAGCTTGTACATAAACAGATGACCATATACTAAACTAAAAAACATGTCTTGATGTAAAAAGTCACATGTCATTTGGCAGCAAAGTTCCATTCCATTTCAGACTTAAAACATCTGGTGACAACATGAACAAAGCAGTAGATGAGTTCATGAGAAGACCCATCATGTGTATAAATGAATATACCCTTAAAGAAAAAGCCTAACAAATTAGTTTGTTGAATGCTATTGATTTGGATAAATTAAACCATGAGCCCAGATGGTGATTAAGAGACGTTTATGATATAGTAGCAAATATAATTAACTTCATGAAGCAAATCAATAACTTGTTTGTGAATAATTGGTAAGTGTATTTGCATCATTATAGTTCTAACAAGAACATTCTATTCAGTACCGTTAGGATGCTTTGGTTTTTGATGATCTAAACTGATTTTAAAAAACAAACAAAACAAAAATCAAATGTGTTCATGCGGGGCTTTTATTTGGCATGAACAACTAAATATATCATCACAATTTCAGGCAAATATGCAGAAAAACAAAACTTCTCAGTTAATTAAGTTTAATGACTTTAGCCATAGACATTATTTGAAACGCACCATTTCCTCTAAAAAAGTTCTTGATTTAATTGAGTAGATGCATGTTATAATATTTTGCAGATCTCTGTGAAAGCAGACCTGATTTCACTCCGTGATTAATTAAATTGCAACTTCTCTCAGAGCTCCAGGAACAGGTTTACTCAGTGTTCGTATTCTTAGCGTTAGTATTCAGTGTTTTCAGCTCCAGCTCCTCTGAGTCCCTGCAGAGACTGTGCTTTTCTTGTGCTTCAGCATCGCAGAGGACCAACAGCGTGCCCGGTTCTTTTCAGCGGGATATCCCATTGAATAAGAAAAGCTGCGGAGGAGCGGCTGATGCTGCCTTCTCCCGGGGAGGGGGCTGGGGGGCGGCGGGACCCGGCTATTGTTCCAATGAGAACAAAGATGAATGCATAAGTAATGAGGGCCCGGACTCGATACCACGCAAACCCCCAAAGACGATCTTGTCTTGTTTCCTTGAAAGTAAAAGCTTCAGAAGTTTCTAATTTGGGCTGTTGTCTGATGTAACGGTGCGGCGGACCGACAGAGTCTGTCGGTGGTTCGGCTGCCCGGACCGCAGCACCGCGGCGGGTCAGGACTGATGCCCTCCGCGCTCAGCTCCAAAACAACACACAAGCTAATTCATCAGATCCACACTAACAACTTTACCCGGCTATACTGGCACTCCACATAAAGGTGCATATGCTCTTCATAAAGGAGAATTATCTATAATAAAACAAATGTTGTAAAACGTGACGGGAACAGCCGTGAGATGTCTCGGATGGACGTTAGCGCATCTCCGCTGAAACCAGGCTAATGGCATTGTTTAACTAGTTAGCATTAAACTACACATTACTTAGCTGCACTGCATGTTGATGTTACTAATCGACGTTTTATGTGTTTCGGTACATTTTGTCGACATCCCCAAAGCCTTAAACTTAAGTAGAACCTAACAACCTGAAGTTAATGGACCTGAAGAGCCCTTTGGACGACGAAGAAATGTGGTGATTTCGGGGCTCCCTCGTGACGAACAGGGGGAGGCGACGTGGTCTCCCAAGATGGGTTAGCTTCTTGGTGGCTAACACTACGTATGGCCAGATTAGCTGTATAAGCATTAGCACTACATAGCATTAGCACTGGCACAGTTAAGACAGGCCGAACACCCGAGAGGCGCCGCTCAACAAAAGGTCAACTCACCATTGGAGAGATTGATGAGAGCAGCATCTTGTGTTGTTTTGACTTCTAACCGCAGGGGCTGCTGCTCTGAGTGTCGCTGTATGTCTCCATTAGCGTCTCCGATGGAGAGGAGCCGCACGCCGGGGAACACCGAGACCGCCATCTTCGATCTGGAAGTAGAGACAGGTCGGTTGCGCTCACATCCAACCACGCACTGCTCTCTGCTGGAGGCAGAGCGGGTATCCGCACCGTCTGTCGGCACAGCACCGACACCTGGTGGTCAAAGCTGAGTACTGCGTAAACACTGGACTGTACTGTTAAAGGGGTTAGTGTACGTAAGCGTGCGTGTGCCATATTCTTTTTTTTTTTTTTTTTTTTTTTTTTTTAACCTCCGCCAAGGAGGTTATGTTTTTTTTGCTGGCGTTTGTCTGTTAGCAAGATAACTCAAAAAGTTCTGGATGGATTTTCATGAAATTTTCAGATTGTCAGAAATGGGTATCCTACGGATGATTAGATTTTGGTAGTGATCTGGATCACCAGCGCCATCTAGTGGATGAAAGTATAAACACTGCCTTGGCGGAGGTCTGCGCTCTCCGAGTGCTTCTCCACTTTAATCAGAAATTAATCGATAAAACAAGGCGAAGATGTGGTTAGATTGGATAAATTTACTGTCACGTAAAATTTTTATCATGTGCACAACTGTTTTGTGACGTAGATTCAAACATGTTTGGAGAGCTAACACCAAAAATGCGTTTGCCTCGCATTTCAACACAAAGGAAGTGTATCTAAATTATACAACATCGACTCCAAAAAAGTTTGGCTACTGTGTAAAATGTAAATAAAGAAGGAATTTAAATTTAGAAATTGTGCCATTTTAGGAAAAGAATAAAGGGAATCAGCAATATGTCTCACAATCTTTGGACAGAGGCAACATAAAACTGTAGGAGCAAGTGGAACTAAAAATAGTAGGTGAAGTAACATTTTGCTACTGATTGGGTGAAATGGAAATAGATCAGTAACAAGACAGTGGAAAAAGAGCCTCTTAGAGAAGCAGAAGTAAAGAAAGGCAAAGAAGTACTTAACCTTCATTTAACCAGGCGAGACAGATTAAGAAAACATTATTTACAACTGTGGCCTGGCAAAAGGCAGGGCCTTTTGAAGGAGAGGGAAAGGGGAGCTAAACTTAACTAAAATTAAACAAGCAGGGCACTCAAAACACTAGAACAAGTTAACATTAATACAAAAAAAGATGACCCAGAAACATTTTTTCTGGACCGAAGCTCATCTAGAAACCATCATTTGAAGATCATGGCCACTCAAGACAAAAGAGTAGAAGCCCCATCTGTCTTATCTGTCCTCAGTTCAAAAAGCTTCATCAGTGATGGAATGGAAATGTATTAGCGTTTATGGAACTGGCACCTTGAACATCTGGAGGGAACCACTAGTGCTAAAAAGTCAGTACAGGTTTTAGGGAAACATCCAGAAGACATCTTTTTTTAGGGAAGGCCTTGCATATTTCAGTAAGACACTGCTGCGTCTATTACATCTGCATGGCTTCGTAATAGAAGAATTCAGGTGTAGAACTGACCTACCTTCAGCCCAGACATTTTACCTACTGCAAACAGTTGGAAGAACAAAACAAAGACTCAGGACTGTTCAGGTGCTAGAATCCTATGTCAGACTGGAACAACATTCCTTTTTTAAGACTAAAGGGGGTGCCACTCTGTAGTAAACATGGCCTTGTATTAACTATTTAGAGATGTGTTGCTGCAGTGAAATTCAAGATTACTTTTTTTTTTTTTTTTTTTCACACAATGGTAAATATTGTCAGTATAAACATTTGATACGAGTTGCTAACCTTTTCAAATCATTGAATTATGACTAATTCACATTTACCAAAGTGCCCCAACTTTTTTTGGAATGGGGGTTTGTATATATACACAATTCATGCAAAGCAACAACAAAAAATAGGATTATGTACACAAAGCAATCATGTAAAGCATGATAAAATAATGTTGTAATGTCTTTAAATGAAGTGTATTATTCTAAGTTTCATCTTACACTTTAGTGAAATGATTAAGACGAATGAGTGTGGTAATCATTTAATGTGTTAGTGATTTGATGGCATGTTTAAGAGCATGACAGTGTAATAAATACATATAATAGAAATAAAGTATATTCTTACCAAATATGTGAAGTATTATTAATACAGATGATGACAAAAACAACAGAAGAAAACATAAGTTTAAGATTAAAACATTTAACAGTGCATATTAGAAGGTACAGTAAAAACCAATGAGAAAAAACATGAAATAAACTCAACCATGTCACCAGGTGTCCACAATAATGTCATTTGTTTCATGAAAAACAGCTTTTTAAAAGGTCCTGGATGAACTTGTGTAACATATCAGTCAGTCCGACTCTTTTCTTTGTGCTTCTATGTGGACTGATGGGATTTTTTATGCTTAATAAATCTTCCTAGATTGACTTTGCAGGTCTTAGGTTTTCAGTAACATACTGACATCAGCAGTAGAAAAAAAGAGGACAGGACAGAGGTTTGGTGTCCCCTAAGACACATCTCTTTAGCTCTTCAGCTTTTTAGTCAAAAGCTTTTCAGTCATATGGAAATGACAACATTACTGCAAGAACAATAATAATGCCTGTATTATAAATATGCTGAACTTCTACTCAGACTACACACACAAAATTATGGCCTTAAAGTTTTTATGAGAAAGTCATGAGTGGCTGTTTTCAATTCTGTACAAAGAAAAACCTTAATTAAGAACAGACAGTGTGTGATATCACTGCTATGCAGGAATGTTAATGCTGTTAGGTGAATTCAACTTAATATAGAACAAAATAGGCTGTAACAGTTTGTAAAGCTCCTCCCTCACCTCAGCCTGACCTTTGGTTGCCCTTCTGGCCTTACTAGGACAATAAATCTGGTCCACATTCAAACATAGCAGAGGACAGTAGGGTCCGATCGAGCAAACGTGAACATCAATATGAAAAAGTAAATTTGCACACATCATTTATCAAATGGGCTCATCTTTTAGCTGAAGATCTCCATTTTAATGGAACTGTAAAGTACTACTTACACAGTACAGGAGAAGTCCCAAACCTTCTGCTAAGCTGCATTAAATTAACAAAGAGACATGCAAAAAGCTGTCTATTACTTTGAGAAATTAAAATAATGATGAAGTTTGTGAATTCATACACTGGTCACATTTAAAAAGACCATCTGTGAACTGTAACAGAAAAATGACTATTTGTAATTTGCCTATATCAGTATGGAGCAACACAAGTTGTAAATAACACTGTTAGTACATACATACATTAAATAAAGCATTGCGATTATATCCAGCTTGTAATTTAAAAAAAAAACAAAACAACATTTTGTGTGATGCATACAATGGTAAAGAGTCATCCATGTGTTACTACGGCAACCTGTCCACGTGTTACCACATCCTCATGTCAATAAAACAGACTTCTCAATATTTTACTCCAAAATTTACTTTCAGCATAGTTGAACATAATATCTAAAAGGTTTTGTTCTTGTCAAGTTCTGTTGAGAACCACATTTTGAATATTTGTGTAAAATTAAAAAAAAAAAAATTGATGTGCATTTTAAGTCCATGTGTTACTGAGCACTAATTTGACCTAAAAATTTTATCTCCCCAAATTTTGATTTACATAATATTAAAGTGCTTATAAATACCTACTCAAATGTGTAATACATGCATACATGACAAAATGATCTGCTTACATGACAGAAACTGCTGAACACAAAATGTGTCCATGTGTAACGTTCATGTCTGTAATGTTCACCATCCACTTGATCAGACCCAGTAGCAGACTTTCATTTACTAATATCTTCCACTCTTCTATCTCTTTAATAGCTCTCACATATCATACCATATGAATATGGTATGTGCAACTGTTTGTTCATTCATCATCATTCATAGTAATATAGTAAACAAAAGGTCAGCCCTTCCAGTAATGCACCATGGGAATTTTTTTTTTTTTTTTTTTAAATCGTGTTTGAAATAATGGCATCTTTTACATCTATATTTGTCTGTTTAAAAGATGATTTTACAAGTGAAGAAAGTTGCCGTTTGACACGCAGCTGTTGAAGTATCAGACTGAAAATATGTGAACAGAAATACTACACACACCAAAGTCAAGGAGGCAACACCATCACAACGTTTTCTCTCCATAGCTTGTTTTGAAGATGTGTCTGCACTGTCAACATGACCAGTCTCAGTGATTTTCACCTTCAAAAATGTTTCACCTTATCCTTTAAGATTGAGGTAAGGGCCACTTTGATGTTGGTGATGTGTATCACATACTGAACCATTGAACCACTTCACAACAAAACCAGATGTAAATTTACCACCTTTAAAATAATTTGATACTTGTAAAATTATATTTCAAACAGATCAATATGTGTAAATCAAGGCACATTTAAAATTTAACAAAAATATTACTTGTGTCTCTCCAGTGAGCAGTGTTAATATTTTTTCCCAAACTGGGGTCCTATGGGAATCAGCAGAAGGACTGGGACTGTATCCATTAAATCCTCCTAAATCTTACACATTGGACCAGTTAATTTGTTTGGATTTAACAAATGCCATACATATAGGCACTAACGTGTCACTATCACCAGCACGCCTATTTGTCCTTATCTCTGGGACAGATTGAATCAACTCTTCATGATCTTGTACTCTTGGTTAAAATTATTCCTGCAACTTGGCAGTGTGTGCCACAGCCAAAGGTCATGTTTTCACCATTTTAGCTTGTCATTTTGAAATCATTTTTGCAAACAGTCTTCATTGTAAGTTGTGAAAATCTTATCATGTGAACAAAGTTGTTCAGCATCACAATTCCATTCTTTAAGTCTATCCAGGGGTATATTAACAAAGAAAAACAAATATGACAGTCTTGTTATTGCATCAAGTTAAAAACTAAAGGTGTTAAGTGCATCAGTCCTTTCAGCTCATTATCGACTGAAGTTACCGGCCTCGTTCTGTAGCTGCTCAGTTCCAGACCTGTACATGTGTGTCAACTCATTTTTATCTTCATCTGCTGTGGGCACATGACAGCACCCACTACTGCAAGGATCAGTGTTTGAAGAGCCTAAAACCCTAAAAAGCCAAAAGAAAAAAACAAAAGTAAGTTTGAAGTCTTATGGTCTAACACAACTGATTCATTGTTCAGGATCAACTATTAAAAGCTGAGAAGGTAAATAATAAAAAGCATGGTCTGGACTGATGCCTGGGGAGGAGAACAGCACACCCACCTCAGAGGAGGACACATGACTTGGGTGGCCTAAAAGGGTTATCACTGGAGGGCACTCCAGTCAGGAGGGGGTCTTTGTGAGCATTTTGCAGACAGAAGGTCTTCAGTTCTGCAGCTGCCTGAGAAACCTGTACAATGTTTAATACAACACAGCTTGGTCATGGAAAAGGGGATATACAGTAACTGTACATAAACATGTAGAAAAATGAACAGCATTATGGAGTCTGTAACATGGACACTGAGGATTCACTGAGATTCTGTAATGTTCACCAGACTTTTGTGGCTTATAACTGTCAATATTGAATAAAAGTACTTCACGCACTGTTTAACTCAAGACAAGTTTCAATACACTGATCCAATTAATGTGTCACTGTTTCCACTTTTGAACATGGCTCAACATCAACCCATTTCCATAAAGCGAACAAGACTGGGAAAAAAAACGCTAATGATATCTACTGCAACAAATATTTAATTTTTAAGTACCGAATGAATTCCAGCACGTTAAAAAGCCAAATTAATTGCAAAATGTTCCTCAAGCGGTTTATTTGTTGAAGTTTTCTTTTCCAGCATTTGTTGCCCTCATCTCAATTTTTTTGAGACATGCTGCTTCCATCATATTTAACACAATCTTAGTTTTTCTTAGAATGGTGCAATTCCTCATTTTAAACAACTGATATGTTCTCTTTGTTCTACTATGAATAAAATATGGGTGTATGAGACTAGAAACAGAAGGCAAAGATTTTCAATCAAGTTTTACACAATGTGCCAACTTATGCAGAATTGGTGTTTTCCATGTATTGGATGTGGAAAACACATCATTCATCTAACCAACCAGATGAATCCTCATTCCACTCCAGATTAAGAATGAACCAATTCATGCACCATCATAGAGTTCTGGGGACCATGTGGGCATGGATGCTAACATGGATGGGACATGTCCAACAATTATGGGGTTCTGGGTAAAAATATGTCTAGCTCCTGAGATGAAATTCCCCAAAATGTTAAACTCCTTTATGC
>JAQQZY010000028.1:742420-768290 GCA_030068375.1 Ostorhinchus rueppellii | reverse complement strand
CACACACACACACAAAAAAACAATGTACATCAGTAATGTAAATCCTAATCCCAAAAACATTAAGACATTGTGTGAAATGTAAAGAAAAACAAAAAAGCAATGATTTGCAAATCTCATACACCCATTTTATTAACAGTAAAACACAGAAAACATCACACATTTGTTAAAAAGTGGCACCAGTGGGTCTCAACAAAAAGTTGGAAATGTAGATGGTACTAAAAAAATCAAGGAACTTCACAACTAAATGAATGTGAAAAGTCAATGACATGAATGGATATTTTAAAAAATATCTTGGAGAAGCAGAGCCTTTGAGGAGTAAAGAATGGGATGAGGTTCACCAATCTGCAAAAAAAACTGTCTACAAACTGTTATGTCCACAATTTTATAATAATGTAATAATGTCCACAATTTTGTTCCTCAATGAAAAATGGTAATTGATTTAGATTTCTGTCGATCTGTCATCTCCAAGGGAAAAACATATATTGTCTGTGATTTTCCGGTCCTCAGGCAGCACTGCATTAAAACCAGACATAATTGTGTGATGTAAATCATTGTATTGGCTCAGGAATTCTGAACTCTGTGAACTCAGTTCAGTGTTCTATCCATATATATCAGTTTAAGCTTCATGGTACAAAGAAGATAGCTCACGTGAACATGATCCAGAAATGACATTATCTTCTGGGTTCAAAGCCCATTTGAAATGGAAAAGTAGACAAATCTACAATGGTTAGATGAGATGAAATGTGAATTTTTTAATATTTTTTTTTGGAAAGACGGACCACCCAGCTTATCAGCAGCCAGTTCAAAGCCTGTATATGATGATGCATTAGTGTCTATGGAATTGACACTTGTTAATGCATTAGTGTTTTCCAACCAGTTTGATACTTATAATATTTGTTTAACCAAAATAAACCTGTTAAATTACATAGTTTGTAACACATAACCAAAGAAAACATACATGTGTCTTGATGACAAGACAATTACATTTGACAGGTGCTGTAATATTCATGATGTAATATGATGGGGGACAATTTTGACAAAGTGCATCATTATTTTGAAACTGAGTCATTTAAATATATTTAATAGTTATATCAATAAGCTTTAATTTACTCTACTATTTTAAGATTCTAATTATTTATTGAGCTGTACAAAAAAAATGCTTATTTTTCTTATCTAATTATTTTTGAAAATATTTATTTTAGATACTATTATTTATTTTTTAGTAGTTGAACATAGAAAGCCTTTACTGACAAACTTCATTTTATGATATAAACAATATGACCTGTTCCATCCGCTCCTGAGAACTGGACCGGTGGGTCCGTCTCACGGTGGTCCAAAGTTCACTCTATCAGCAAAACACCGGCTCAAACCGGCACAGGGCGACGCCGATGCGCGCACCCTACACCGGAAGTTCAGGTCTAGTCGGCAGCGTTCATGAGCACGGGCACACGGGGCAAGAGTGAACCGGCACAGTCGATACCGGGGGAAGGGACCGGCAATAACGCAAGAGCACACGGTCTACGGAATGAAACATACTGATGTTTCTTCTTCAAAGTCCTGCTCACCCTCACGTAATACATGTTATTCATGTTTCGTCGACTTGACGGCCGCGTACGAATCGATTTTATGTCTTTTAGCATTAGCTAAAGCTAGCTGGGTTGTGAAATTAGCCGAGAAGCGCTAACCTATGTTGCTGCTGTCTAAGTTAGCCAGCCGGGTGCCTCGACAGTGGTAGTTATTCGGCTGTTTGCCCCCACTTCGTCGCATAAATTCATTTAATCGTTTTGCCAGTGTTTTATCTATGTATGGTAGGTCGGTGCTAGTTAGCAATCGTTAGCCTTAACATTCGGCAGAAATTTCTCAACAAAATGGTTGGCTAAGTTATCAAAGAATCAGTTGTTCGCTGACGTCGTTAGCAGTGATGTAAGCTAATGTGCTAAAGGTTAGCTTACTATTTAGCTACGCCCATAGGCCTCGCATTCCTAGACGAATAACGTCAGATTTGTGTAGTGCACTGTAGAAACCACATAACAAAATACAATGGGGGTATCTTAGTACTCTAAATAATCGTGAATGCCTTATTATCAATTAACAAAACTGTGGTAATTGTTATTTCAGGCGTTAAACAACAAACGCAAACTTGGTGTTAAGGATTTATTTGGCTTTCAGTGTGCTGTTTTCTTTTCAACACAGTCTCGTTAAATTCCTTCCTGTATAATTTCGTCCACAGTTCCTCATCCAGAACATCCTGACAGCAAGAGCCTGACAGGCAGGATTTGAAGAGCCGTGCCTGGTTCCGAAGGAGGGATTGTGTTGTGACGTCTGCTGCGTTGCCTCTGGAAGAAAGAACCCGTTTTTGTCTCGTATCCTGGTGTGTGAGAGGAGGACTTAGTGCTGTTAGTTTGTGAGCAGCTCTCCCTATGTGTGTGACAATGGGGGACATCAGTGACCTGGACCGACAGATAGAGCAGCTCAGACGCTGTGAGCTCATTAAGGAAAATGAAGTCAAAGCACTGTGTGCCAAAGCCAGGTAATGCTTGAATCTAAACTTCAATCAGAGACATTATGGTATAAAATAATCCATTGTACTGTTAGGTTTAATGTTTTATCTATCTGTACAGATGATAATATACCTGCTTTCGTGGTAGTTTGACAGCATTCTGTAGAAAGATGAATGACGAGCACTTTTAGATGTGTGATTGAAAAAAATGTTTTTTAACCTAATTTTATGGCTTAAAATTGTAAAAACCCCTAAGTAATGGATGGACAGAAAATTAATATCTGTTTATGACCATTTTATTTAACCTGCCCTAAAGTGCAGTTCCAGTTTCAATATGAAACTGTCAGAATCTTTGCTGTTGATCCTCTAGGGTGTCTATTTTGCAAAAAAATTTGTAGTTTGTAGTTTTTCAATGTATAAGGGCATAAAATAGCAAGAGTTTTGCTAAGTGTTTCGGTAACAGATGGAAACAGCCATTATGGTAATGGATGGACAAGAGAGAATTATTACAAGTTTCAATTGTTTATTCAGCATATTTATTATTATATACATATGCATATATATCTACAAAGACAAATATTTTAATAAACGTTTTAACATATTTGTCTTGGTTTATTAGATATTCGTAACCACTGTAAAAAGAGTAGCCAAAGGTTTTTAAATTGACCTTACAATTTAGTATAAGTATATTAAAGGGCCAATAGAAGAGGATCAAAGTTATGCTATTAATTGCACAGGCAGACAAAGAATGCAAAAATAAAATTTATGTTAAATATAATCTAAGTATTTTAAAAAAACATTGTAAAAGATGATGATGATGATGATAACAATAATAATAATAATAATAAAAACTTGTGCTGGACACTAGAAGTAATGTACTTTCAAAATGTATAAGTCTTCAAAAGATTATTTTAAATTTATTTTTTGATCTAGATTTTAATCTTTCCTTGGCAAGCCCTTACTCCAGCTTCATTAGAAACTGTACAGCTGTGCAATGGAACAGAAAATAGGGCTATGGCTGTTGAACCTTAGTCAATCTGTTGACTGTTGCTTCAAGCAATAAATAAAGCCTTTTTTTTTCCCCCCGTAAAAATAACTCTGTCTTCTCAGAATTACTGGTGATTAATTTAGTAATAGACAATAGAAATACCATAATATATGTGTTGCTCATTGTAACTGAATGTCAAAGTTAATGTCTATGTAAGAATGTTTTGTTTGTTTTTTGAGCTACTATTTTCCTCCAAAATCTTCAGTCCCAGCTGAGCAGTAAGACTAACCTCAGGCTTTTCATTTATAATGCAGATCTTATTCAGTGTGTTGAGTCCCGTGCCTAAAGTTTTCACTTGGGGTGATTTTTGCACATCAGTGAGCAGGAGTCCGTCCCAGTAATATTAGATTATGTAATCTAATATAATTTCTTGGAATTAAATTTAGTGCTTAGCCAAGAGGAAGAGGTGTGTCTGATGATTTTTAGATGAAGCTTAGCTTCCTACTGACTTGATTAAAATGAAGGGTAGGAAATGAAGGTGAAAAAAATGAGGTAGAGCTGTATGAAAAAAGCAATTATGATACTTTTTAAATATTAGTTATATTTACTATGAAGTATTTTTCTTTTGCCATTTTATTTGTTTTCATGATCATCTCAAACACTTTCAAACTTATCATTTTACTTAATTTCATTCCTGCATGTATTAACATTTACTAAACATAGTAATAGTTTTGGAAGTTTGACCTTTAGATTTCTTCACTGTTTAAATGTTACATTTTCCTATGAAGAGTTTAAAGCAACAAATACTGTCTGTCCAGATAATCCTTTCACATATAAACACTGATTTGACATTCATTGTGATAACTGTTAATGTGAACTGATTTGAAATTCTTTTAACGAAAACATTTTTGACTATTACCCAGCTTTGATTGGGAAAAACCACCGAGGATTTCTGTTAGCAGAGGTGTTGATGCTGTGTACTGCTGGTATTGATTCTATTGGAGGGATGAACACTGGTCTAAGAAAAGAGATTGACTCATTTGGTGTCTTGATGATGGAGGTGGAGAGTCTGTCTAACACATTGGTCCTGAATCTCCCACAGGCATTGAAATGGGTTTATCTGGTGACCGTGACGTTGTAGTCTATGATTCACATCACTGTCAGTTGATTCAGTGATCCCTTGCCCACTGTGGATGGGTCCAAACTATTCCCATCAGGTTTTTTTCTCCGATTTGTCAACTGCCTTGTACAGGATTTCCCCTGGCTACATTGATGACTACAACCTATAAAGGCTTTGGTCAACAATGTAAACAAAATAATCCCTAAAGAAAAACCTGTATCCCACCTGTTATTGTGATGAGTTTTCAGTTTTGTAATGGCATAGTACACAGACCCCAAAAGAACACGTATCATTCACTTTTCATATATATTACTTCACATAGCTTGGGCTTCTTCACAAAAAGCTTTCAAAAATCCATATTTTGGTGTAGTGTGGTAGTGAATTTCTTCAGTTATGTTTAGATATGTTTATTGACTTTCAAAATACAGAATACACACAGGTATTCATACACATTTAAAAAAATCAAACAAAACCCACTTAACCCTGAATTTCTTCAGTTCTAAAAGTGTCTGTGTATCTTGTCTGTGAATAAACTAGGCTGCATAGTGTTGTCAGGAGGTGGTGCTGTCGGCCACATCATGTATAGTATTGATAAATGGAAGACGTAGAGCATTCAGTTTGTGTTTTCCATTTGAAAGGGCTGCAGTGTTTATTAAAGAGATAAAGGAATGATTTGGATTAATCAGTCCACACTATCTTGTGTACTAGACATGTTGTCACACTTGATCAGAATGTCTTGGACGATGCAAGCAGCTGCTGAGTCATCTGACTTAAATGTTCAGTATATAACTTCACTCTTATGGACCTAGTGGAACGTCAACTTGAACATGGGCTTTGCGTTTTCTGTTTTTGAGCTGGTGCTTATCAGACGTGATCAGAGCAGACGACTGCACATTGTTTCCATTCAAAACACATTCCTGCCTCTGTGGTGAAAATGCTGTCAGCTAGGGGGAGTTCCTGTGTCATCATGTTTTAGCACAAACACAAACAAGGTCAATAATGTTTTACTGTGTGTGTGTGTTTTCAGAGAGATTCTGGTTGAAGAAAGCAATGTCCAGAGAGTAGACTCTCCTGTCACAGTAAGTTCCATTTCAGATGAGACTGAATTTGGTTGCATGTTATATACAAAATGGGCTAAATGTATCTTGTATCTACTTTGTAGGTGTGTGGCGATATACATGGTCAGTTCTATGACTTGAAGGAGCTGTTTAGAGTGAGTTGTTTTCTGCTTATTCCAGTTTCATTCATGGCTTTGACAGGTGAACATGTTTAAATACTTGTTCTTATTCCTTTCTCCATGGCAGGTTGGTGGAGATGTCCCAGAGACGAATTACCTCTTCATGGGTGACTTTGTGGACAGAGGCTTCTACAGTGTGGAAACGTTCCTTCTTCTGCTAGCACTTAAGGTACACATGACCTGTTTCCTCTTGATGTGTTGTATGCTTTTTTTTTTTTTTTTTTTTTTTAAGTCCAGATATTCCTAAAATTCTTTTCGAAGGCCAGGACAGATCTGAACTGAACCAGCTCAAAGTCCAGGAAGAATCCATCTGTAATTGTAATTCCTGTTTCTTGACGCATGCTTTTTTAAAAAAAAACAACTTCTGTTTTTAATGTTGGTCATGCTGTGCTCCTCAGGTGCGTTATCCAGACAGAATAACTTTGATCCGGGGAAACCACGAGTCTCGGCAAATCACCCAGGTGTATGGTTTCTACGATGAATGCCTCCGTAAATACGGCTCAGTCACCGTGTGGAGATACTGCACTGAGATCTTCGACTACCTGTCTCTGTCTGCTATCATTGATGGAAAGGTCAGACAATAGCTGAGGATTCTTTTGACTTAGACACTATGTGTAACATGACTAACATTCATTGTCTTTGTGCCCATCAGATCTTCTGTGTCCATGGTGGTTTGTCTCCTTCAATTCAGACACTGGACCAGATCAGGACCATTGACAGAAAACAGGAAGTGCCCCATGATGGGCCCATGTGTGACCTCCTCTGGTCAGACCCCGAAGGTACACACATTTAACTCTTTCCACTGCATACATGTTACATTGGAATAATTTTGATCAAAAACAGAGGTTTCAGGAAATAAACAATTCAGCCCTATAAATCATGGCATCATGTGGCTATTGTGTTTATAAAGAGGTCACTACATAAACCAGGTCAGAACACGTAATGAGCATGTGACAAACATCTAGGGAGAAAATAAAAAAGAAAGGAGTTTTCAATCCTTTTCATATTCATGTACACTTGAGCACCCATAAAAAGTATCGACAATCATCACAGTGTCAGAGTAAGGTTTGCAATTAACATAAATTAAATAAAAACAGCAGAAAGAGTTGATGTTGTTGATACCAATTATTCCTCTGCCCAGAAATTACATTAAAAGATCAGGGTCTAGAGGAACATTAATGTGGCTGTCACTAGTAAATGCACAGTTATTTAAAAGGTTAATTCATGTTGGTTCTCAGCGGTAGTGTGACTATAGGTGCATTTGACTGCAAGTATCAGAATATTACTACAGCACCTTTCATTTTGAGCGACAAGATTTCAGGGATATTGACATTAATGTATGGCTCTGTCACTAAATCAAGATTCATAACAAAATATGATACTTTGACACTATTTGTAGTAATATTGATATAATCCAGTCACAGGGTACGTATTGGTGTATTTCAAAAATAGTTTTGACACTGCTCAGATATAACCCAAGAATCAGAACTATTTAGATTCACTTCTTTGACTTACTATTTCATCAGTGATCCGTTCCTGGGTCCACATTCTACTCCTGTTATTCTTGTCATCGCCATATGTTCTAGAATCCACATCTGTGTTGTTGTGCACCCATTTCCACCTGGCTGACATTTTTCTCTTGCTATGATGTCAGACACCACAGGGTGGGGGGTGAGTCCCAGAGGTGCTGGTTATCTTTTTGGCAGCGACGTGGTGGCCCAGTTCAACGCTGCCAATGACATCCACATGATCTGCCGAGCTCACCAGCTCGTCATGGAGGGATACAAATGGCACTTCAATGAGACGGTGCTCACAGTGTGGTCAGCACCCAACTACTGCTACAGGTAAGGGGATTGTGTGAGGAGCACGAAAACATCATAGCATTAAAGGAGTCCACATTACAAGCACTGTTTCAAAGCCAGGACATAGTTAAGTTTATATGGCTATTTGAAATTACAGCCCTTAAAACTATATTATATTAAAATGTCCTTTGATTTGTATTTCATTGTAGATGCAATGTGAACACAATAGATTTAACTTCCCGTAATTTTATTTGTGAATATACATCCATTCCTCACATTTGAGTAAAATCCTAGAACAGGAGCAATTTAAGAATGAGCGAAACTAAACAAATGCCAAAATGAACAGCTAATTTTGACTAAAATCATGATTTTGTCTTGAATATATAGTTATTAAGGAGCTAAGATGTACAGAGAATGACCTTCCATTTGACATACTGAGGAAGGTAGAAATAAGAAAATGCCAAGTACTGAGAAAAACAGTTGTCAGGACTGGTTTAGGAAATGCTGCTATAGATTGTGTGACACTTTTTTTTAATGCACTGTCTGGGTCATATTCCATAAATATATGCATTCACTAAATATTTTTTTATAATGGATAAGCCTGTTATTTATTCAGTGTAACATTTTCATTTATTTGCAGTATCTTATCTTTTTCACAAAATTAATATCAGTGTTTAATGCTAGTTCAGGCTATTCTATTACAATGAAATTGGTTTGTTCTTCAAATATGAAAGACCGAAGCAGAATTAAATATGATGTGAATACACTCCACAAAAAGAAATGGAAAAAACACTGCAACTAAAGTCACATAATGTGTATATGAAGGACTTCTATATTGCAAGGTAAATTAGTGGATGTGGAATTACTGAGGATTACTGGAGTTGATAAAGTTGAAATGCCTCTGGTGATGAGTGTTTTTGGGAATGTATGAAGGCTTTAGTGTGTGAACATGTTTGTCTCTGGTTGAATCAGATGTGGAAACGTTGCTGCCATCTTGGAGCTGGATGAGCATCTACAGCGGGAGTTCATCATATTTGAGGCAGCGCCACAAGAGACCAGAGGCATCCCCTCCAAGAAGCCAGTAGCCGATTATTTTCTGTGAAGTCTTTTTTTTTTTTTTTTTCTTTCTTTTTGTTTGTTTGTTGCAGACAGCCATGACATGAAGTTTTTTCCAGTACTGTTCACACCAGCCACCCTTTTCCCACCTGCTGCTCCCACTGGACAGTTCTGTCCATCTGAACTCACAGCAGTTTGATAGAAAACCTGCCCCTATCCCACTAGAAGCACCCACACACATTGCTTCAGCCTGGGGAGGGGCCAGGTTTGTTTCCAGGGTGAGGTGAACACTGGGCCTGACTGTTGTCACTTTTTCTCCGCTCAAAATGACAACCAACAGATGGTCAGCCCCCCCACCTCAAAAAAAAAAAAAGAAGAAAGAAAATCGACCTGTCAGCCCCCCACCCCCTGTAGATATGACCGTGTCCTCTTCGCCTGGCTTCCACCACTGATAGTATTTTTTCATGATGAACTCTATCATTTAGTTTTAGAAGTATTTTGTTCTTTTTTTTATTTCTTTTTAAAAATATGCAGATGTAGGATATTTCAGTTTCTCATTTAAGGAATTCCTTCTGTGCATATGGTCTTTGTTTTTTTTCTTTTGTATAATTGTTGCTGCCAGGAAAAAATGCAAAGCTGTCCCCACTCACCTCATTTTGTTGTTCTGTTTCTGTCATATGTGACATTATTTAACAAAGCCAGTGCTGCTGCTCAGCACCATCACAGATAAATACCTGAAACGTAAAACTGGCCAAAACGAGTCACTATATCCACCATTGTTTTCTCTCTTAATTCATTTTAATCTACAAATCTCCATAGGTCTGTCAATTTTGATATTGTGAGAATAAAGTTTTGTATTAATGCAGATTTATTTTTCAGGTGTGGTTCACTGTAATTTGAGTTTTCATTTAAATCGCATCTTTACATTCCTGCTGTTGATTTTTATGCATTTATGGGCTTTTTTTGAAGCCAGCAGCTAGTGACTATCTGTGATATTGCAGTACTTGGTGTCATCAGCATCGTTTTAGTGCAGTAATTCTGATGTCAGTGCCATGTGGATGGGGGGTCAATAAGTGAAATGCCAGCTCATACGCACAAGTCCAAACCCATGTCTTCACTGGGTTCAGTAACAAAACAAATGTTTATATCTTTTTTGACAATGAGCATCTTCCATTACAATGAATGTCATTTTGGGGTCTGAAGTTTTACGAATACATCTATGAGAACAGCTGGTGTCTAAGAATATGATCATTAACTGGTGGGGGATTCTGCCATCATTTACATCCGTGATGCTGTCAATTATTTAATCTTACAAGTCAAAGTGGCAGTTAAGTTACACAACTGTTGATCAGACTGGAAATATGCAAATCATCATCACTGTCTCAGTCCAAGACCTGATGAGTGCTGGTGCAGCTTCGATAGGATCAGACTGAAGGTTGTTCACTTGTTCATTCCTTTAGTCCAGTCTGTACTGTTGACACTAACCCAGGGGTGTCAAACTCATTTTAGTTCAGGGGCCACATTCAACTAAATTTTGTCTGAAGTGGGCCGTACCAGTGAAATAAAGTCAACTCTAAACTTTTCTATGTTTTAGAGTTGGGGGGGGGGGAGTAAAATTAATGAAAATGTTTACATCTACATACTATCCTTTCAAACAATGCAAATAACATGAACAGACTGAAAAATAAGTAATTTTAACACTTGTGCTTCCCTTTATCATTTCCACATGTTCATTATAACAGACACAGTGGATCTACGTACAAATACACAAAACATTTAGTAACAGGAAAAATATTAATTGCACTTCTCTTCAGACATCTCAGGTTCTTTATATTTGTTCAGATTATATACATTTTTTGTGAAACTATACTTTGTTTTAGTGTAAATGCATGAAAAATTTACATTTACAAAGAGAAAAATTTGGAGTTGTATTGATAGATTATGATAGTATTTGACTGATCTGACCAACTCAAGATTAAATTGGTCTGAATGTGGAACCTGAACTAAAATGATCTATTTTTGCATTTCACAAATTCATCCTAAAGGCCAGACTGGACCCTTTGGTGGGCCAGATTTGGCCCCTGGGCTGCATGTTTGACACCTTTGCACTAACCACATAATCCAGATTATCCACATTCATGTGTTCTTTAATCCAATTTATCACAGTCTACATAATAAGGAGCTACAGAACATTTTTTATGAAACGGCAAGAATAAGAAAACTTTGACAGATAGTTAATTACGTAAATGTGTAGGACATATTTTAGCCAAACTGTGATATCTGCATAACATAAAGCAGCAGTGTTAGGAGAGTAGCGTTATGTAGAAATCACAATTATGCTGAGGCAAACAATATGACAGTGCCATGTTTTATGTAATGTTGTGTTTCCTGTTTAGCACATGTGTTTGAAGTGTCTAACTCAGGGGTGTCAAATGCCCGGGAGCTAAAACTGGCCTGGCAAAGGTTCCAACCTGGCCCGCAGGATGAATTTACAAAATTGTACTGAAGATGTTAGATATTGTAATTTCTCAAGCATGTCAAACTGCATTATGAAAATATTTACATTTAGAAACTATTGTTGCAATAAAATATGAATAACCTGAACACTTATGAATAACTTGAACATTTTTAAGAAATTTTTTTTTTTAACAAAATACTAGATTCACGGTCATCTGTACATTTACCTTGTGATAACAAACTGAGACATAATGTTGTTGAAACTTTACTTATTTTTCTTAAGAAATGTCAGATTGTACATGGTTGTTCAGGTTTTTCATATTTTCCCTTTAAAACAAAGTGAAAAATTTGGATTATTATGTGATGGTTATTATGTCTAGTATTTTACTGGTCTCCCCGTGACCCTAGTGAGGATAAAACAGGTTCAGAAAATGAATGAATGAATGAATTTTACTGTTTCGGCTCACTTGAGATCAAACTGGGCTGAATGTGGCCCCTGGTCTAACTCCTCACCTGTCCTCTGCCTCTCAGGGCCATGCTGTCTGTGACAGGCCCCACACACAGGTCACGGGGTGGGCTGTAGTAAGAGACCCCACCCACCCACAGGCCCCAACATTGTCAATACAGGGCATCTGTAACCGGAAACAAGCGGCGCCTTCTTTAGTAGGATAAAAACAATCACTGACTAGTTTAACCAGTTATTGGTGAGGACTGATAAACCCGTGGGTTCACAGGAGGAGACACACAGATGCATGCTCCCACTTCCTGTTAAATTAAGTTTGTCTCGTTTTTCCAGATCTACTCCCCGCACTCCAATTTAGAAGAGAAGTGGTGGTTAGAAAAAGCAGTCCACGCCGAAAACACCAGGCAGTCAGTTGGAGATTCCGACGGGGATTCTGTCCGTGTGTGGTCGGTACTTTGGTCGATTGTTCGGGGCTGATCCTCGCAGACTCAACCCGGACCAGGACACTGTCAGGTCGGTAAACCGGAGTCTGTGTCCCTGGATCACTCAGGTCTCACAGACAAGCCCACTACGGGAGATGTGTAAGAGAAAAAAAACGTATTGAATGTCTGTGTACATAATCCAACAGTTTTAAAAATGTTCTTATATTTTATGTAAAGTCTTTATTGACCGTTTTGCCGCCCTTCAAATTTTTACCTTCAAGTTCTTCGTTGCATTTTAAGAGCGCCGCCCGAAATCTCATTAGAAAATGTCACATTTTAATGTTATTTGTTGTGTTTTTGTATCCTAGTCAAAAATAATTTGATATGTGCAGGACATATCATGAAACCTAATGGTCTTAGTGTGAATTCGGCATATTAAGTCCTGTAGAATATTAAAGCATGCCACCAAGTATTGCGAAATAAGGCCGGGTGTGTGTGTCTTTTCGAAGGCAAGAAATAATAGTGTTCATGTGCTTGTTTGTGCTGAGTCACCTGGACTGGTCTTTCTGGTCCAGCTCACTTTGGTCCTGGTTCTTCTGGTCCACTTTCACCATTGGTCTCATACTGCCAGTGAGGTTTCAGATTTAGGGTGGACCAAGTTCATATTTCTTCCATTGGACTGCAGGGAATTATCCAGGAAATTTTAGAGGATTATTGGTAATATTTTGCAGTCCACTCAGAATAAACTGGCTGTCTGCAGCAAATGCGACAAGATCAATGTCAGCTTTACTGTCATGGGGTTATGAAATCAGTCTAAATCTGACCATTGTAGTCACTAAATAAAATGTTTGCATGTTTCATTTCCTCCTTTCTGAAGTAGCTCCTCCTGTTTTCAGATGGTGATTGGAAAGCTGGTGGTTGGATTTCCGTCAGCTGGTGTGTCTGTACATTCCAGGGTGAAAGATGGCAACAGAGAATGAGGTTGTGGAGAAGCTGCGTGTGACGTTTCGCTCAGGAATCACAGTATCAGAGCAGTTTCGTCGAACACAGCTGAATAATCTCATGGCCATGGTCAAAGAAAATGAGGAGCCAATTCTGAAGGCACTGCACCAGGACCTCGCCAAGGTTCAACACTGTTGTCAAATCCTTAACAAATGGTCATCCAATCAGACCAATCAGATTCAGTCTACCCACTGATCTCAAATCAAATGCTTGACTGCTTTTATCATGATTGCTGTTACTTTTCTATACTTTGTCACTCTCCAATGCATGTACACATCTATGTTTGAGTAAATGCTTATATTTTGATATGTATCACTAACTTCCTCTTTTTGATATCTTACCAGCCAAAATTTGAGGCCATCCTGTCTGAGCTTGTCATACTAACCAATGAGCTGCATTATGCCATCTCTAATTTGAGAAGCTGGATGCAGCCAGAGTACGTCAGCAAAAGTCTGGTGAGTTCACAAACAATACAGAGCAGACACACAGGTGCCCAATGGCAGGACAAGCCTGGTCACTTGATGGATACTGTGAATATGAAAAGAACCTAAGGTGAAGTTGTTCTGGAGGCACACGGTAGCCTGAAAGCCAACCAAGACACTTTATGTGGGTTTTTCCTTTTTTTTTTTTTTTTTTGCATTTACATCAAAATACAGTACATTTAACTTTATCATTATTTATAATCTGCGGGGACCTTAAAGATAAAAAAAAAAACCCCAATATTTTATAAATGTTGGTTTTTTTTTTTAAATTTTAGCTGAGAATAATTGATTCATTATTTGGTGGTGACAGTTTGACATTTTTCACATAATTAGGAGCTAGTGTGTTAGGAAGTTGATCCCTATAAACCCTCATGTTAACATCTTTCTATACCTAAAGCTACAGAGAAAAAAGAAGTTAAGAAATCTGTTGTGAAATAATCAGTTATGTTTTAAGTCATAAAATTGTTACCAAACAGTGCGCCACATCTATTATTCCCCAAAGACAAAAAAATTCAACTTGTCTTGTTATATGATGTTTCTGATAAATTTGTTTTGTCTTTGTCAGGCCACAAAGTTTGACGACTGTTTTGTTCAAAGGGAACCATTAGGGGTAGTTTTAATCATTGCACCGTGGAACTACCCCCTGCAGCTCCTCCTCTTGCCTCTGGTTGGAGCCATCGCTGCAGGTACTATCAGTGTTATCACTACAATGTGGTGTTACTTCTACCATAATGTAGACTCCTGTGTACATAATCCAACAGCTGTAAAATGTTCTTATATTTTATGTAAAGTCTTTATTGACCATTTTGCCACCCTTTAAATGTTTACCTTCAAGTTTTAGGTGAAGGATGTGTGATCATTCTACGGGTTGTGGTTTCATTAACATACATGTGTTCCATGTTGATGCCTCAGGAAACTGTGCTGTGATCAAACCTTCCGAGATCAGCTCAGCCACAGAGAATCTAATGGCAGAGCTCATACCCAGATATCTGTCTCAGGTACAAGAACTTCCGTCAACACAGAAATCAGACTAGAACATGATCCAATCAAGATGACAATCATTTAATGATGGAAAGATAGCAGAAACCTGTTTGGGATCTGTGCTCTGTAATATACTATATTTTTAGCTTGGTGTGTGCAGTGACAGAGGCTTAATTTCACAAGTCTGATGTTTAGTGCCATCATATTCTGTAAAGTCTAAAATTATACCCTTGTTTTAAATCTGGTCCTTCACAATGCTGGTGGTAGGCATGGGCAAGAGTGGGCTTAGCCCAGCCAAATGTCCGTCTTGCCCACCCAATTGAAGAAAAATATAACAGATTAGACTCCTATTGGGTGGGCAGCCTACAGCCCACCCTATTCCATCAGTGATTGGTTGTCATTGTGGTTTTGTATTCCCCAAGTGCTTCATTCGCTCATACAGCAGCTCACTGTTGTCTGTTTCTGAGCTGCGTGAAATAAATGATCCTCCTTGGTCTCTGCTGCACCTCTCACTGTTTCTGTTGAATACAGTGATTCTCTCTGAAGTTCACTGTATCTGTGAATTTTTTGTGTGTTCTTGGACTGAGCACCGTGTCTGAGTTCGTGCAGAGCAGCCAGCCCGGTGCAGCAGAATGACCTTACGTATGCACACACTGACTAAAGTCACACCATAAAACACACACATTGGGCAACACAATTCTCGTAAAACGCACACACAGTCTCTCAATCATTGCCTATGGAAAGGCCAAAAACTGAGGGGTTAATGATATGTCACTAAATTAAATTCTGTCTATATAATAATAATAATAATAATAATAATAATAATAATAATAATATTTTTGTCCTGTTGGTTAATATGTATATAGTTCTATTGACATTTGTGTCTAAACTTCAGGGTTTTAGATGAAGAAAAAAAAAATGTTTTCTTTGTCACTTTTTTTCAGATTGAATTTGAATAAGACTTTTGGATTGGGAAATATGAAAAATACAATTTATTATTTTTAGTTTTGACCAAGTTTATGTGGTTTGTGAGGTTGTTCTATTGTGCCACTTTTCAGTCTGAGTTTGAACAAGAGTTGACTGCCTTCCTTTTGTATAAATTCTGGCCACAGTGAGAATAATTTATCTTTTAGTATTGAGTATTCATTCTTTTTTTTTTTTTGTTTTTTTTTTTCCAAGCTCATCCAATGAAAAGAAATCTGCATTAAGGACTTTTAAAATCCTTTTTATTTTATATTAAAGGGTAAATGGACACAGAGAAGCTGCCCGACAATTTAATTTCTTTGTGGGATCAATGAAGTGATTCTTATTCTTAAATAAACCTCAAACCACTTCTTTTCACTGCTGTCAGGACTGGAATTCAATTAGCCTTCAGGCCACTATTCGGCTTTGTTATCATCTGTACGTAACCAAGTTGCCCACCTGTTATTTCAACCAGCCCACCCTAGTATGACAGTCTAGAACCAGTCCTGGTCCTTAAACAAGTTTCCTTTATTACTCACCTTGTAATTCCAGGACTGTTATGTAGTTGTTCGTGGTGGACCAGAGGAGACCAAGGCCCTGCTGGAGAATCGGTTTGACCACATTTTCTACACGGGTGAGATGATCCTGGACATATCCGGCTACAATAGGTCTCAGTGCGTAGATCCAAAAGGAGGTGTTTGGTTAATCTGTGATACTCCCCAAGACATACCCATACGTAGACTGTTCATGGTATAGTTAGTTGGATTAAGATAATTTAAAAAAAACAAAAAAAACTCCTACTATTAGCAGTATTTAAACTCAGTTTCTGGCACATTTACCCATAATCCCCTGTGTTGTAGTCCGCTTCCTGCATTTGTTTCCCTTGAAGTTCAGACGTACATTTTTAGAGAAACCGAACTTTGGTTCTTTGATCTGCATCAGAGCTCAATCGTGTATCCAAACCTTGTCATACAAACCAGACATTCCAAGAAAATTAACTAGAATTTGATGAAACCAATCATATCCAAACTGGCCCAGTAGCGAGCATTCCCCTGATGATGGCAAACACTGAGATGATGGTTAAATGAGACAGGATATAATAGGGTAAGCAAAGTGCTGTAGATATTTCTGCAATATGTTGCAATGAGTCTGACATGATATTATAGGTTATACTATTTAATAAAATAAAGGCTGAAGTCTGAGCAGAACTCCTTTTATTTACGTGTTTGTCATAGGTTCTCAGTCTGTGGCTCGTAGCATCCTACAGGCGGCTTCAGTCCACCTGACCCCCGTGACCCTGGAGCTTGGCGGTAAGTGTCCATGTTTCATTTATGGACATGTGAACATCGTGGCTGCTGCACGCCGCTTGGTCTGGGCCAAGTTCTTCAACGCTGGCCAGAGCTGCGTGGCGCCCGACTATCTACTGTGCACTCGGGCCACCCAGGACATCCTGCTGCCTGCTCTGCGCCAGGCCCTTGAGGACTTCTATGGCAAGGACCCTCAGACCTCCCCTGACCTGTCTCGCATCGTGTCTCCTCAACACTGGACTCGTCTGATGAATCTGCTGGGGAGGTCAAAGGGCACGGTGGCAGTGGGAGGGGAGAGCAATGAAGAGGATAAGTACATAGGTAGGGAGAAGAAAAAGGCTTTCATGTGAGGACTTTGCATGGAATTTGATGTGTTTGTGGGTTCTTATGGTGTGGTATTATAATAACTAGTGCGTTGACCTGTGGGGAACCATGGGTTCCAGATGTGGTAGTTTTTATGCAGGGGAGAGGTGACTTTTGGCAAAAGCTGTTTATAATCTATAATTTATAGATTATATTAAATTATAAGTACTGACATAAAATAGTTTTGGTAAATCATGATATTTATTATTTTACATGTGATAGTTGATGTATTTCAATTACAACTGTTTGAATTGTGATGAGGATCTCCCACCTCCTGGACTTCATCGTTGTCAATACTGTGGGTGGGACGTGAAGGGGGGAGGGTAAAATCCACATCCCATCTCTGAGGGGCAGCATCCCAGTCCTCCAGCATAGATATTTGTGTATTAGTCCAGCAGTCACTGCCAAAGCATTCTGGACATAACGTGATTGTAAGGCTATTGTTGTATACCAAAATGACTAACATCTCCCAAAATATTGGTCCCATCAACATGCCATTTTTGCTAATCTTCTCCTGGACCAAAAATACATAAGTGTGCTAAAAAGTGCAGCTGTCAGCTCTTTCTGGATTTTGAGAGAGAGAGAGAGAGATTTTTTTAATATAAGATAATCATAATAATGATAATAACAATAAATCATCTTTCAGAGTTACAAGATGCTTTACAAAATAAAATGCCATACAATATAAAAACGGCTAATCTTAAGCAATTAAAACAAGATAAAATGCACGAAAATAAAACAAAATTCAAGAAAGGTGATCAAATTATAGAAATGCGAGTCTGCACGTCTGCATTTTTTAAAATGTCCCTCAAAGGCGAAATCATTCCTGCGAAATGTAATCTTTGCATTGTTCCCATTCTAATATACGCAGTACCCAGCAGTAGCACTTCTCACATCAGTACCAGTGAGCTGTCGATGAAGACTCAGACCAAGTCCAGACCTTCGTCACCACTGTGGCCACTGTCACTGACAGGAGAATTAATCCATATCTATAGTACTTATGTACTTGTTTTTGATGGTGAGGGAAACTGGAGTATGGGAGATGGATTCCAATTGATGTAGATTTCCACTTTCAGAAACTTCACCTGTGAAATCTTCCCTTCCAAATGATGGTATAAATTGTGTACAGTCCAACTACAGCAGTGTACCACCACTGACGGTTCACTATAAAAGCTGTGTCTGCCCTGTCACTCATCTCCAAGCCATAAAGTTACTTGAGCAACACAAAAGTGGCATCACTATGTTGAGTAAATGGCAATCGCAACAAATGAGATACATCTAATTGTCTACACATTTGGAAGAAAAATAAAGGAAAGCGTTTGCCATAAGCACATTGTCATTTACTGCTCAGGATTGACTGGTTCAATTGAACAGAGCGCCACACGTTGTAAATAACATAGAATTCACGTGACAACCGTGATCAGAGGCTGCTTTTAAATATTTAACGGAAGCATTTTCATGTTGGATCCATTACTGGTTTACTGACCTAAATGATGACCGATTCCCTTTAATCGCTGAATGCAGGAAAAAGAACCACTGTATGTTCTTTCTGTTGTCTTATTTGTTGTTGATTCTTTTTAGCTCCCACTGTGCTGGTGGATGTCGCTGAGGACGACGCTCTGATGGAAGAGGAGATCTTTGGTCCCATCCTGCCCATCATCACCGTGGAGTCTCTGGAGAAAGGCATTGAGTTCATCAACTGCAGGGAGAAGCCGCTAGCCCTCTACATGTTCTCCGATGAATCATCTGTAAGAGCTCACAACTACAGCCTCACTACTGAAATCCCACCACAGTGCTGTTCCCTGTATTTAAGGACTGACTTACCTTTGTACATTAGAAGAGCTTCTTCATTGTCCATCTTAAAAACTTGTCTTAACACCTGTTTTACTTCAGGCTTTTGACCCAGCATGAGATTCTGCTGTTGTCTTGTGTTTTTATTGTTTTATGTTGGTTTGTTTTTTATCGTTACAGCCTTTTGTTTCAGCAGTGGTTGTTCTTAAATTGCTTTGTAAATAAAGTTTAGTATATGATGCTTTGTGTTTAAGGCTATAAACATGGTTATGGAAAAGACCAGCAGTGGAGGATTTGTCTCTAATGATGGGATCATCCACATGAGCCTACCAGGCCTGCCCTTCGGAGGTGTAGGTAGGTGGAACTTGGCTCCAAACCTTCTTTTGGCTTCTTTCTCTTTAATGTGGTGGTAGAACAGCAGAGTAGGCTTATACGCTGCCTGGCCAAAAAAAAAGTCACGTGCAATATTTGACTGCACCACCTATGGTTTTGATTCCAGGAGACATTCACTATATTTAACTCTACAAATAGTTCTGATCCTTCCATGGGTAAATCCTGCAGTGGTTAATAATGTTTCAGTTGGAACAGGTTATTTAACTCTAACTGCAGTGAGTGTCCTCTCATGTCTTTAACATGTAAAAGAATGGACAATGCCAGAATTGATCAGGATCATCAGATCATATGTGACAGAATGGTTCAGAGAGATTGATACATCATTTCCACACATGGTTTAGCCAACATAAAGTCCATACTCAAATTTAGGATGTGATGAAGGCAGGGCAGGGCAGCTGTGGCCTAGTGGTTAGAGCGTTGGACTTAAGATCGGAGAGTTGCAGGTTCAAATCCCATCCTAACCAGTAGTCAATGGCTGAAGTGCCCTTGAGCAAGGCACCTGACCCTACATTGCTCCAGGTTGTAACCAATACCCTGTAATAACTGTAAGTCGCTTTGGATAAAAGCGTCTGCCAAATGCATAAAATGTAAATGATAAAGACTTGATGCAGTGGTCTGATTCTGCATCATTAATAATCAAAAACTTAATGCAACTATGGATTGAAAAAATATTCTGAACTTTATTGTGGCACTATGTAAGTATTATATGGCAAAAAATATGTCACAGTGAATGTCTCCTGCAATCAAAACCAAAGGTGGTGCAGTCAAATATTGCATGTGCAACTTTTTTTTTTTGGCTGGGCAGTGTATTTAACAAGTACTGAGATGTGTGCAGCCAGTTATAAAACTATGGTAAGACTCAGCCTACAGTCCTACTACAGACCGCCTGGACTTGCATTCATCTTATCTCTAAACCATGTTCACGTATTATTGTCATTAGGTCAGTCCTGTACTTCAGTTTAGAACCAAACATCTGATGCAAACCAATTATGTTTTCATCAGAGGTTAACCAATAGTACTCTGATCTATGTTTGCCCCCCCTCATCCCCCCAGGGGGCAGTGGTTGGGGCAGTTACCATGGCCGCTGGGGCTTCGAGACCTTCAGCCACCGGAAGGCCTGCATGCTGCGGGGGTGGGCTCTGGAGCGACTCAATGGGCTGCGCTACCCCCCATACCGAGACGACAAATTGGGCTGGCTCCGCTGGACCGCCTCCCCTAAGAGCAGCTGTTCGCTCATGTGACCTCACAGACTAGACTTTTATTATGTGAGTGGAAGCATCAGGTAAAGGTGCAGTTGGACTCCACTTGTATGTTAAGGTGCTGATCCCTCTTGACACTATATGATCATACAAGTTGATTTTTCCTAACAGACCCTCCTGATCTTGTTTACCAGTCCCACTTTAACTGCAAACTGTTTTCTACAATCAGTATTTAAAAAAAAAAAAAAAAAAAAAAAATCATCATTGGGATGTTATTGGCACTAACTGTAGCTGTCAAGTCATCGCTGATCCTTAACCAGATCTCTGTTCATGTTTTATGATCAAACCCGTGTTTTTCCTCTTTGCCTTGTTTTAGTTGTTTGTATTTAAATCTTCACATGGTGAGGTTGGTGTTGGATGTTTTCAACAGCATGTTTGTTTCTGTTGTCTGACAGGATTAGGGAGTTTTAATAGTCTTTGCATGAAATGTACACATTTTTATGTCCACACTGCATTTTATATCTTCATTCTGGCCTTTTTTTTTTAATTTATGAAAATCTTCAAAATAAACTCTTGAATTTCTATGTATCATGTCTGTACAGTGTGTAATATATTCTAACTAACAGGAGACCAATCAAAGTAAACTAGTATTTACACCTGTATTTTCATATTACAAAGTCTGTCAAAGGTTCCCCAATCCAGATCCATGGGGTTTTATTGGCTCTGGATGAACGAGATTCGTGATACAATGTCGGTTGAGGGGGTCAGAGGCCAGTGTTCCACTTTGACTAAATCTCACACTCAACCAGGTTGAATTTTCCAAATCTCATTTTCATTTGAGGATATTGTTTTAAACGTTTCGGGTTTCTTACACACTGGTTGTCCAACTGCTGGTCTTTGGCCCATTTTTGCCCCTGAATGATTCAACCTTTACTTGGACACTGTTACTACAGTTGTTCACTTCACTACTTTCAAAATGGTTATTTCATTATTTTGAGTCATTGGTTTTAAATTACTCCTTTTCTGACTCATTCATGAGTGAGAAATGGACATGTGAAATGTGTTCATATTATCGTTGATCAAATACAAGTCAAAGGACATTGCAATAATCCTGCAGTTTCCATCCCAACCCAACTATTTCTTATTTGAGACCATACAATGCCCTTATTCTGAAAATACATTTCCTTTCCCCTCAGGCATTAATAGTAGATTTACAACACGGGTATAATTATATCCCCAAAATAAAGTTTTGGGGATATAATCATTTTACCCCGACCACTACCAGATAGATTTGGTTGGGTTTCTTATCCCTTGATAACCAACATAAGGGACGCTTAATGGAAGAACCAGATCAAGTTAAGCTTCTGAGTGTCAGTCATCCAAATAGGGCACTTAAGTTGAAAATCTTTTTTTTTTTTTTTTTTTTTTTTTTTAAGACACAAATCAAGCAATAGGTTAAGAGAAAATCTGGTTCATATTGATCCCATTACAAATGTTCATTTTCAAGTTACCATCTAGAGTTCATATGTCATTTTCATTTATTAGGAGTTTTGTGAGTAAAAATTGGTTTTCTCATGATTATTATAATAATTCTGCCATTATCAGGCTGACGTAGCTCAAATTGAGTTCTTATCAACTGTAACAATTATCGTGGATAGATTTGTATATAGTAGAGGATTGGGGAGATTTTGGGGATTTACCATTCCTGGTGACCCCCAACAACCTTGGGGGTAAGCCTTGATAGTTTTCTAAAATGGGTTAAACATTGTTCGGTGATTCACCATTTCTAGGGAGTTGTAAAACTGTTTTGTTTTGTCAGGATATTAGTGTCATATATTTAGTGTCGTACATTGGTTATCCTCATGTGAAACTGAAGGACAGAATTATAACCTGGTGTCTATTCTCATGGTAATCTAAATAATCCTTATTGTTTAGGTCCTGTATCTAAAGTCTGACAGTGACTCAGTTGACTTTAATCAGCCAAAGCAAACTCCAGACTGTTTGTAAAATGGATGCTACATTTCCACTAACACTGTGCCAGTTTTCGTGCACATCAATACTCCAATCATTATTTCATTTGTGGAGTAATCACACAATAAATGATTATATACACTTTATATTATATACCTTCTATATATTATATACAACACTCTTCTCAATAGATTATCTTCCATTGGCATCACCCACACTTCATTACACTGGTTTAAATCCTACCTCTCAGGCCGCACTCAATTCATTCAGCTCAGATCCTTCACATCCCAACCTTTTCCCGTTACTTCAGGTGTGCCCCAGGGCTCTGCATTGGGTACCCTCCTTTTTATCATCTATCTCCTTCCCCTTGGCAATATATTCCGGAATTACAATATCAACTTCCATTGCTACGCGGATGACAGCCAGCTCTACCTCCTCATTGGCTCAAAATCAACTTTATCCAAAACTGACAGCTTTTCCCTGAACGTTGATAACTCCACTGTCTCCCCTTCCCCGCAGGTTAAGAGTCTGGGTGTCATCCTCGACAGTACTCTATATTTTCAGTCCCACATCAATAACATCACTCTGTCTGCTTACTTCCAACTACGAAACATGAACCGCCTCTGCCCCTCCCTCACCCCCCATACCACTGCTATCCTTGTTCACAGCCTCGTCACTTCTCGTCTGGACTACTGCAACTCTCTCCTCTATGGTCTTGCGCACAAATCCCTCCATAAACTTCAAATGGTTCAGAACTTAGCTGCTCATATCACCAGGACCCCCTCTGCTCATCATATCACTCCTGTCCTGCAACGGCTCTACTGGCTCCCAATAAAGTTCCGAATCAATTTCAAAATCCTTCTATTAACATTCAAGGCCATCCATAACCTCGCCCCTCCATATCTCTGACCTCCTTCATGTTGTTGTGCCCTCCTGCACCCTCAGATCTTCCTCCTCCATCCACCTCATTGTTCCCTCTGCCCATCTCACCACCATGGGGAGTAGAGCATTCAGCCGCTCTGCTCCTCAACTCTGGAACTCCTTGGCACCAGAGTTCAGGAACATCACTTCACTCAGTTTTCAAATCCAAACTCAAAACCCTTCTGTTTAGAGCTGCTTTCTCTCTGTGACCACAATTGGATTGCCAAATTTTTTAACCTGTCTTTTACTTTTTACTTGTTTTATACTCTCATTGATGATTGTACGGTGTCCCTGAGTGCCAAGAAAGGCACCTATAAATAAAATGCATTATTATAAGTGATCATGTAAACATTCTGATTTGTTTTATAAGATAACAGCCTTCTAAGCAATGATAGGTTTTGTATTGTTTGGATTTTGTATGGCTGCTACCTTAGCCAGGTCTCCCTTGCAAAAGAGATTTCTTATCTCAATGGGACTTCCTGGTTAAATATCTGAGAAATCAGACTAACACACTTGGATTTCTCAACACTGTCTCCCTGTATGTGTACAGGTTAATCGAATTGATTTCATTCTTTTATATCTGCAGGTTTAAACATTTAAAAATCGTAGAAAATGGAATTTACGTAGCCCAACATGAGCAGTAGACAATAAGAAGAGGTTGGAGTCAACCATCACATGCATGTATGCAAGAAATCTGATCATGTATTGAAACGTCTAAACCAGGGATTTTCAATTATCGAATTTCAGCACATGTCAACGTGCCAGATCTGATTACTCCCAGTTATTGGATATTTATGGTCATGTAAATGGGTTCAGTGAGTACCAGACCATGTTTGGTGAAGTGTGATTCAAAAAGATTTATTACAATGAATATTCACATACAGATCTCTGCAGAAAGGAAGTACAGAAGGTACAAGTCTGCACAATCCTACCAGACCCCCCTCCACTAAATAACTCTAATGTAACGAGTTGAGTAACTCCAGCACTATCTGCAGTCAAATAAACCAGACTCTCCATTCTCGACACCATTATTTCTGACTCATTTCATAGAATCAACAGCTTAAAAACAACTTGACTGAATTGACATTTGTGACCAGTCAAACCAAGTGCCGTCTCCACTGAGTCGCCTGCACCTGCAGTTGTTAAAGGAGGAAAGGAGCCCCATAAGACACAGACCCAAATGCCAAGACCCTTAATGGGCGTAGCTCTAACAGCTGTGAGCGGGGCCTTCATGGCTCTGGTTTGTAAGAGGAGGGGGGATTGGCTCCAGACGAGGTCTGCTCAGGGGCTGTGGATTCTGATGCTGGAGATGGACTGGTCTCCAGGGGCTCCTTCTGCACCAGCTCAGGTTCATCTTGTCCAGCCTGGGGGGGGTGGACCAGGACCTTGTCAATGAGGCCAAAGTCCTGCGCCTCCATGGGGCTCATGTAACGGTCCCTCTCCATCACACTCTCTGCAGAAGACACAAACAAGCAGCACTATCAGAAGGACCAGTATCCAGGGTTAGGTTTACATCAGAGTCTTCAGACCAGCATTTAGGACTTCTTTCAGTTTTGGATGGTTGTTCACGATTGGGACTGTGTTGATCCACCTACCGATGGTTTCCAGAGGCTGACCAGTGTGTTTGGCATAAATATTATTGATCTGCCTCTTCAGTTTCAGGATCTCCTCAGCCTGGATGGCGATGTCTGTAGCCTGACCCTGAGCACACACATACACATCACAAAATTGTATTTACTGCTAAATTTTCATCCTTATTGATGTAAATGATATGTTCAAACAAACAATACATCAGTACATTTAGTGAGTTTCACACGGGTTTGGGTGATGACGTCCTAATGCCACATAAAAATGTCTAACAATTTTACTTTCTTCTCGAATGTTAAATGTATTGTAGAAGACAGACCAACAATAACCAACCAATGGATATCTCTGTTAATACAATTAAAAAATTTTTTAAAAAATCCTTTTTTTCCCAACACTGCTTGACTGTTACTTTGGTATTAAAATCATGAACACTTGTCTTTAGAGATGGACCATTTGCAATTTTTTGGTTAATTTTTAGAAGTTAATTCAGATTGTCTAAGATTTATAATTAAAAGCACACAATTGTAGCATAATAAATAAGCATAACGCAACGTGAAAATAAAGTGCTGCAGATTACTGGACATTTATGAACAAATAAAATCCAAGTGGAGATTAACTGCTCTGTATGGCTAACAGAGGAGTCCAGATTTTAAACCTTACCCTTGTCACAGGGTATTGTCATCACTTAGTTGTCTGTACATATGTGAAACACTAGATATCTGATGTTAACGTGTGGGTATGTATGTGATGTGAAGCCTTGTGTGCAAATGCGATTATTATCCATCCATCCAGCTACTTAAGGGCGAAGGCGGGGTACACCCTGGACAAGTCGCCAGTTCATCGCAGGGCTGACATATAGAGACAG
>JAQQZY010000028.1:662022-674852 GCA_030068375.1 Ostorhinchus rueppellii | reverse complement strand
TGTGTGTGTGTGTGTGTGTGTGTGTGTGTGTGTGTGTGTGTGTGTGTGTGTGTGTGTGTGTGTGTGTGTGGACAGAGAACTCGTCAGCACAGAAAAAGGTGCACTGTCTGCAAGACCATGGATTTGTCAGAAGAGTAATGAGGGACTCTGCGTACAACTAGACAGAAAGTGCTTCAGTCACAGGCTAAAAATGCAGAGAAATAACAGAAAATATGAAGCTGTAACATGGACACAGAACGCTCTGGACCCCTGGTCTTCATTCCTGGTCCTTGAGAGCCACTATCCTGCATGTTTAGATGTTTCCTTCTTCCAGCAGGGAGTAGGATACATCTAAAACATGCAGAATAGTAGACCTCAAGGACCAGGAATGAAGACCAGGGCTCTAAATAACAAAAATGTTTGAGCACATGTAAAATAGCTGAAAGTTTGTTTTTATACTCTCATAAAAGGTTGTGTTGCACATTCGCAGTTGTTTTTCATATTATATTGAATATGATAAAAAAAATTCAAGTCTGTTTTTATGATACTATAATATATTTACTATAACACACTTTTTCAAGTGTTTATTACATATGATAATAATAATTAATGGTCAGATAATGAGAGTTTGGTCCTTCCTGAAAAAAAGGTGCAAAACAATTGGCAAAAAAAACATTTTCTGACACTTTGCCAAAAAAAAAAGAAGAGGAAGAAGAAATCTGGGTAGCTTCTTATGATGGTAGTCATTATAGGATAAAAAAAAAAGATGGAGTAGTTGATGATGGTAAAGCATACCTTATAGACAGCTTTTGAGAAACCTTCAACACAACAATCTCCTGCAATTAACCTTTAACAGCTTAGTAACTTACACCACTAATGACAGGAAAGATTTGCAGGCTTTACATGATGTTGCATGCTTTATTGATTTGTCTGATCATGTGTATTGCAACACTTTGTCAGATATACTTATGATTAAAACAAATACCTGATTTAAAACTTTTTTAAAAAATCATATAAATATTGTCTTTTGAAATGATGGAGGGGCACATGACTTAATCTGACTAGACCAAGGTGTTCTCATAAATTAAGGAAGAAGGAGACCCTGTTCTGGAGGAGCTGGAAGCCTCAGCAGCTGAGATGAGCAAGTCTGTTCATTCAGCTGTTGTTCAGTTTCTTCAGTCTGGATATAGATGATTATACTAACAAAGTATAAATACTTTGTTAGTATATTATACTTTGTAAGCACAAATACTTTGTTACCTTACTTAAGTAAAAAATTTGGTTATCTATACTTTATTGGAGTAATTCTTTTTCAACCAACTTTTTACTCCTTACTTTTTCACGCAATTATCTGTACTTTCTACTCCTTACACTTTAAAAATAGCCTTGTTACCCCTGTTTCATTTCAGTTTCTTTTCCTTCGGGCTTGTCTTTGTTCAAATAAAAAAAAAAAAAAATCCAGATAAATCGTGCAATTCAGATAGAGTGAATTTGATTGTGATTGAATGAGAACTATTAACATATACCATTCTGACACGATTTGTTTGTATGCGATCCATCACACCTGGGTTTTTCCACCATTACAATACTTATAGACAACAACTATAGTTATCATATCTTCGGCTCCATGAAATACATGTTAATACTCAGTAGTACACATATATGATTCTTTAATACATTTACATTTTACTAAAATGCGTTTATTTTCAATGGGCATATATGCGGCTGATACAGGTACCCCAGTGCAGCCCAAACTGTTCAACATTAACATTTTAATATAACACTATAGTCATTATGGCCTCTAGAAACTTTTTTGGGGGAGGTGGGGTAGTGCACTATAGGCCCCTATGGCGAAGCCTAAGCTTTTGTCCAAACAACCTTTTTCTCCCCTCACATGTACTTTTATACTTTAAATAGTTTTGAAACCAGTACTTTTACACGTTTACTTAAGTAAAAATCTAGAGTTGATACTTCAACTTCTATCTAAGTATTTTTAAAACTTAGCATAAATACTTCTATCTGAGGCATGAATGTGAATATTTTTGACACCTCTGGATACTGGTTTCTTCTGCAGATGTTCATATTATTTCTTTTCGTGAGACCTTGATCTCAAAAAGACGATAATAAAGCTCGTCAACAGGGGGCGCTAACAACCAGTGAGCGACAATATACTGCTCTTTTAAACTCGAAGAAGGCCCACCAAACAGTACCGTAAGCTAGCCACAACGAGAAGTTGCTAACCGACTTATGAGACTTGACAAAACCTAGTAGTGAAAAGGTAGATAGAAGAGAGAACAGGTTACCGCTGTCAGCGGGTCATGCATTTTTCTAAAAGGTAATGAGCCGTAAAGCCTCAGGGTTTCGGCTCAGCGGCGCCCACAAACTGCAGCCACACTGGAATGACTGGCAGCCCAGGTTGGTGTTGTGTTTCGGTGTACGTTAGTTAAGATAGACCGGTGACTTTTTGGGCCTACGCTCCGTTGCTTTCTTAAGTTGTGGCCACATGGGAAATAGTCTGGATATCTTTACCATCTACATGAGTAATTCTGAATGTCCTATGTTCACATGTGATTTTATCACCAGCTTGCCAAACACTACAACGTGAAGTCAATGCGATTTTATGAAGTAGTCACACTGTTCATTAGCCCTTCTGAACCGGGAACTGATGAGACGAGCCTGGCGCTAATGTTAGCTCAGATTGTTTAGACAGCATTGATTAGCTCTGTGCTGCCAACCTGCTGCTAACTCACATAACGATAACGGCATATTAAGTAGTACAAGATATGTAGCTAGTCACGTGCGCTAATAACATTCCAATGTTTAATCTAATGATGAATTGTGATTTGGCTATCCGAAAGTAATACACATTTCAATGGGCTTTAATGGTTAGCATTACTACGAGTCTGTGTACAAGGTTAGCCAGCTAGCAGTAGGTAGACACCACCCCACAGCAATGTCCTCGACTTCCTATAGTACATCTAGAAATATTTGTATTAAACTGCTATTAATAAATCAGTGACAGAGTGGGACATGACCCCATTCGAGCTTATAGTAACTGGAAAAAGTCGACGCCATAAGTATAAAATTAGCCTCACATGTATGGACATGTTAATGTATCATATGAACATGTCTAAATATTTGCGTTACATTTGCCACCATGGTATTGATTTCAAAACGTTAAAAACGGTTACATCACGACACCGGAATGGACACCACATTAAATGTAATGCTATTACTTTGTTCATGTGAGTTACTGCAACCGTTTTGATATCTACAATACAACAAAACCCTTCAGTTGGTAACAGTATTTCGATGGTTGCTGCTTAGAAGTCTTTCTGCCTCGTCTTATGGTGGTGCTCCCAAATAAAATATTTTCCTTTGTTAATATCATACTTGTTTGAAATAGTGAGTATAACAGTTCAGAGCCACACGTTATCACATTATAATAAAGATACGACCAGGGGATCTGAGGAATGGCTGTATACTCTCTGCCTCTGGGTTTTCCGGCTTAAGTATGCATGTAGCTCAAAACAGAAATGAAACCCAAAATTGCATGTTATCGCAGTGATGGTTTGGATTGCACATATAATGTACTGTGAGGGTCCAGGTTCTAGCCTTATATGGGTCAAGGCTAAAATTAAAAAAATGTAAACCTCTCTCAATTTTCCCATTCAGGCTGTGGAATGCAAACAGTTCCACTGGTAGAACAGCCCCAGAACATTGTGGCGTCACCAGTATGATGAACCACTGGTACACTGATTCTTCCTAACAAGCCCCTGGTAATTTTGGCCTGACAAATGGACACTGGTCTCTGAATCCATGGAAATGTAAACCTCTTGACTGTAGGCAGTTACAATAGAGATGTGAGGTTTCAGTTTATGGTAGAACTGTCCTTTCTGGACCATCCCTACAATTTACCACTCAGCTCGAGCTGTTGAGGTTTTTCCACCTTGTAATACCTTGTTCTTTGTACAACATTCTGAACTGATGATTTTGGAATCTCCAGGACACATTCCTAATTTGTTTTTCACATCTGTGTTGAACCCACTAGACTTTTCCCATTATATTGTATGCTGCCTAAGTGAGCTCTTCTTACATTGTTAACTGGTGTAATAACAGGAACAGGAATTTAACGTATACAAGCCTTATCAAGTTAAACTACATTAACCTTTAAAGACCCACAACTATTTTTGTCACAACTTACAAAGTAGTTTTTTTTGTCTTTCCCAAGTGATTTTTCCTCATTTATTATAAGATTGACATCTGCATTTTGCATTTTTCCAGTGAAAATAAGGTATTTTTCTTTATTTAATTCAGTGGTCATGTAGATGTTCATAAAAGCTCAGAGTAAATTTAAAGGTTATAAAAACAAAGAAAGCTAAAGAAAGGGCCTTTTTCAATAAACTATATCATTAACTGAACATGAAAACGAGTGCCTACAACTACTGTCATTTATCAGTGTACATGAGTTTTACTGGTGAATAGCTGTTGAAGATGATGGTGTTTACATGTTCACAACAGAGCCTCTGAACATCCAAATAGGTCATATCTAATGACCATGAAAAGATGACAAACTGTATTTCACATGTATTTATGTATATGTTAGTATTTAGGATTAGTGGTTCTAAAGTTATTAATCATTTTATATCAGTATATGGTTTTGGTCGGTGGTGGATATTTGGGTGTTTATGGGTTAATAATCTAAGATGTGTATGAATAAGTTTGACCTTTTGTTGATTCAGAAAACCCAAATTATGTATTTTTGTATGTATTGAAGTTCTTTGAAATGCAATGGTGAGGCACTGACAAATATTTTTTAGTTCTAATACAAAGTATTTTGTATTGCCTGTGCTGATCTGATACCAGTTTTTAGCTAATAAATTATATCCCTGTGTGGAATAGAATGGGATTCTTCATTCACAAGTTTGAAAGCCTGAACTTATTAGTCATCATGAGCATCATTCTCTCTTTCTCATATCTTTATACTTAGAGTTGACAGTGCATCACCCAGCCAGGACGGAGTAAAGTCCAGAGACCTTGGTTCAACGGCATTATATGACGTGTTGCCTCCCAGCTGCCCTGACGAGCCAGCAGTGTCCAGCGATGCCTATGCTGCTGCAGATACACTCAAGGAAGAGGGTGGGGCATGTTTGTTCAGTCGATTTCTGATTTGTTGTGACTGTGGGAGTAGAAATACTATAAATGTATTAAACAAGCTTCTACTGTAAGCCGTACTTTTTAGTTCAATGGCCTGAAAGGTCTGATGGACTATTGGTGTCAGTTGGCATCTGCTGTCCGTCTGTTGTCCATAAAGAATTTTTTTTATGAATCTTCTTCTCCGATAAAATCAGTTAGAAAGACTTGATATTTGTCGTGGAATATCTTTGACACAAGGTCTACCAAATTTGTTCAAAGAATTTGGAAATAATGATTTTTAAAAAAATTTTTCATGAATTTTTAAATTTGAAAAATCCCCATTGGTTTATAATGGGACAAATGTCAAAGTGCTGTAACATCCAAACTGTTGAAGTTATTGATATAATTACTATTGGTTATAGATAGGAAGTCGCATATGGGCTTTCATTTGATGCCATTACCTTTGACCTTGAGTGACCTGGAAAGGTCAAACCAAATGTCAACTATGTCCAGATTTCCAGAAACTTGTTCTCCAAAACCATCTGCTAGAATAAATTGACATTTGTAGCAAAGGTTCCTAGGGGCAAGGTCTACCTAGTGTGTTCAAAGAATTGGGAGATATAGATTTTTTTAAAGAAAATTTATGAATTTTTGAAAATTTAAAAATCCCCATTGGTTTATAATGGGGAAAAAAAATCAAACCGCTATAACTTCAAAACAGTTGAAGATATGAATATAATTACTATTGGCAATTGATAGAAAGTCACATATGGGCTGTCGTTTGGTGCCATAACCTTTGACCTTGAGTGGAACTGAAGGTCAAACAAATGTCAATTAATGTCTTTAAAAATGCTGTTGGACTACAGGACCCTTGGTCATTTTTTCTTAGTGGGAAAGGGCAATACTTGATTAACTGTGATATGTTATACTGTAAGATGTGAAATGATGTTTCTGATCATTGTGATTATTGGGGGCAGAATTGTGATTGCAGTTTACAATTTCACAGTCAGAATGCATAAACTGCTGATTTAGAAATGTTGAGGCTTACACGCAAATGTTAAAGTAAATATTTCTTACCTGTGTTTGTTAACGAGACTATTCAAATGTCCCTTTTTACTCGACAAGGAACAGAGCAGAAGCAGTGTTGGACTGAATGGGCAGTGTGAACAGTGATGGCAAAAAAGGGCAATGAATCAGAAACATAAACCCTCATTTACAGTTGTCATGTTCTAAAGCACACTAAACACAGCCACGCTTTTTTATATCAGTCCACCCATGCTCTCTGTGCCGTGCTGTTACTGTCAGGTGATACAAACTCATTTCCAAAGGGCTGATGCTCAGAAACACAGGAAAATAATAGCAAAAAATACAGGCTGAAGACAGGGTTTCTGCAGATAAATGTATCACTGCAAATTTACAGAAGGTCAAAAGTGTTGATTTAGAGAGATAATTATATGGGTGAATACATTTGTAATGACTATTTGTTTAGCTAAGGATAAAAAAAATATCTACAAAGAAAAAATACTAACAGACAATGAGGTTTATCTTGATTGAAAGTATTACTATATCAGCTCTTAATATTCTACAGTTGATGGACACCTGAGCTGGAAAGATAATAAAATCACTCAAGAACGCATTGTGTCATTAGGATTTTTGCTTGATGTGTTCGTTGAATTAAAGCATTTCTTTGTTATAAATCAAGAATTTTCAGTAGTTCACTAGTATTTAGCATATATTTTAATATCGATTTGTTTATATACTGTATATCAACAGTTAAAAGGAAATGAGAGAGGTTTATTTCACTTGCTTTACCTCAGTGTTTTGTTTTTAGGGGAATATAGAAAGTGAGTAGTGTATTTTCAGACAGCTGAAGATATCGAACAGCTGAATTTTGACAATGTGCTAGAAACGTGCATATTTTGACATTGGTTTGTGTCCCTCAGGTGGATATGAAGCTAGTTACAGTGTCTGTGATACTACGTTTGGTTGGAAGTCGCTGGGGCAAGAGTTGAGGCCCAATGACGTGACGACGGATTCTACCCCTTTTCAGCATGGAAATCGTGCTTTAGCTTCAAAGGATATGAGGAAATCGCAGGGTAAGCCCTTCAGTTTTGTGACATTAGAGATGACATGACATGACAACAATGGTCACTGTAAGCCCTTTGCAGGATTGTATAATAGGTTTTTTGCGACCTCATGATTCTGCTGACAAAATTGAGATGGATGACAAGAGGTCAACAGCAGAATAAATGAGGTACAGCAAAGTTTGAGCTGTGCTAATGTAGATAATATTACAGAGAAAAGTACCAAAAGGAAACTGTAATGTACACCAGACCTGATCCTTATAGTATGAAGACTCGCTCTTTGTAAACTGAACTGAAACTTCCTGTTAACAAGGCTGTAGAAGCAACTGTTACTACTGACAACAAATGACAACTGTGGATTAATTTGGCAATAAACATTCAAGGCCGTCGTGTCTCTAGGTTAACGTTATGGTTATTAACATAACATTACTGGATCAGTGAGTCTCTGTGGTCCAATAAAACAAATATCTCTGTGGGGTGATAAGGCAGAAGAGATAGGGCAGTTTTACATTTACCATAGACTTCATTTTAGCAATTTAATAACAGAGATTGCTATGTATCCATGAGTCTGCTAAGATGGATGATCAGACAGTAAATATATGGCAAAGACCATCCCAATTTTAATTTCAGGTTGGAGATATTGTAAAATACTTTCATAAAACGTGTATGTAGTAACATTTTAAAAAAAAAACATACCAAAATATCTCTTAAAAACTACTATTACAGGAGTTTAATTAAAATGAACCAGATTATCTCTAGTACAACTGAGTATTAGGTTTATAGACTGATGTCAAATTGTAACATTTATTATAATAATCCTTTAGATCACCTTGGACAGACTGATCACTAAAAGTAGTTTCACCTGCATTAATGTCTGTTCTGTATCTGTTGGCCTAAGTTGAGGTGTTAGTGGTGTTGCTTTTAGCTGTTTTCTTAAACTGTGATTATACATTCAGTTGAAGTGTACAGTTGAAACAGGCTACCAAGTGGTGTTTCATTTCTTGCATTTTCCCTTTCTTTAACAGCAACTATAGTTGCTTGATAGTAGTTCTCTAATTTCTTAAACTGGTTGACTTAGAGCAAAGCTAAAAGACTCCAACCAGAAGCATTTTGACAGTGTTTTCAAGGGAGAAAACTACTCTGTGCCCTCCACTCACAGATCATTAACTGTAAATAACCTATGTTGACATTTCATAAAATTCGGAATCCTGAAAAAACATGTATGAGGGGGAAAAAATTGCTTGGTGATGAACATTAACTTATCTAATACTTCATGCGCAAGTCGGCAAATTTGTGTAATTAATGTTATCCGGTGTTTCTCAAACTGTGGGGGGAGCCCCCTGGGGAAGGTGCAAAGGTTTGACAAGGGGGTCATGGATAATTCCTGGGTGTTTTGTTTGTTTTGTTTTTGTTTTTTCCTTCTTCAGGTTAGAACAGGTAGCAGGTGGAAGCAATGTTTTAGCATTGGCGCTTCCTGGACTTATTTTAGGGATGTACAACAAACAAACATACTGCCATGGGGATCTGTCATTAGACTAGACAAAGAGTTTAGGTTTGGAGAATGGACAAAGATTGGACTGGAAAAGAAGAAATGCATTTTTTCTGTTTTTGCACAGTTTGCACTTTAATGTTCTGAGATGTGAGATGGAAACAGGCTCATTGCAGCCACTGATATTGTTAAAATGTTCATTTTTGTTACCAAAATGTATTTGTTGTTCTAAAAAAAGGTAACTTTATTGCTATTGTTGTAAGATAATTGTACATGTCCTATTTTTATTTGGGAAGACATTATCTCGGGACAGTCTTGTTAAGTTTATATGTATTGTTCAAGCAAAAATCTCAGTTATTTTTAATTTGAACAAAAAAGTATTCAAGGAAAAGCAAAAATTATTGTTACACTATTGATGTTCCTTTCAATAAGAGTTATAATTGCATTATTGTTACAATGTTGTTGGGGTTGAGGGAAGCCTGGAGAGTTTTCATCCTCCATAGGGGGGCCCGACAGAAAGACTGAGAACCACTGGTGTAATCTGTTCCATCAGTGCATTGTTCCAGCCTTGTGCTGGTTTGCATTTTGATCCTACCCATTGCTGCATAGGTTAATGTTTGTATTCATCTTTGGTGATGTTGCAGACAGAGGGATGGCTCACTCAGAGGAGTCTCGGCTGGCCAACCTCCTGCGCAGAGTCTCCAGGGAGGATGATCGTGACCGCAGGCTAGCTACGCTTAAACAGCTGAAGGAATTCATCAGCCACAGCGAGAGTAAAGTGGTCAGTCACATTGTTTTTCCTCACTAGATTCTTCTAAAACTAGTAGCTGAGAGTGCATAGTCGTATGGGGCAACACATTTATACAAATCTGTATAATAGTGGCAACAATGGGTGCAACAGGTCATTTTCTCACTTACAAATTGCAACCTCAAAACTTATCCCAGATTTCTGTAGCCTGTATTCTTTATTAAAAAACTGCAGACATAATTTTGAATCAATCACTATCGTAGATTCAGATTTTTTTTTTTTTTATGATAGTATTGTAAATAAGTATATACGTTTTTTTACTCCTCGGCTGAAGGGTATTGTAATCATTTTGTCATCTCTCTGTCTATTCAACAACATTGCATTATCTGAAGAATACATTGAGATATCGCCATCAAATTTATACTGTGGATTGATCTTGGCATGGAGCAGAAGCCTACTGAAAATGGGTGACCTTGACCTACTTTTTCAAGATCAGATGGCCTTGTGAAATTATGATTGGAGTACTTCCAAATATAAATATTTATGTAATAAGTTTTATACAAAGACAATCTAATCTAATTTATAGGGCACTAACTTTCAACAGAATCTTACACTATATTTGGCCGAGGGGTGTTAAAAGTGTGCAGCATGTTATGTTTATTCCTGCAGGGGAACAAAAGTCTTCCATACAACATTTGTAAGTGTAAAACTGAAAGCAGCACTGTCACCATTTTGACAGTGTAGTGGTTTAACAGCATCCTCCTCATCTCTAAATCCTTCTGCTCTGAATCTATGAACAGATCAGGTGATGCTCTGGCCGGAGAAGGTTCAATTTATGAACTGACCCATAGTGAAACAATCATTGGGCTATGGGTCACTTTAAATCATGAACTTTGGTTTGTATTTTGGCTCCAGGTTGATAGCATAGCAGTGCACAACATAAATGATGAACTGCATTCTAAACATCGAACTGTGCATTTCTTAGATGAGGAAGTGAACCCACATCTCTCATTTGGACTAAAAACAAAAAAAATATCAAAGATGACCAGTTTGGTCAGAGTTGGTGAGGAAAAATTAGCTAAATAACTTTTCAGTTTTCCATCTCCAGTGCCATTAAGAAAACCAGCTATCTCTTAGCTTATACTTAATACTCCGGTTGTAGTGATTTCTGCTACAGTTATTCTCATAGTTGTATAAATGCCTCATCGACAAATGGCTTCGAAACATGTGCTCTGTGGGCTACCTTAAATTGGAGCTGAATACTAAATCCTCATGGAAAAAATAATGTCCAAGTTATTTTGGCTAAGGCTACATTCAGACTGCAGATAAATGTGCCCCAGATCTGATTTTTTTTTTTTTTTTGGCCCATATGTAACCTGTGTCCAATCTGTTGAAGACAGTTTGAATAGCACAAATCTGATGTTTTTTTGTTTTGTTTTGTTTTAATTTGACCCAGGCCACTTTCATTTGTGGTCCTAGATCCAATATGTATGTGATATTTTGCAATGCAACTTCAGTCTGAGCAGCCAGGTCGCATTTATCCGACCTTCGTGCCATTGAAATGCGACAAACGTCACAATTGTGCATCCCAGTAGTGTTACCTCCGTAAACACACTGCATGCCTGTGTGGTCATGCATTACATCAGGATCTCTTCTGCGCATGTGGGTCACTTCAGAGTAGCATTCAGTTCTTACTCAAAACTGATAAAGTCACATTTAATGTGTAATATGAACAAGTATACAAAAAAAACAGATTTCACCTACAAAAAATCCAAATTGTTCATTAAGACCTGTTGTCTGAATATAGCCTTATGTTATTTGAAAGTCTAGTTCACATGCAGCCCTGATTCTAAACAGGTGCAAGTAGTGCAGTTAATGCTGCTTTTTCTTTGCTGGTATCAGGGCACCTGAACTCTTCACCACTTTTTTGGTCTCTCACCAGGGCCTACTAGGTAATAGCAGATACTATTTCCAGTATCATCTGCACTGCAGTTACAAACAAGTCAAAGTACTACAAATTTAAAGTTGAATTATGCACGTCGGGGTGATGCAGATTTCTAACCCACATCCTCACATTGGACACCAACCCAAGCTAGCAGGAAATTTCTGACAATGTTTGAGCAAATTTTCAAATCGACTCTATCGAGGAAAAACAATCCTATTGCAAAATGTGCAGCCCTACAGGATTAGAAGACACAATGATGTTGATTACACTGTTAAGAGGCTTATAAACCAACTACTGAACAAGACCTCCAATACTGAGCCAGTTTTCGCTAATACCCCGATCATTATCCGATTTCTGGAGTGATCAGATTATTCAAGTGATCTCGTCAATAGCATAATGTGATGTTTTATCAAATAACGACAGTAATCTGATTATGAGAAATCAGATTAACACCTTGATTTCTCCCCAAGACTCTGATGTCTTCTTGCATGTATACAGGTTAATCTGATTTATTTTGTTCTTTTACATCTGCGCATGTGTAAAAAAAAATAAAAAATAAAAAAAAACAATTGGAATCATAGAAAACAAAAGTTACGTAATCAAACGTGAGTCAAGAACAATAACAGGAAGTTTGACTCTACCACCACTATGTACATACATACTCCGAAAGAAATCCGATAATGGACATCTAAACCAGGGTTTTCAGTTATCACATTTCTTAAGTGCATGTAAACGCATCAGATCTGATTATTATAATTATCATTTTTATGGTCATGTAAATGAGCCCAGTGACCAATTTATAAAAATCATAAATGGAATTGCAACCTAGATATCTTACTGCTGAAAGAGGACAACCTTTCTGTATATAATTTTCTATAAATACTTGTGTAAAACATATCAAGCCTCTCCTATGGCAAATATTAAATGCTGTATTTTTCACTGAAGGCAAAAAAATATGGTTAAAAGCCACAGGCATGTATCTTCAAAATTTTTAATACATTCTAAGTGTTTGACTATAGTATTGGTTTTAAATGTATTCAGTGGTAAATGCACTCACAAGCCAATGAAAGCTAGTAAGGAAATGAAGTTGTGCTTCCATTTCAACCCAACTGAGGCAGTTCTCATCTGACTCATAGTATGCCCAATTTAAAATACAATCCAAACTGACTGCTTAGGAATAAAATCAAAGATTTGCACATTAACAGCATAAAGGAGCAAAAAAGGACTTTAGCAGATGAATGAATTAACATATCCAAAATTATTTACCTAAGTAGCAGGTCACAATAAATTGCATCAGCCATGTTTCATTTCACGACAGCAACAAATGCACTTGAACACAGCACACTTTCAATTTCAAGTTCACAAGTGAGAGGGATCATCTTCCCGACAACACGTGAAGGCAGCATGAGTTCAGGCATTGAAACGGATACTTTGGAAGCACAGACCTTA
>JAQQZY010000028.1:624357-640429 GCA_030068375.1 Ostorhinchus rueppellii | reverse complement strand
CTTCAAGACGACTTCATAAAGACAAGAAAAGGAAATCCTGTGTACGAAGTTTAGCTTGAATGGTTCGCTAGTTGTACGGCAGCAGAGTTATGTGATGCGAGTACAGCACAGTAGTAGAAAAAAACGCATCTTAGAACAGAAATCAAATAATTGTTTTTCCTCGATTATGTGAATTTTGAGATCGTCTGGAGCCAAAATCGTAATGACGATTAAAATTCGATAGAAAATGAATGAATGAATAATTGAGCAGCCCTAGTCAGTCCTGTGAGGAACTGGTGACACTTCACGATGTACCCTGCTCTAGGTGAAAGGAGAATCCCCAGTCACAACAAGGCTGTTGAAGTCGCCATCTAAATTCATCTGTGCATTTAAGCAGTGTAAAGGATCTCACATAACACAGCAAGTTGTGTGAGACAAGCTTCCCAAACAGAAACACAGCAATATTTATAAGTCTGTATGTTTACACTCAATATGTGTCACAGATGGCACCAGGTAGTTTCCGACTTGATAGTTCCTTTTATGGTTCAACACACAGTAATGTCACATCAGAGAGCAAACTTTAATTGATTACTATTTCAACATTTATTTCAATATAAAATAGCTTCTTATTTTGGATAATCCCTTATGGTCCAACTACAGGAAAAATGAATTTAAAAATACAAATGGGGGTCATTTAGTGACACTTATCTGTCAAATTGTCCCGTCAGAGAGATTTCGAATACCGTGTTTTGACCCTTATCTATGCTATCTACAGTTATCAGTCTATACCCTAACCACAGAACAAGACTTGAAAGGAATTGATGGATTGTGGTTGAGTGTGACTCATTTTTGGATAGATAAACATAATCATCAGGTGCATAAGGTTAATAAAGTAACTTTGCATCAAGACACAGTTAAGTTAATATTTTTCTATTGCCTGCCTTGGCGTTTTGGTAACTGGGATAGGCACTCCCGTCAACCTCATGAAGACAAAGTGGTTCAAAAATTGATCAACCTATAGGTAAAATAAGGTTGCGAAGGTCATCTTATCTTGTTTTCCTCTGTCTGGTGGGTGACACAGCTCAGCCACTGACTCTTAACTGCAGCCACAGTATGCTACTTCGTGATGCTTTGTGTGTATCTCTGAGAACTACAACCCGATAGACAGACTGTGCCACAGGCTGGTTGCCTACACGACATGCTACATGGATGCAATAATTCTTGCATAAGGAGCCCCCCCTTTCCTGTATAAATCCTTTTTCTAATTGATCCTATTCTAATATTTTGACATATTGGATTTATTTTATTTTTGGGTTAAAAGCAATAGTGGTTCAAAATCATGAAACTAAAGTATTTGTCAGAATAATAGTTTTTTGCATTACTCTAGAGGTGTCCAAGCTGTCTTTATGGTTGCATTAACACAAGGTAAACTACTGGGTTGCGTGGTTATGCGTGTTCATCTTGAAATCTACAATTTTGTGCTTAGATGTGGGCATTGTCTCCAACGGTCTTCGCTCTGCTCAGTCAAAACCTGATGCTGGTCCACTCAGAGTTAGCGGTCTACTACCCTGCTATCCAGTACGCGGTGCTGTACACCCTATATTCTCACTGCACCAGGTAAAGCGCACACCTGTACTTCATTCATCCACACCGGCAATACATTCCTATCAAACCTGTATTTTTAATATTGCTCATTGTCTACATAAATCTGCATTGTGGATTTGTCAAGTTTTCTTCTCCAGACACAAACTTGTATTGGATTATTTTGACAGCTAATCAGAATAATGTTGTATCTTCCCATGCTATGTCATTCCAATCGTCAGGGTGCTTGTACAGGGCTTGAAAGTCTTAAGTCTGGAATTTTGAAACGCAGTTTTCTAGACCTTGAAAGGTCTGGAATTTTGTGTGAAAGTCTTAATAAAGTATGGGGGGGGATTCTCATTGTCAAATTTCATGTTCAAAGGCACATAATCTTATAAGATAGAAATACACGAGGAAAGCGTATAAGATATGTTTTGATTTCATTAACTGGTCGGTACTGGTACTTCACTGATTGTAGTGAAATTTATGTGTGATATCTATGCACTTTTCTGATTTTCATATGTTTGAAAACATTTCTGATAGGAAAACAATTTACTGTCAATTATGTATTCATTCATAGATTTATTAAAATTAACTTTTCTATTACACACATCAGGTACAGTTGCAACCAAAAAAGTAGGCACACAACTATTAAAGAATGTAAAGTCAAGGTCTTGGGGGGAAAATTTAGGGAAATTCTGGAATTTTAATTTGGATAAAGAGGAAGCACCCTGTAGTTTATTGTGCTTTATAGTATTGTCAGCTTAACTTTATCTTTTACTGAAAATCAGTGACAGTAAAACCTCAAATCAGCTGTTTTCTGTGCAGGTTGTTTTGTCAACAGCTGCACTAAAGATCTGTTTTAAATTGTCCAAACAAGACTCGAACAGTCAGTCTGAGTCAGCTTTAATCACTGTATCATTTTATAGACTCCTCATTTCCTAGGGATTCTCTTCTTATTTTGTCACTTTATGATGCCTCATGGCATTAGTTTTCATTTGGATTAACTGTAGAGGTCTTTATTCTAAAATACTGTAATGGTAATTTAAGGTCAAACTTGAAAATACAAACCAAAACTTCAGATCAGTCTTTTTGATGCACACGTCAGTAAGCCCTTTACAAGTAAAACAAGATGTTCTGTATGCTTTCTGTGCTGACTGACCTTTTCTTCTTGTTGTTGTTCACCAGACATGACCATTTCATATCCTCCAGTCTATCCTCATCCTCACCCTCCCTGTTTGACGGCGCTGTGATCAGCACTGTGACCACAGCAACCAAAAAACATTTCAGCACACTGCTGAGCCTTCTTGGAGGTCTGCTGGTGAAGGAGCACCTTTACCCTGAGGCCAGGTTCTACCTCACTCTGTTTTTCATGAGTTCATTGTGGAATGTGTTGACTAGAATTCTGTTTTACTTTCTACAGCCTTTGGGTTGGTTGGGGGGGGGGGGGGGGGTGCTTCATAACTAACGTAACTAATGCTGGGGTGAAACGAAAGTGAAACTTTACATACTTTCAACGTCCAACTCCTGGGTTCTATTACTCTATTATACTGTGGATCTTGCATGAAATTTTCACAACTTCTAACCTGTATCCACTGGACCCCCTAAACTGCCTCATGGGCCCCCACAAATACAGGGCCCCATGGATTTGTCATTCATTGTAAGCAAATGGGAAGATTTCAATACTTTTTTTTTTTAAATCATAATTGTTAACTTTGACCTACCTTTCCCAAAATGTAATGGCATCTATTCTGGGTCGGTGGTAATCTCCGAACCCAATTTGGTGTGAATTGAACCAATAATTGAGCTGCTAAAGTGTTAAGAAACAAGCAAACCAACCAAACTAAAAACAATACCCAGTGTCTCCTCCACAAGGGGCGGGGTAATAAATGGTGATAAACTCACTCAGGAAAGACGAACAAATTATTTGGAAGCTGTGACAAAAATAGTTGTGGGTCTTTAAGGGTTGAACCAAAACATAATGTTGGCAAAAGTGAAAGGTTTTGAGGAAAATAAGCATCCTGACTGCTGTTGTTGACCTGACAGGAAGCTGCTGCTGACCTGGGCTCAGGAAATCTCTGTGCTAATGAAGAAGTCTGACACCTACAGCCCTCTTTTCTCTCTTCCGTCATTCAACAAGTTTTGCAGGGGCCTGCTTGCTAATGGTAAGCTCAGTATAGCCAGTATTTTACCAGCTTAAAACTGTGTCTCACTAACAGAAATGTTTTTCTTGCTCCTTTCTGGACAGCTCTAAATGAGGACCAGGGCATCTGCCTTCAAACCTGCAACACTTTACAGGTTCTCTCATCATCTCTGTCCACTGAGTTGCTGCAGAGGTGAGGAACACAGACACATGTGCTCTTAAATACACATTACACCCACTGTGGCTGTAATTGTTGTTTTGTACTGTGCAATAGATTTTGGGCAGCTCTTGGATGATGGCTGCCTTTCTGTAAGCTCACTCGGTCTTTGTGTGTGTGAATCAGGTGTGTGGATGTGTGCAGAGTCCAGCTGGTCCATTCAGCCGTCAGAGTGAGGCAGGCTTATGGCAAGCTGCTTAGGACAGTTCCTCTTGATGTTGCTCTGAGGTAAGATTTGATTTGCAGTGGTTTTAGGTTGTTTTTCAGAAAGCATGTCAAGTTTATTAATTAGCTTAAAGAAAAGATATGACTCTTGGGTGTTTTTCATTTGCTATGGTAACTTATTCTGTGTAGCTGGAGAGGATTTCTTATCAGATGCAGTTTCTCAGGCCTGCTGGTAGGAGCATAATAATATCGATATAATATATTATTCCTTTTTCATTATTGATTTGTTTGAGAGAAGAATGCCCAGGTGTCATTACTCCTGTTACACAGACTAGATCAGTGTAATCTTTGAGCCTTATGTCAGTCGTGCTTTGAACTACACAGTGGAGTATGTTTGTCTTTTTAAAATATTTTAAAAGAATATTCAACATCATTAGAGACACAGTATAATTAAACTGGATTTTTGTCATATGATAATGCTAATATAATGGTAGGGGAAACACTGATCCTATATGTTATCTGGTAAAGTTAATTTTAACCTCGAACCAGATGAAAGTTCAATTTTTTTTTTTTAATTGTCTGTTGTGGAGTAGTCAAAATAAACACATCAACAGTATATGTATTATACTGCTAACTTAATTTCTGTGTGTGTGATTGTCCACAGTAACCAGAGCCACCCTGAGATGAGGGAGATCTCATTGGCTATCCGTCATCACATGAGCCGGGCACCAAGCAGCACATTCCACCCCCAAGACTTCAGTGATCTCATCAGTTTCATCCTATATGGAGTCCTGCACCGTGGAGGGTACCTGTGACTCTGTCTAAAATCTGTTCAATGAGTTATTAGTGATACAGGACATCAACGGTGCAACAGTGATGTGTGTTTGTGGGCAGCGAGTTAGTAATTGGTGCCTTTACATTGGCATGGAGGGTCTTGATGTAGCCTCATTATACCACATGATGTTCCCATGACATTCTTCAGAGCTTTGTTTTAACTGGTCATGTTAACCAAATATTTTCTGTGTGAGTGAAACGACAGCATTTAAAAAAAACAAAACAAAACAATTCCACATTTTACAGTTATATTGTTCCCGTTGCTGTTCCCAGTTCACTTTGATGGTGGATGATTTCTGAGTCAGTGGTGGTGGCACGACCATTTTAGATGGGGGGGGGGGGGGGGGGGGGGGTTAAAAAAAACAGAAGGGTCTTCATCTAATACTGTAGAGCTGTATGCATCATAGCCTACTGTACTGCCTTTTAATTACATGATGAATCTAGTTTATTCACTCTAAACCAGTTTCAGAAAACATAGAGATAAGAGAGGGAAGCTCCCAATACTGTTCAACTATTTTTTTATTTATTAGCTCATCAGCTGATCGGCCGGGAGCTATTGTGAAAGTGCTGTATCTGGTGTCGTCTTCGTCATTTTCTTTGTTAGCATTTTCTTGAAACATCTTCTCCAGTGAAACTACTGGTCAGATTCACTTCAAATTCTTTATGTAGCTTCCTCAGGACAAGGTCTACAAAGTTTGCTCAAAGTTTTGAGAAATGTAGATTTTTGAATTTGACAAATTTGTGAAAAATGTGCCTTATGACGGTCCTTATTTTGATGGTTTATAACATGTACAGTAAATGGTTACAGATATTAATACAGTTACTATTGAGTCATATATGGACTTTGATTTAATTAATTGAGATGTCTTCCAGTGAAAGTACCACCCACTTCTAATGGGAGATTGATCTCCTGCATCTAGACCACAGGACTCTAACATACAAGGAGAACCTGACAACCTCACAAATTCAACTTGCTATTGATTCTTGATAGAACATGCCACTGAGATACAGGGACATTGGTCCCATTTTTATTTTATGGATTCAGGGTGCAAATGAAAATGTTTTATTTTTCTATGACGCCAGTGAGTGATATTTATACCAAATGTATATTTTTCTTACTTTTCATACGTATGTATATCGTAATACCAGAAGTTCTGTCCATCTTTCCTTTCATTTGTACGAGATTTTTGTGCAACCAATTTCACGAAGACTATTCACCCAATTTGGCAGACAGTGTGATCAGATTGAAAATTAATTTGAATATAGTACATGGAAATATCTATGATGCAAATTAATGATATTAGGCATAATTGTTATAATAGTAATTAAATACATTTTTATTGCTCCTGCTATGGATCAGTTATTCTAGTCAACAGTGCAAACAAAACCAAAATGATCCAAAAATCACTAGAATGTCATGATTAATATCACTTTTATGGAAACCGGGTGTTGATGTCCTTATGCATCTCTCGGTGATTCTATAACAAGACTTTCTAAGCTTCAAATTTGTGTATCTGCAGAAAAGACCCGTGGCTAGAGCGCCTATACCACAGCTGTCAGCGGCTGGAGAAACGTGACGGGCGGGGTAGTGTGGACATCAGTGGGCCTGATGCAGTGCCCCGGGCTCTGCTGAAAACTGAAGTGGTGCTGTGGCAGTGGGCGGTATGGGAAGCTGCACAGTTCACTGTTCTGTCAAAGCTCAGAACACCTCTTGGCAGAGCACAGGACACTTTCCAGACCATAGAAGGTAAAGACATGTAGGAACCATACAAACCTGTTCCTATTTTTGACATCTTCCAAATGTTTGTCTGGTAATTACAAGTGTGGTTCTGTTGAATCAAAATTCCCAGCAAATTGTTTGTTTGGGATTGTTATAAATTTCTTGTGACACATTATTAAATTGGGTTGGAGTTGAGGGTTTGCTGAAAGAGTTGAAATGGATCCCAAAAGCACTAGTTAAGGACAGTGAATGCTATAATATTGTTTTAAATTGCACTCCAAAAAAGTTTCTGTGAGATAAAATTTTGGCTATTTTCAGAATAAAGAATTAAAATGTGAGTTTAGTGCTGCTCTAAATAAAGTTCCTGTAACAAGTAAAAAGTGGGGGTGAAGGAGAGGAGGAAGGAAAGAAATATTAAAAGGGAAACAAAGACACTAGTTAAACAGAGAATAAATGGGTTCTCAAATGCATTCCAAGTGTTTAGCACATCAGGCTCCTGTCAGTTTTCTGGGAAGTGTTAGTGTTGTTCATTTGCATTTTTACACACTGAATCTACAGCAGTGAAAGTAAAACCATGATATTATAGAGTTGGGAGCTGCCATCTTGCTTTTGTGCTGAACTTGGCCAATTACTAGAACAAACAGTAGCTGTGGTGAGCTATTATAGCTGTCAGTCATGCCCTTTTGCAGCCACTGTAATGATAAATGACAATAAAAATGAATTATTCACATAGATTTTGACTTCAATGAGGATCAGCCTTATAAAATCTACCCTAAAATTAGGACTGAACCATGTGGTGAAATGCAATGCAATGTGTAACAACATAACAGCAGTCTGTTTGTATTGATATTTAAGAAATTAATCTATACCATGGTTGTAATGCACCATTGTTTATAGTACAACAGATCTGGATATCCCAGTGTCTGGAGAAGGTTTATAGTCCTGCTGTGTGGGTGTTTAGAGGCAAAGTATGTAACATTTCAAAAGCCTGTTACACAACTTTGCCTCTAACGAAGAAGATAAACGATAGCACTGAGCTCACACAGCTGAGAGACTGGTTTACGTAACCAGCCAAGAAACAAATATGGTCATTTTTCATGTCGTATACAAAACCGTGTCATGTATATCAGTATTATAAGTATGCCAATCAGCTTTACCTTAACACATTTTAGAAAAGGAAAAAAACCTTTATTACCAGTTGACCTTGAAGGTGGTGCCATCAAATTCCAAACAAAAGACTTGGCTGTGAATATATAAGTGATCATATTTGGACAAAAGGGAAGAGTTTTGAAAGTAAAAGGGCTCATACTAAATGCTATGTTACTCGCATGGTAAAACAGGAAATGTCATGAAGGATTTGGTTACCAAAGTCCTTTAACAGTTTTGTTAGTATAATGCATCAGATATCAAAGTCTGTAATCAGAGGGTCCATATACACTACAATACAGACCTTTGTGTGTTTTCAAGCATTCCTTATTCTTACCAAGCGTGTGTCCCCATGTCTCAGGTATGATCCGGAGTCTGGCTGCCCATAGTCTGAATCCAGAGCAGGATGTTGGAGCATGGGCTGGTGCTGGAGGTGATGGGGACAGTCATCACTCCAATCAGCTCCGCCTTGCTCTGCTTCTTCAGTACCTTGAAAACCTGGAGAAACTCATGTACAATGCCTTTGAAGGCTGTGCTAATGCGCTCACTGCTCCACCAAAGGTGAGTGAAATAAGGACAGGGTTCAGTGCCCTGGGTTGGACCATAGTGGAGTCACTTAATTTGCATTACTCACTCCAAAATGTTCAGAACCGATGCTGAATGTGTTTTTCTCTGTGTCTCAGGGTATCAGGACATTCTTTTATACCAATCGACAGACTTGCCAAGACTGGTTAACCAGAATTCGCTTGGCTTTGATGCGGGTTGGGCTTCTTTCTGGACAGCCAGCTGTCACCATTCGCCATGGCTTTGACTTGCTCACAGAGATTAAGAACAGCAGCACCCAGGTTCGTACAAATCAACAGTCAAGTTTTCACCAAATATTTCAGTGTTAGATACAGAGATTTTAATTAACAGTGGCTCAGCTTTATGGGGAAAAAAAATGCGCTATCAGCTTGTGTCTCTGTAATTTATGTGAGCGTCACATTTTATTCGATGCTTTTCTGACACTTTACATTATATGTGGTTATTTGTTAGTAGTATGTATTTGGTCCGATAACATGGTTTTGTGTCCCAATCAGGGTCCAGAGATGGAGATTCCGTTAACACTGCTGGTAGAGGCTTTGTGCAAGCTCCGTTGCCCAGAAGCCATTCAGGGCCTGGCAGCCTGGAGCCTCTCCAACACCGGCAGGAGCCTGGGCTGGGTGTCCTCAGTTGCCTTGCAGGCTGAGGGACGGTAGGATATATCCACTTAACACATACGTGTATGAAACACTGGCAGATACATGGACTCACTGAAGCTGGAAAATGTCAGACTGTGGTGCCATTTACACATACAAGACAGAGAACTGCTCCTCATTTAAAAAGAAAACTATTATAATAAGAGCTTTTTATGACCTACCTAGTGCAAGAATATTAAACTGAACTGACTGAAACATTAAAATATTTGTTGTGATAAATATCTATTGTGTTAGATGATCACTAAACATAGAATGCACTTGCATCAGAATAGGAGAACTGGCTGTCCCTTACTGAAACTGCCAATTTACTTAAAAAAAAAAAAAAATAGGGTGTAGCCTATCACAGGTGTTTTTGGTATCCATATAGAGATAAGACCATGGCAATACTGGCAGCACAACATTCTTTTCCTTAAACTCAAGAATGCCTCCTTGGTAGACACTTCACCCCACGTCCATGTTTCTTTTGTCATAATCCAGGAAAGAGCTGGTACTATCAATCAATAAATCTGTGAATTGAAACATCCACAATTCACTGGTACAGTAACCCTGTTGGTAACCATAAGCAGCAATGCCTATTCAGTCAGTACTTCACCAACTGAAGTTAGTTTAGAGATAATTATTACTTACCTGTGAGGTAAGTTGGACTACACATTGGAAAAACTCATCCAGTCTGACTGTCCAGTATGTATTTAAATGTTCGTACTAGACTGCATTCTAAAGTCTGCCTGTGTTTTGGGGTTTTTTTAGGTTTGAGAAAGCAGCTCTGGAGTATCAGGACCAGCTCTCTGCAGTTACAGGCATGGACTGCAGCATCAAAACCTCTGAATGCTGTCTGCTCAAACTCTCCAACAGCCCCAAACACACCAGCAATGGTAAACAGCAAATATTTAAAGTATACATATTTAAGGCACTCACCAAGTGTATCTCGGATGTTTTTGTTTTTCAATCCTAATGTAAATATGTCTGGATTTATAATGAATGAATTCACAATTCATCAAATTGTATTGGAATTTACACCTTATTTGTGAATGTGAATTCTTCCTTTATGAAGTAACTTGGTAACATGAAGGTACAACCAACGAAGGGCAAGGGTTCTATCCTGGAAACCTACCAGTTGACCCAGTTATTATTCAGCTTTTGGGTTATTTGTGACTTTCCAGTTGGCTTCTGCACAATCCAGCAGGCATAAGTGTAAAATAAAGACAAGTTACAGCTTTTCTGATCTTTACCACTGTAGGCCTGTGACAACCACGCCACACCTGAAATAAGTATAACTAAAAAAAATCATATTTCATCACTATTTCTACAACAGCTTTCATTTTACTATTTATTTTGTGTACTCCAGTGCTCAAAGCAAGTAAATGGCCATTCTCCATTAGATGTACTGTATATTTAGAAACTATTGTTATTCTTGTACTATTATTGGGGCATAAAATGAAAAGAAAAATGCAAATCAATTGTTAATGACAATCAGATCATAGATTTATTTTTTCCCGTCCTTTTTTTATTAAGGTGACAGCCGCAAGACCGTTCTGCTGAAGTCCAGTGATTGCTCTCTAGAGGTGATCAACTTTCTGGCAAACAAAGCATGTCAGTGCTATGTTGCACTCTGTGACTGGGCCTCTGTTAAGGAGTGGCAGGCCAACATCCTCAACCTCAAACAAAACTCCACTAATCCAGTAAGCATTAGTCTGAGGACTGACTTCAACTACATCCAGGCACTGAGTTGCTTTGAGGAGGGAGAACTGACTGAGTGCAGGGCTCAGCTGGATTTGCTGCCTGGAGAGGACTACAGCTCACTATCCACCAGCAAGGATAAGCTGGGTAAGCACACATACAGACAACCAACCTTGTGTGTTTACTCTATTTTCTGGGTTATAAGCTGCACCTGAATATTAGCCACATCTGACTATAAGCAGTAGGTGTCCACGTTGTGACATGAGATATTTACACACAAAGATGGTAAACAGAAAGATTATTTAAATATTTATTCACTTACCTTCACTGTTTTTTTCACAGTTTCACATTTTTGAAATAGTAAAAATGTGCCTTTACTTATAATGGGGCATTTTTTGATGGCATAAAACATGTAAATAGTTTGAGATATCAATATAGTAACTATTCAGTACTGATCCTTGGATGTGTTCACATACTTTGCCAATAAAGCTGATTCTGATTCTGATAGGATGTCATATAGTCAGTGAAAGTATCACTAACTTCTATTGGGAGAGTGATCTCCTGTATCAACACCACAGGCTGCTAACATAGCGACAGAACCTGACAACCTTGCAAATTCAATTTGGCATTGATTCTTGATAGAACATGTCTGTGTGATACAGACACATTGGTCCTATTTTTTATTTTTTTTTAAATTCCATTGGTTTTACTGGTGAATCAATGTTGTAGAAGATGATGGTGTTGTCACATTCACTATGGAGCCTCTGAACATCCGAATGGGTCATATCTGATGAGCATGAAAAAATGACAAATTCCATTTTACTCTGATTATTTACATGTATTGATAGGATTAATGGAACAACAGTTATTTACCATTTTAGATCAGTAGATGGTTTTGGTCTTTGGTGGATGTTTAGGTCTTAAAGGGTTTATGGGTACAGTTTCTTATTAACATTATCACTAACTGGGCAAAACCTTTACATTTGAAATTATTAGTTCTGTCCTTTGAGCCTCATGTGTGTTTGTGCAGATCTGAAGAGGCTGCTGCCCTCAATGAGTCCAGATCCAACGGAACTGCAGAGAGCCATAGAGGTACAGCTTCTCCGCAGTGCTGTTAGTGCCATGACCAAAGCCAATCAGCAGCAGGAGCAAAAGACCACAACCAATCCAGAGTGAGTATTCATATGGTGACTGAATCTGTATTAGAGGTGGTAATGGATCATATTAGTATAGAGGAAGTATGATCAGAAATGTGTATCAGGTCCTGACCATAGATGTAAAAAGAGAGCTGGGAAACTTGCCTTTGATGCATTACCAAGTAAGCATCTTATTAGAACCAACTCAGAATGGTCACTATTACGCCAATCCAGGAAACAGTATTACCTACTTCTTCTTTTTTTTTTTGTAAGCTCAGTCATGCAAATGAATCATCAATATTAAAAACATAAAATTTCCCATTTTATATCAGATTAATTCTGTGATCATAGTGAAGATTGATGCACAGATAAACACCTACAAGCCTGTTTACATGACCATAAAAATCCAGTAACTGTGAATAATCACATAATTATAATAATCAGATCTGATGCATTTTCATGCACTTTAGAAATGCAACAATTGAAAACCCTGGTGTAGATGCTCCGGTCCATCATTATATTTCAGAGTATGTGTGCCCCTAGTGATGGTAGACTTACTCAGTTTACTCAGTGTTTTCTTCTCAGGTCTGACTTACAACTTCTGTTTTCTGTGACTAATTGTTTTATACACCCTACAAGCCTCCGGAGCTGCATGTGGCTCTTTTACCCCTCTGCTGTAGCTCCCTGTGGTATTTGGAAAAATTAATAATTAGTGTTTAATGTAAATTTATTTTATTTTAGTTCATGAGATTTTGAAAAGTAATTCTAAATGTGAAGATGAGGGTGATATTAGGTGTTACAGGTGTTATCTATTGCTTGCACTTGCACCATAAGTCCGGTCATTGTCCAGAGAGCAGGTGTTGAAACACTTTGCTGCATGTCTGAAAGAGGTGAAAAGAGTCCGGACCCATGGTTAGAAGAAAGAAACTTGACAGCAGCACAAAAACTACAAAAAGCGAACACAACAGAAATGCTTCCATGGCAAGGTAACCAAGCAAAATGAAAGAGTGAGACACATGATACTGGGCCGATGTTTCGCCAACTAGCAGCACCGTGTCTGGAGCCTGCTCACAACTCAAAGCAAAAAACTGGCCGACACCGGCTCCTAACTTGGATAAATTGTAACTTGAGACACTCATAAGTCAAGGTACCACTGTACTCTGAAAGAAATCCAATAATGGGCTGAAACATTTAAATTAGATTTATCGATTATTGTATTTCTTTTTTTTTTTAATCATATTACCGTATTTCTGATGTACATGTAAATGCATCAGATCTGATTATTACAATTATCTGAATATTCCAAATTCTCAGATTTTTATGGTCATGTAAACAGGCTCAATACCCGGTGGTCTCATCCTAAGATGGCAGTAAGTGAACAGGCACTATGTTTTCCTAACTCTCTTTTTATATTGATGGTCCTAAAGACTTCATGGTCATACCTTTGCAGGTTATAGACGCCTGTCCTTTACTGTGTGTTCATGAATTTGCTACCCAAAGGTCAGAGACATCGCCCATTTAAACAAAGTTTGGCTCATTGTCTCATTTCTTTAGACATAATATTGCCCTCTGCTTTTTTATTCCCATTATCCTAATCATTCCTGTGATGTTGCAGCACGCTGGTGCGCTGCCTTAAACAGACTGGACGTATCTGCCTGGGTCCTCTACGTCTGTCCACACTCACTCTGTCAGATGCCTTACCCACTCTTCCCATGCTGCAGCTGCACTGCACTGCCACCCTGGAAAACACACTCGCCTCACAAGATGTATGTACCCCCTCGAAGCCAGTTGTGCTAGTTATTTACATTTAGTGAATATTCTCTTAGAATGCTTGAAGGGCTTTATTAGCAGTTATGTATTCACTTGGAACAAACTACTAAAAACTGTCAACTTCCAATTTCTGATTTGGTTTGTCTGAGATGGTGTAAGTTTTAGGGAACTACATAGAATAAAAAAAATCATAGGAAACTTTTTTTCGACAAAAGCCCTAAATAATGTGGATGTGTGTGTTCTTTGTAGGACTGTATTATTCCCCTGTACAGTGAGGCTTTGAGCTCTTGCAAACAACAGGATGTTCAGCCTTTCCTTCAGGCTCTCCGATACACAATGTTCCAGAGGCAGCTTCTCCAGAAACTAAAAGGTGAGTATCGACCTCTGGAGCATTGTATTGCAATCAGTGAAAGAAACAGTCTTTATTGTAAGCCTACAGTATGTGTCAGACTTTTAGTCCAGTGTTTTATTCTGAATGAGTTTGCGTGTTGACTTCACCAGCAGATTGCTTCTCTTTAAGAATGTATAAAGTTGTGTTCCACTTGTCATGTTTCTCAGATTCATTTATTCCAGCTGTATGATGGCCTCTTTCATTTGCATTGATACTTTTTGACCACACATTACATTTGGTAGCTGTTTTTTCTCAGATTCAACATATTTTTTATGTGTTTAATTTGGCAAAAAAATAAAAAGAAGACCGGCCACCTCTGAAAATAGAGGCTGTTGTAATTCTTAATCAGTTTATTAGCAATAATTTTGTTATATCTGTGGGATTAAAGCTGAAATTCCACTCTTCAATCACATAGTCACTGTGGGGGTACAGACACAAAATTTAAATTTTCACTGTCAAAATAAGTATGGATCTAACTATTTCATTGTACAAATCGTACTGTCCATGTATGTGAACTCCAGGGCACTCTTTACAATCCTCAACATTAATGTCATTATTGGATTACCACAACATGAATCTCTGACACTATGCTTTCTATTTAGGCTCTTCTGCTTCTGTAGATGGACATCTAACAGAGCTATGTCTGACTGCTGTCAAATTTGCTCGGAAAAAAGGCAATATTGCCTTGGCATCACGTTTGCTTAGCCAGTGCAATGACGGGGCACAGGAAAAGGAGGAGCAGGAGCAGCAGCAGGAGGAACTGAGCCATGCTTTTAGGTGCCTAACCCTAGAGGGTACCCTGGCAGAGAAATGGGGCCCAGAACTGCAGATAGAAAAAGCCAAAGTCCTGAGGGCAGCAGGTAAGAAACAGGACATGTGTTTACACTGTACGTTACACTGTATTTGTCCACAGAAGCCTCAGCATACCCTCACAAGGACACTGCAACCTACAGTGTTAGACTGGTTTATATTAAATATGTTAAAAATGGTGTTTAAAAATAGTGTTGAGCCCCCATTGATTTTGAAATGATAGTTGCAACCACAAACACAAAAAGGTTTCATCTCTAAATCACAAAAAGTGCACATTTTTATATAAATGAATGTTGATGCAATCACCTGTTTAAAGAACAGGTGATTGCATATATAAACCTTGACTTTTTATGACTTGTATCATTTTATTGAAAACATACAGATAAACTACATAATTTCAACCAGAGTTTTTTTTAACTTTCAGTAAAATGCGGTATCCTGCTTTTTTATGGAAAGTTTGGTGTTAAACATAACTAGCAAAACAAACATTCAGTCCTAAAGCTATTCATTCTAATACATGTATATTAAGATGTTTGAAATGTATTTGTCAGTTCAGCCGTGTCACATGCTTGTCTGTGTAGATGGATCTTCACAGTCAACAAAGTTGTTGTGTGTCACTGTCGTTAGTTCCTCACTAGTAGTTTTGCTGTTTACAGGTCAGTCCATGACAGCCATGGAAATGCTGAGCAGAGCTGCTCTGTCTTACTGCAATATGGGGAAAAATGAAGGTGCCGCCTGCCGCTCACTGCTGACGCTCTGTAAATGGCTGCTGGCGGACTGGAAGGACATGACACCTCAGCTCAAACAGGCATGATCACACTCACCATACAAAACATCCTTACAGCTCAGCCTGGGCTTTAGCTTTTTAAGCCTTAAGTGTTTGGTATGATTTAGGAAGGTCTATTTGCAGAAGACTGAGGACACTATTCCTATTTTTCTTTAGATCGGTTAATGAAAATATGAAAAATCAGAATCTTCTATGCTGTTACATTATGGCATGTAATGCCATGTAGCTCAGAACAGATTTCTGTGTTACAGGTTAGGTTTTCTACACAGAGTTCAGTGAATGGAGTAGAATTCTTGTTTCTTGTCCGACTATTTGCATTGCAATATGCTCAAAGGTTTTTGCCCAGTGGTGCCAAAACACATTACACTTTGGAACTTAAAGGAAAAGGTTTAGAATGGACAAAACAAGCAAGAGTTCCAATGATGGACTGCAAGGTTTTTTTTTTTTTTTGGGGGGGGGGGGGGGGGGGGGGGGGGTG
>JAQQZY010000028.1:599031-613882 GCA_030068375.1 Ostorhinchus rueppellii | reverse complement strand
AATAAAAGCATGGACTAGTTTTTCTGCATCGTCCTGTGCTAGAATGGGCCTAATTTTAGCAATATTACGCAAATGAAAAAAGGCGATTCTAGAAATCTGTTTTATGTGGGGGTTAAATGATAAATCTTGATCAAAAATGACACCGAGGTTCCTCGCATTTTTTCATTGAAAATCAGGTTTGTTCCTATATTTAATTCACTGATCATGTAGATGTTCAGAAAAGCTCAGATTAAAGTTGAGGGTTATTATATCAGAAACGGAGAAAACCAAAGAAAAAGTGACTATTTCAGCAAAAATGTCAATAACTGACCGGAAAAATAAGTGTCTACATACAGTCGTTGATCCAACTCCATGGGTTTTACTGGTGAATCAATGTTGTAGAAGATGACGGTGTTTCCATGTTCACTACAGAGCTTCTGAACGTCCAAATGTGTCATATCTGCTGACAATGGAAAGATGACAAACTGTATTTTACTTAAATTATCTCAACATATTGATAACTTTAGTTTTTCAGAAGTTAAACATTTTAGATCAGTAGATGATTTTGGGTGCTAGAAGTTCTTTGGCTCTTTAAGGGTTAAATTTGCAGCTGAAATGTAAACGCATGATGTATACATTTGAATGTCTCTTTACCCTCAGTAATCTTTGGTCATTTCACTTTATGCAGGGATGAAAAGATTGCCATAATGCGTGAGAAGCACTCTGCTTTGATGCGTCCTGTGGTTTTTGCCCTGGAGCACGTCTGCAGTATCACAGCAGCTCCAGCAGAAACACCACATGAGACCTGGTTCCAGCAGACCTATGGTGATGCAATCACCTCTGCCCTGGAGCGGCTCAGGAACCCCCACAACCCCGCCAACCCTGCCAGCAGCTGGCTGCCCTTCAAACAGGTGTGTGTGTGTGTGTGTGTGTGTGCGTGTGTGTGTGTGTGTGTGTGTGTGTGTGTGTTGACAGACATGTTCAGTTTTAGAAGCAATTATGGCACATTTATCTATACTGAAATATCAAACAGTGTTTTATACTGAAGTAGTACTGCCTGTATACTGTTAGAAGCACCTCTTTTCTTTTCTTTTCTTTTTTGTTAAAAACTATCAGGCATTTATTTCCAAAAAGCTCACTGTGCCACTTTACCAGTTCAGTTCAGTGTACCCACAGTTCATACAAGTACCCAAAGGCTTAGCAGTGTTTTATTTTTGACGGTGGTTGTATGTATTGGCCAGATCATGATAAGTCTGCAGCAGCGTGCTCAGAAGAGAGCTAGTTATTTGCTTCACTTGGATGAAATCAGCCCTCGATTGGCATCCATGACCACAACAGAGATGGCCCTGCCAGGGGAGGTATCGGCATCAGACGCCGTCACCATACAGAGCGTAGGGAACACAATCACCATCCTTCCAACCAAGACCAAGCCGAAGAAACTTTTCTTCCTTGGCTCAGATGGACGCAACTACCCATACCTTTTCAAAGGTAAGAGATGAGAAATAAGATTGTATTTATAATAGTACCATTATATATGCTGCTTGGTGGTCTGATTCGTTATTTGTGATCCTTATCAGTTCGAAAAAAGGCCCACAAACATTTGCAGCTCCATTGCAACCAATCTAAAACTGAGGAAATGTGCATTTGTATTGCACTTTTTTTTTTTTTGCATTGACTTTCTAAGAGTTTCAGTTGATGACAGAAACATTTTTTTAAGTTGTCTGTGATGCGACCCCAGTATTGTATCTTATTAGATCCCGAGTGCAAAGACATTGGCCTTGAAGGTGCTGCTGTTTCTGGTGTTTTTGTTTGTTTGCTAGTGTTTTGGGACTTTTACCATCTTTCCCTGTCATGGTTGAGTTGAATTATCTGATTTTGACATTTCTGCAGTCACTCACAGATTTAATAGCACTTCTTTAGACTAATGTGATGTTCATTTCACTTCCATAAGACATTGTGGTTTGTTTAAAATGTGAATGACTTGTCGAAATACTGGTCACATTTTCCTAGAAAAATCATCCTTAACCCTTGTGTATTCCTTGGAGTCAATTTGACCTCAGTCCGTTGCCTTCATCTATAGGGTGTGGATGTGGAAGGCCACGGAAGGGGAAATAGATGAAGCTTACGTTTTCCTTTTTTTGTAATTTATATTTTATTGTCTTTTTTTTTTTTTTCAACAAAATGAAATGTCATTACAAATCAAAGCATAAAGTCCACAAATTCTCGCAATCAGTAGACCTCAATTGTCATTACTCACTGGCTTATAAATTTACAATCAAAAACAAAAGGAAACAAAATAATATAGAAAATAAATGTATAACAAAATATAGTAGCCTAAAACCAGGGTGTGGTAAATAACAATATACTTGTTCTCTTCCTCATAAAAAGATCATTCGAGATCGTTAACAGCTTACATACAAAGATATAGAATTTTAATCATGAACCCATTCTAAAAAAAAAATTCTCCAATTCCTGGGCAAAATCTGACCTGTATTGTCGAATATAGTCTAACCAGTCCTTCCAGACCTTATTGAATTTATCTGTTTCTAATCTGAGTAAGGTAGTTGGCTTTTCCATATTGTAAATACTTAACATAACATCCATCCATTCTTGCCTTTTGGGTATCGGATCACTTCGCCATCTTCTGGTAATTGTTTGAAGCTTACATTTTCATCCAGGTTATTCTATTGAAAGAAATGCTTCTAAAACATGTTTTTTTTGTTTGTTTTGTCATCTGCTGTCATGTTTCTTTGCATTACATCAAGCTACTGTGAACAGAGACCATGTAGCATAATGACCTAATAATTTTATGGTTTTAATATCTGCGTGATTTATATACATTGTATAAAACTATAGAAGTTAAATTAATGGGTGACCAAACAGTAAACAACCTTACATGCCTAAATATTTCACAAATGCACACATTCTGTTTAAGCAGCTTTTGAGACATCCCTCACCTCAACAGTACCATCTCTGTCAAGAACATGTTTCTGGTGTCTCAATCCGGTGTCTAAATCTAATATAATGTGAATCCTTGGATTAAAATGTTGCCAGGTCTTGAAGATTTGCATTTGGACGAACGCATCATGCAGTTCCTGTCGATCGTCAACACCATGTTCACGAAGATTAACCAGCAGGAGCAGCCACACTTTCATGCTCGTCACTACTCTGTCACCCCACTGGGAACCCGGTCAGGGCTGATTCAGTGGGTGGATGGAGCCACACCACTCTTTGGTCTCTACAAGCGCTGGCAGCAGAGAGAGGCTGTGCTGCAGGCCCAGAAGGTAATGCCTGTTTCACCGGAGTGTTTTGTCCTTTTCACCACAACTTTTTTTTTTTCTTTTTTTTTAACTTATTTAGACATTTTAATTTTACCATAAAAACAAAACCATAAAAGGACCATAAAAATTACAGCTCAACTAAACGTAAGACAATCAAGACACCATAAAGGGAAATCACATAGAAAATAAATATGTGTTTACCAAAGAAAATTACAGTAGTACGGTATCAGTCATAGAGAAACAACAGTCCGATAATAGCTCCCAGCCTTTCCTCAGATACCCAAATACTGAGTAATGCAGTTCCATCTTTGTTCAGAAGTGTCCATCATAGTTGTAGACTTTGGATCCTTCCGGTTGACGGTAATCATTTTTTAGTGATCAATAAAAGTATCTGTAACATGTCTTTGATTGGAACTAAACATCTCCTTCGGTATCTTTGCATCACAACTTTAATCTCTATTTATCCTTGGAAATGTGTGGCCTATGCCTATATCAATACAATAACAGCTGAAGGTCACTGAAATGTTATTTATCTGTTCTGTAGCATCAGCACCCCAATACCCATTTGAGTCACATGATAAAAGTTCAAGAAACAGGTTATATAAATTTTTAAAACACTTTCACTTGGAAAATCTGATTACATTTCTACCCCTTTGAAATTCACAGTATCATCTGCTACTGACACAAAGTAATGTGACATTCTATCCCTGCTGTGCATTTCCCTTTTTTTCAATGCTACACATCATTAGCCTCATAGCACAATTACCCAAGTCATATTTTTGGCCAAATTTTAATATCTGTTTAACATTATTGTCCTAATTCCGCTGCTTCATTTTGTGCAGATGTAACAATTTCACCAAAAATATGATTTAGGAAATTATGCTATGAGGGTAATGACATGTGGCATACAGTGTCCTCTGATAAAACCAAGGGGAGACTCAATTTGTTGAAGCATTGCAGTGATTTTGTAAAACTGAAGAAGCAGAAAGAATATAGAAAACATCAGAATGGTATTGAATTGTCTGTATTACTATACTTTTTTTTTTTTTTTTACTCCCACCAGGCCCAAGACTCCCTGCAGCAGTTGCCTCAGCCAGTCCCTCCAGTCCCCAGACCCAGTGAGCTCTATTACAGCCGTATCGGGCCTGCTCTGAAGGCAGTGGGGCTTAGTTTGGATGTGACACGACGAGACTGGCCTCTAAGTGTCATGAAAGAAGTGCTGAAAGAACTGATGGAAGCTACCCCGTCCAACCTGCTGGCCAAAGAGCTGTGGTGTTCCTGTACTACACCCAGTGAGTGGTGGAGGGTCACTCAGGTAATGGAGTCCTTAAGACCTATGATAGGCCTCCTTAATGTTTATTACCAGCAGAACAGTCATTTACTCACCCTAACCAACATTTTGTTAGACTTTCAGTTCCATATAAAAAAAATTATTTATGTTAAATAATCACTGTATGTTTAGTATTTTACCAAAATTCTGATTTACCACTGTGTTTTTCTGAGTCATCTTTTTTTTGTTGTTTTTTCTTTCTGCAGTCCTATGCAAGATCCACTGCTGTAATGTCAATGGTGGGATACATTATTGGCCTTGGTGACCGTCACCTTGACAACGTGCTGATTGACATGACAACTGGAGAAGTGGTGCACATTGACTATAATGTGTGTTTTGAAAAAGGTAAAGTCCCTGAGACAAAAGACTTGATTCGATTTGCGAATTGCTGTGATGGGGATTTGTTGTTGAAGTTGCAACTATGTTGTTTAAAATGAGTTATGGCTACCTGATTTAATAGATGTCTATCTTACCCACTCATATGTTCAAAAAGGTTTTGCAGATACACCTAAACTTGTCACTGTAGATCATTCCTTTATCAGACAAGGGTAGTTTGTTTGATAGCAGGGGACATAGACTCTCCCTGCTGTCTGACCCACCCACCTGAGAAGCCCATAAGACACGTCAAAGTAACATCATTGTGATGCTTCTGCAGAAGGCTACAGGAAGTAGCTGAAACTAGTCAAGCAGGTAAACAAACAACTACCCCTGTCTGATATGATCTACAATAACTGTAAGTGGAAGACGGTATGAAACTGTACCAGCCTTAAACTTGTCCATGTGGACAGCCCCTCAGACACTTCCATGTGACAAAAATTCACACTATGCATTTTCTGGTGCCAAAACAATGACAAAAACATTCCTTCTGTCCATTGCAGATACACCACATCTTTAATTCTTTCACAGTAAACGGGATATTAAACCATTAACAAGTTGTTTTTACATGTTTCAGTGTTGAAGTTGGAAGTGCTTCACATCCAAATGTGAAGTTACTCGCCTTCCTTCTGCAGCACCTTTTCACAATAAAGCAAAGTGATTTTTGTGAGCGTTTGTGTTGACAGACTATAACAGTAGAATCTGGCTGAGTGTTCAAATAACAGTAGAGCTGTCACTCACATAACTACCTACCTTTTTGAAAATGCCTGTGATTAAAAAAAATAAATAAATGTCAAAGAATAGATTTTCTACAGCTAATACACAGGCAACAAAAAACAGGTGTGAAAGTCCTGTCTTCAGACCACTAGAATTTCTGATTTAACCCATAAAGACCCAAACAGCCACTCGCAACCAAATTCTTCTATGGATCTAACATATTTAATAACTTTTGAACCATTAAACCTATTAATATATGGACATAATTGGTGTAAAATGCAGTTTGTCATCTTTTCATGGTCATCAGATATGACCCATTTGGACGTTTGGAGGCTCTGTAGTTACTGTGGAAACATGGTCATCTTCTACAACAGTGATTCACCATGGAGTTGGATCAATGACGGTGGATGGAGACACTTATTTTTACATTCAGTTATTAATATATTTGATGAAAAATTTTTCATGAGTTTTCTCTGTTTTTGATACAATATTCCTCACCTTTGAATTGAGCTTTTCTGAACCTGTCCATGATCAGCAAATTAAATATAAGAAATAAGAAAATACATGATTTTCACTGAAAAATGCAAAATACACAAGAGAATATGATAATAAATGACTCAGGAAAGAGAATACAGAGGAAAAACCTATTTGGGAAGTGCCACAAAAGTAGCTCTGGGTCTTTATGTTAAAGCAGCTACCTTTTAGTGTCCATTCTTACCTACCCCACATCAGTCACTGTCCATTTGGGGAAGACACTGCAACAGGATAATGTCAGTTTCAAATTCTGTGGGTTTTTTCACTTTGCAGTTTCCTATTGTAGCTTTTAAGTTCAACTGTTGCTTTAGTGAATTAGAAATACTCGGCGCAGTGTGTAATATTAATCACCTTTAGTAAACTGAGAAAGGGAATGGGACTTAATCCATGATTTATCTACAAAACTCCTCTAGACAATGCTTGAAATGTGTTTTTGTGTGTGTTAGGAAAGAGCCTCCGGGTGCCAGAGAAGGTTCCATTCAGGATGACGCACAATATTGAGACTGCTCTGGGAGTCACTGGAGTTGAAGGCATCTTCAGGCTGTCATGTGAACAGGTTACTGATGATCTCCTCTCATGGTATTCCACTCGTTTTCAGCCCGTGCGGATGAGGGGGTATTAAAGTGTGATGTGTTTCAGGTGGTTCAGATGATGCGTCGTGGCAGAGAGACCCTGCTGACCCTACTGGAGGCCTTTGTTTATGACCCCCTGGTGGACTGGACTGCTGGTGGGGAAGTGGGCTTTGCTGGTGCAGTGTATGGAGGAGGGGGCCAGCAGGCTGAAAGCAAACAGAGCAAGAGAGAGATGGAACGAGACATCACACGCTCCTTGTTCTCCTCTAGAGTGGCTGAGATTAAGGTGAGCCTGTGGTAGAACTGGTCTGCTGTTTAATTGCTGCACATACTTGATCTACAGCCTGGTAATTATCCTCCAAATAAGAAATCTTCCAGTGTATCTGAAATAATCTTACCTGAAACCTATCAAGGACGGACTATTTTCATCTGACGTCAATGCTCAGTGTGGGAAGCTCTACTGCTGTAATAAAAAAGATAATATCATACTGGTAAATGTCATTCTGACAAGTTGCCAGCAATAGAAATTCCAATAAAAAGGATAATTCTGAGAGACATCAGGACATGTTTCAACCAGCATATTTCGACCATCAAAAGCAGTTGGAGTCCATCGGCTTTACATAGTATGTACTTCCACAATCAAGCTGTTTTAGCGAAGCAGACCCTCACACTCTATACACACACACACACACAGTTCTGTGTACAGTATGTGTGTAATAGTCTCTGCTACTGTAAATAAATACATTTTCCTAAATTCTAGGATTCACACATTTTTGCCAGTATGGCTATGAAACGGGCATTAAATTATGTTCTAAGTTTTTAAAAGTCTTAAATTTAACCTGTAGAAACCTGTTGGAACTCTGGAATTCGAGCCATCTGCAACCTGAACCTGATTTACCAGGATGAATGTAAGGTCTGAAACAGGGTCAAAGTTCTGCAGGCACATGCTACATTAACCCTTACATGCGTAGTGGTCACTACAGTGGACGGCTGTTGTACAGCTGTTCTCATAAATATTCATGGATTTTGTTTTGGTTCCATTTTAGCCGACATAATGGAAGATTGTGGATCATCTCATAGACTGCACCTCATACCATTACTGTAACTGTGCTGCTCTAGATAAATCCCATCTGCAGTAACATGTTTGAGTGTAAATCAGTTGCTTGTTATTATTATTAGACTGTACTTAACAACTTTTTTTTGTATAGTATCTCGATGAAGTAATGAGTAGTGAAAATGTGAGAAAACATCAGATTAGCTACATGAAAAATGTTATTATTACATAGTTTTCCACACAGTACATCAGTAAATATGTTTCTTTGTGTCCAGCTGAGTGTACATTTTCGCAACTTGTAAAAAGGTTCATAAGAAAATTTTCAATCCCATTGTTTTTTCATGCCTAAAGAGGAATAAAAACACTCAAAATGTTGATTAAGGTTCACGTAATTCATCCATGAAAGGGTTAATGATACCTCCAGCTCCATGCAGAACTGAAAGACTCTTTAGCTACTTTAATAACCAGGAGTTACCAGTATGTTTGACACAGGAGCAAAGCATCTGAGGATTTGAAGTGCGAATAAGTTATTGATTGTGTGCAGGTGAACTGGTTTAAGAACCGCGATGAGATGTTGGCAGTGTTACCGCAAATGGAAGAAGCAGTCGAGGAGTATTTAGTCCTACAGGAGCTTCTCTGCCAGGGAGAAAAACTGCAATCCAAGCTCCAGGAGGAGATGGCCTTCCTAGAAGGAGCAGAAAACCATCCAGACCACCTCATCCTGACCCTGGAACAAAGGTCAGACAGCACATGCTCTTACAGGAATTGGGATTAGAACCCAAAGTTTTGAAGTGTCATTCAGCAAACGGGAAAGAGAAGGCAGATGAAACAAAACACTGAATGAAATCATGGTATCACAACATTGTAAGAGCTGCCGTTTTTTTCACAGGTACTCTGAACACACCCAGCTTCAGTCACGACAGAGGACGGTGCAGGATGCTATTCAGAGTAAGCTTGCTGACTTGGACCAGTGGATAACTCAGTATCAGGCAGCATTTTCCAACCTGGAGGCCACTCAGCTGGCCAGCCTGTTGCAGGACATCAGCAGCGCCATAGACCTGGGTTAGTAGAAATAAAATAAATGAGTGTAATGAGGCAGGATGTGTACGTGTGCTTAAAAGGCTTGTCCTTGCTTTGTGTATTTATTGAAGTGTACATCAGAGTGTAAAGGGGTACTAGTATTCTGGAGGGGATGTTTATATCAAATGTAGTGTGTTCCAAAGTTTTGGAGTATATGTTATTAAAATGCCACATTTTTACAGAAAATCAGACAACCTAAGAGTGAAGAGGTGTAAATTGTATCACATGATGTTTTGATTGTCTAGGTCCTCCGAGTTATGTGCCAGCCACAGCCTTCCTGCAGAACGCGGGTCAGGCCCACCTCATCAGCCAGTGTGAAAGCTTGGAGGCTGAGCTGAGCTCCCTACTGCAGCAGCGGCGTGGGGCTCTGCGCGGCTGCCTGGAGCAGCTACACAGCTATGCCACTGTGGCTTTGCTGTATCCACGTGTTACTCTGTTGCGCCATCGTGTTCACCAGTGGAAGGCTTGGTTGGAAGAACTTATGAGAGATCTGACAATGGAGCACTGCCAGCACATCTATAGACAGTAAGGACCAGGTTTTCCATTCCGATGGTAAAGTTATGGTCATATTTAGAAAAAGAACCTAAGTTAATTTGAGCTGAAATGAGGCTCTTCTGCAATGTACAGTGCAATAATTGAATAGTAAAGCTGTCATAGTAAGAGTATTTGATATAAATCAGGACCCTGAAGCGTACACAACAGGTTCACTTGAAGCTTTGTTCCCTTCCTCTCTACAGATATGAGGTGCTGTTTGCACCCCAGCCTCCTGCGGCCTCCTGTCAGTTCTTGTCCAGTGTGGAGTTGGCGTTGCAGCACCAAGTGGCTGACACTAATGAACGTGTAATGCACCAAGCAGAGCGAGTAAAGGCCGAGGGCACAACCGCAGCTGCCTGTGAGGACCAGCTGCAGGAGATTGAGCACTGCATTGCAGTTTTCCTCAGAGAAAATGGAGAACTAGGCTCCCTTAGCTTGGCTGGAATTATAACTTCTGCACTCTGCACACTCTGCAGGTATAAAACAAATGTTCCTTTGTTTCACTGTATTCTGTGTGAGACAGACTGATTACAAATGAGACTGGTAGAATATGTGTAAAAAGGCAGTAATCTTTAATTTTACAGTAATATTGGAAATTACTTTGATGTGTCTCCATACCTTTTTGCAGGATTCGTATTTTCTGTGTTAGATGTTATGTTTTTGTCCTTAAATATCTTGGGAAAATTGGTAAATGTTTTTTCAAGTTTTCACTTGAAAGAATTATGCTTGGAATAGTTGAAGACTGTCCTAAAATTACATTGCTGTGTCTTGTACTGGCAGGAGGAAAAAGTGCACCATTCCTAAAACACTGTTCAGTATCTTGTGATATTTTAGCAAACACACAAACATAAACTGAATCAGCATCTGTCTGAGTTGCTGTCTGTTGAGCACAAATGTCTCTTATTTTATTTCCACAGACCAATACCATCACAAACAGACTTTAAAATTCCTATTGTTCAAGTTCCAGTTCAGTTTTGATCATTTAGATGAGTGAAGTTGCATGTTAAAGGAAGATGCTGTTAATTTGCTTTTCAGGCGTAACCTGGTGATGGAGAGCGCTGCAGCCAGTGCTGGAGAACAGCTGGTGGACCTGACATCTCGGGATGGGGCGTGGTTTCTGGAAGAGCTCTGCAGTATGCTTGGGAATGTCAGTGCACTCACAACGCTGCTACAGCGCTGCCCAATGCTTCCACACGATTTGGAGCTTCCATCACCCTCAGCCACCACCCAGGCTGTGTATCTGGCCAACGCTGTGTACACCTGCTTACAGGTTATTGTGACACCAAACACCTTGATACAGTCAGAGGAACTGTGGTTTCCAGTGTTCCACAGATTGCTACTAGAGCATGGACTTCTCCTTTTTATAGCAAAAAAAAAAAAGATCTGACATTTGGTCCCAGCTGATAAATACTTTGTGGTTTCTGACTGGAACTGTAGGAACTGAACACCAACTTCCGGCAGATCATCTTTCCAGAGGCACTGCGCTGTATGGTCAAAGGAGAGCCCACCTTAGAGTCCATGTTATCTGAACTGGAGCAGCTGGTGGAGCAGAGCTCTGATGGCCTTGGTCTGCAGGGTCTGGTTGAAAGCCTGCAGGCCACTACAGGGCTGGAGCATGATGGACACAATCACTGCCTTCACATCACCAGGTTAGAAACAGTCATTTTTATGAATGGAATTCTACTTGTTAAACATATACAGAAGAAATTTGAAGCATGCTTCAGTATGAAAAGTGTTTTTGTGTGCCCAGAATGCTACGTGCTCAATACTCTGAGCTAATCCAGCCCCGCAACATGGATGGAACAGGCCAGGAGACACCAAAGATGTCAGCAGGCCAGATGTTGCTGGTAGCCTTTGATGGCATGTTCACCCAGTTAGAGACTGCCTTTGGGCAGCTCACTGAGAAGGTACATCCAAGTATAGTTTTGATTTCTAGACTATACAGTTTGTGTGTGCTCTGTTTCTGGCTGTTTTTTGAATGTCTGATTTCTGTTCATTTGTTTTTCATTGTTTTAGTTTGTAGATTAGGTCGAAATGTGAATAAAGCATGTACACGGGTATATTTTCTGATGAAATTTCATATAAAAGCAGGATATATGTAATGTGAAACCTCTAGCAGCCATTTTGATTTTCAAGATGGCTGCTTTTGAAAAGTGAAATTGAGTGTCAACTTTGGACTTATGTCGGCATATAGATTTTTCAAAAGTAGAAATACTAAAAAAAAACAATTTTACGTTCATAACAACTGAAAAGTTTTTAGGTATTTTTCCCTCTGTACTTATCGAATTGTTTGAGTTATAAAACATTGGTTTAGACTTTTAGATCATGTATTTATGCTTTCTGGGAGCTGAGATATTGATTATTTCACTTTTCGATTGCAACCATCTTGAAAAACAAGATGGCTGCCACCAGAGGTGTTGAATTACATGTTTTCTGTTCTGCTTTTACTTGAAAGGGCATAAGAAAGTGTACCTGTTTGCTAATTTTTATGATTATTCACATTTTGAACGATTCCTACAAATTCTTGCTTAATCTACTTTTAATTTGGGAGCATATTTACAAAGCAAACCATGGCTAAGTGTAATTTCTAGTCAGATAAGTGTGAACACGAATCAAAAGAATTCTGCAAGAATTTTACAAATGTGTTTGTAGAATTGTATTATCTATACTCATCTAATATACTCAATTATTAAATTTCATAGCTTGAGAATTTTAAAACAACTAAAACAATTTTATAAAGCAACAATCCTAAATAGTATTACTGTGCTTTTTGGAGTTCATCAAAATGATTCTTTGGCAGAACAAAAAGCAGGTTCCCCAAACTCAAACTGTAAACTCTAGTCTAAATATTACAAACAGGGACATGAGAGTACATGACTGTACACATGTATGATGTGTCTAAAAAATAAAACCACACATACTCTGTCATTGTCATCAGTTGAGTTCTCTAGAAGTGCCTCCAGCCTGGTGGAAGGTGGATGTGCTGCGGGAGGCTCGAGCCGCACAGCTTCATTTCTTTGAGAGTCTGAGTCAGCGGCAGCTGATGGAAGAAGTCTTTTTCCTCAAGAGACTGCAGACCATCACGGATTTCTTTAGGCTTTGTGCCTCCTTTGCTCAGACGCTGTCTGGTAAGAGCTCTTGATTTCCACATGAAAAGCATCTAGGTATTAATGTGTTTTTTGTTTCTGTTTGTTGTTGGGTTTTTTTTGTTTTTTTTTTTCTGGATGTTTTTTTTTTTGTTTTTGTTTTTTTGAAGTGGTGAAACAGGATTTTATCATCATCATGTTCTGCTGCACCACTTTTCTGGCTATAATTCAACAACACTAGAAATGACTCCCTGGAATCACTTTTCTTTTAAAGACTGTCTTCAAAAATGTCAAAGAACTATTAATATTGTAAATGGAGGAATTATATTCAAAGATATGAAAGTTGCGATCAGCTCCTCAACCTGCTGTATGACATACTCCATGTGTTCAGGTTCCCCAGGTGAAGAGCGCCTGCCCTCAAATGGCCCAGTGAGTTTGGGAAAGCCACTGTACCGCCAGCCCAGTGTGACAGGATCAGGTGTGGCGGTGGTCAGTGAGGAACAGATGACTCGTCCCATCAAAGCATTCACAGCAGAGTTTGTTCGGCAGATGCTCATGGGCCTCCCCAGCCAAGCCCTGGGTCTGGCTCTCTGCAGCACACTGTCAGCCTTTGGCCTGGATATCGTTTCACAGGTTGAGGCTAAAGACTTTGGCGCAGACAGCAAGGTACAACAACTGTGTATTACTAATAAGGCTGGGTGTCATTCACAGATTTTAGCAAAGGAAAATTACATTACACATTATGTCATCATGAAGTACCAATTCTGACTGAATATGAAATTTAAATGCTGATTTTGGTTTATGCTGAAAATTCTAGAAACCAAATGAAACATTCAGATTGAATATTAATCCCTGCACTAGTGATTCAAAGCTCTTTTCTTTTTTCGCTGTTAAATCCAGATGTCTTTTTTGGACCAGGCAGTGTATAATATTACTAAATACCCAGGAGGCTCAAGAAAATATTTCATTAACTCTTTGTTTAATATGAATATAGTAAAGCTATATGACAGCCACCAAAACTTGAAATCAAATTCATGGAAGTTTTTGTGTAATTTTCTTCATTGTTCTGTTTCCTGGACAGGCAGCATGCATACATTTTACCCAAAACAACTGATATTAAAAAAACACCAGCCTATGTAATAAATGTGTGCTACTGAGGAAAACAAACCCAGTTTTGTGGGCCATGGAAGTCTGTGCTATGTTCACATACAAATGTGGCTGCTATGTGCATATAGATTGCAGTACCATCTATCATATCCTTCATATTAACATAACAACTCAGAAGAAGCTTTAAAATATTAAAATAAAGTGCCAGATTCTCTGTAGGTTTTACCTGTAGAACTGCCCATGTCTATCTGCACATTTTTTTAGATTCAACCAGTAATTTGTTCTATTAAGCAAATTCATCCCTTTGTGTTTTAACTGACAGTCTGAACAAATAAACGACCAAAGAAAATGATAATGGTACAGATACTTTTAATTATAGTCCTTTTGTCGATCCGAACCCTTTTCCTGTGGTGACCTTTAAGGTGTCTCTGGATGAGGTGTGTAAGAAGGCGGTGGAGCAGAGTCTGGCTTCAGGACGGATGTCGCAGCTGCTTCTAAACAGAGCCACAGTGCTGGCGTCGTCCTACGATACAGCCTGGAAGAAAGTGGACCTGCTGAGGAGGCTGGATGCTAACCTAGAGGTGACCAAAGCCAGTCTGCAGAGGAGCCAGCTGCACATGGCCATGTTCCAGGTACACAACACTCCACATATCCGGTCTCAGAAGGAGGTTCTGTTCAACCGTGTTTAACTTGACCTGCTCTGACTGCATATATATAAGAGCCTCTTTTGCTAAGGTCACATATATTACAACAGCAATCACTGGCCTCTGAATGAACACAATGAGTGAATCATATTGTACTGTAAATGACTCCACATGATACTCTGTATTTCATTATAACATTAGGGGTGACTTTATTGATCCCACCGCGGGGAAATTTCAGTATTTACAGCAGGAAACTACAAAAAAACAAAGTACAGAAAGATGGGCTGAAACATTCAAGAATGGAACATGAAAATCTAAGAGAATCTGCTGTTTATATTTCTTGTTCTGTACATATTTATTTACTGTGAACTGTTCTATAGCTTCTCTCAGCTGCAGAAAATTATGTTGGTTTTTTTTTTCATTCAATTCTAATAACATCTGGTTGAGAGGTAGCATTAGTTATATTTTAGTGCGAATTAAGTTAACCCATTTATACCGGATGCTGCGCAGCATTGCACCTCCTGCCGGTTGTTGCGTAGCACAGCTTTAAGTCTCTTG
>JAQQZY010000028.1:563483-577199 GCA_030068375.1 Ostorhinchus rueppellii | reverse complement strand
GTTTCACCAGCTCTATTTGTACAGTGTCATGAGATAACTTTGTTATGATTTGGCGCTATATAAATAAATTTTGATTTGATTTGATTTAAAAGGGTGAGCAAGCCAAATAGAAAATCACAGCTTAACGTGGAGTCCCTAAACACCAAACAATTACAACAAATAGCTGACACTTTCATACATGATCAAACGCAGTCTTTAAACAGATTTTTACAACTTCTCCCATTGGGCCAGACATGCTCTGTTGCACAGTAGAAAACAAAAAAGAACAGCTTTGTTCCTGCAACCATCATTTTTATGAATTAAAGGACTCAGGGCGGCTGAAAGCAATTGACAAGGCATGTTACAACACATTTTTAATTTACATTTTATTTGTTTGGATGCTTTTCTTTCTTCTGATCTGCAAAATCAATTTACCTACTGGTACAAATATGAAAACCAGAGCCTGAATATTACACAAAGCCATTTTACTCTTATATGCCGTGAAATATTAACGTACAAATCTGTGTTGATTCCATTCCTGATTCCAATAGTTTTGTCTTTTTTCATTATTTTTTCTGCTATTTTTAGTTTACATTAAATACAATAATACACACAATGTATATGTGTGTGGTTCAATGTGGCCATGCTGCAGTGGTGGCTGCTGGTCTTTAAAACATAGGGAACCTCATGTTAAGGCTTTTTTTTTTTTTTCACATAGTAAAAAACACATATAAATATGTCTTGGTTGAAATATGTGATGGATGGTTATTAAAAACCCTGAAGGGGCTTAACAAGTGGCAACCTCCAGATTTCAAAGATTATTTACAACAACAATTAAAAATATAGAAAAATATTTCCAAGATGCACAAAAGTACATTTTCTACAAATAAAATTCCACGATATACCGAGCTTATAAATGTATCTAATGTGCTAATGAGCTGAGTTTTCACAGCTTTTTTACAGTGAATTTGAGGAAGCTCCATAAGAAGAGTTGGCAAATTATTCCACATTTTGGGTCCTCTGTATCTGTGTCCACTGAACTGAGTCTGACTGGTACAAGCAAAGGGTGCTCTAATAAGACGAGTTGAATACTTGTTGATATCAATGTTAAAGGAAAAAAATATTATTGAAATGTTGAGGCAGTAGCTTTTTAACAGAGCCATTAACAAACTGCCCAATTTGGAAATGATTAACTTGGTAAACACTAAGCACAACACACCAGCTTTAGCAAACAGGGGCTCATAAGACTAGTCATATTCTAACAAAGCAATTAAAAATAAAAGGAATGCTTAACTGAGGCTGTTATGCTTCATCTATGCCATAAAACCATAGCAACACACACTTGCAGGTGTATGACTTGACCCTTTTTCTCTTCAGCTGACAACCTCTCTTCCACTGATATCCACATGGGACTGAGGTCCAACATGCTTCAATGTGATACCGGTGTGTTTCAACATCGCTGTCAGTCAAAACAGGTTCAGCCTTTCAGACTAATACCTACTCTTTTGAACAATTCATCCAATCCAACGTCCAAAGTCCAGCATCCTGGTCCCGCCTACTGACCTATTCACCCCCACAAGTGCTGAACGTCCATCGGAGGGTTTTACATGGGATGATTTTATGCATTTAGTCGATGACCACCATGCCTCACTACAGTGAAGAAAACAGCTCGGTGCTGCCTCATACACAATGCACTGATGCTGAAGGTCAATGGGGAATTCAACAGTGTAGGCTGCTAATACGAGAATGTATCAAGGAATTCTCAGTGGAAAGCAAATGATAAAGAGCTGACCAAAACAACATAACCATAATATTAAGTGCATGCTTGTGTAATTTCAATGTAAATGTAATTTATATCTTTATAAATTTAAAAGTGCAATTCTGCCCATTCACTTCCTGAAATATTAGGGGAAGTTCAGCTCCTCTTACTGTCTCAAAGCAATCGTCTCTGGTGCACTGACTGCACAATAGCTAAGTCACACCTGGAGCAACATGTTCTTTTGATGTAATCTGGTTCCTACAGTTACCTGAATACTTTTTGTATGCATTCATCACCTAGACTAAGCCACTTCCCCACAAAAAAGCCTTCTTTGTTTGTTATCAATTAAACTACAGCTGAACATTAAAAGAGAAACTTGCCCATTTTCAGTGCACACTTCTAACAAAATGAAAAGTTCAAATGGGTAAAAAAGACACAGTGAGAAAGCAGAGTCAGCAAGAAATCAGATGTCAAAGGGCTTTAACTAGTAGTCAAGACCAGCAGAATCTTCACCCACTTATGAAGAGATGATATTTTCAGAAAGTGGTAAACTTCAAGAACACCAAGAAATATTTATAGCTCCTGGAAATTAATATTTAATATGGATATTTCCTGATTTTGTTTTACATCTTTAATGCCATAATTTAACATTTCAAACACCACATTAAACACATACTGATTCCAAGTACTTGATAGATCTTTAATATAAGCAAACAATTATATATAAAACTTTAATACAAAAGTATTAACAATTAAGAAAGTCATTGGTTAGTCATGAGAAGAAAAAAAAAGTACACCAAGATTTCATTTGATGTTGTTAGGTTGGAAAAGTTCCTTTATTCTGGGCCATTGATCACTTAAGAAAAAAACATCTCCAATGATAATTTTGGACTTTAGATTAATAAATCATTTTCATTTCGCATTGTCTGAATTATTTGTTGTACAAATATAGGACTGTACCTGGAAACTGGAATGTTTTGTTACCAAATTATTTTTTTGTGTGGAGTTTTGGGCTGCCCTTTTTATGAGTTAAACTAACCTATAATGATGCAAACATCCACTGCCAACTAAAAGCATCTCCTGATCTAAAATGTGAAATCACTGTTGATCCACATTCACACATGTACCTTTTATATTGCAGAGTTTCTAAAAAATTCTATTAAAATATACGATTGTCAACCTGCCTTTAATCCACCAAGCTAAATGTGGGGCATTGTTTAAGCATATTGGAGATAAGGACAATGGATCTAAATGCTGTGATCCCTTGTAAAGAAACTTGGGCATCCAAAAAAAAAAAACCAAAACCAAAACAAACAATCAGACTACATTTAAAGAATAAGCATCTGCAGAGATTTCACCGATACTTGACATTTGATTGATCAGATTGATACAGTAGATCTGTAGCTCTGACATCAAAATAGTTGTTGAATATCATTTTTCCAGTTGATTGATCCATTGTTGTTATGATGTACTCATTTTCCACACAAGTAGATTACAAGCTTCAGTTATCATCTCATCGCACAATTTTCAACCCATAAAGCCGGAAAGAACCCCCAGCAACCAGTATCATTTACTGATCTAAACTTTTCAATACCTGTTGATCCACTAATTCTCTCAATAGCCCATGTGTAAATAATTGGTGTAAAATGCAGTTTGTCACCTGTTAATGGTCATCAGATATGACCCATTTGGATGTTCAGAGGTTCTGTAATGAATAAACAAATAAACACCGTCATCTTTTAAAACATTGATTCACCAGTACAATTCATGGAGTTTGACCAAAGGCAGTGGATGGATACACTTAGGTTAAATTAATGATATTTTGTTGGGGGGGGGGGGGGGGTAACCTTTTCCTATTATTTTCTGATTTGGTCTAATATAAGCTTTGAATTTACTCTGAGCCAGAGGTGGGTAATCCCAGGTTTCTTAAGTCAAAGTCCAGGTTGGTTCCAACCTGTTCACTGCACACAGGTGATTCCACTGATTATCCATCTACCTGGATGAGGAGGTGTGCTCATCAGAATGGGCTGGTTCAGTGAACAGGTTGGAACCAATACATGGCAGGACTTTGACTTGATGAACCTGGGATTACCTACCTCTGCTCCGAGCTTTCGTGAACATCTATGCAAAGAGGAAAGTAAACACAGGAAAAATACCTGATTCACTGAAAAGTACAAAATGCAGAGGATAATATAATTATGAATGTTTTTCCCAAGTGATTAATCACCAAACAAACAAAAAAAAACATTTGGAAGTTGTGACATAAATGGGTCTTTAAAGGTTAAGAAATATGGAGTTGGCTTTATAAAACAGATATTAAGCTACTATTTGCTTAACTGATCGATAGAGGATCAGTTATTACCCCTTTACTCGTTACTACAATCTCATAACCTTCTGTCGTTATGTCTGTTTGTGGTTCCAGCATCACTTGACCGCACCTACCTCACTCATGCCGGGTCTGCGTCAGCCACATGGTACCCTAATGTGACATTTAAGCACCTCGGTTATCACATTTAGGAAGGATTAGGATGTAGCCAGAAGCGTCAAACGCCAAATAAAACCACGAATGTAGCCTTTTCTGTACGACTGTATGTTGCGTCACATACTATGACGTTTTCTTTTTTTGTATGAGGCCGGTTATTACAACTGGAAGCACATCTGGACAATGAGAAATATAAACCCCACCGGGACAATGATACTCCAGTGTCCAACCCAAAATATTTGACTCCTTAACGTACTTAATCATTGATGAATACCGCACAAAGAATTCTTCATATCCGTTTGGGTGAATCTTACAGGTTTACAATTAGTGCGGGTTTTAACAAGGTTCAGAAGCTTCTAGTAAACGAACGTTACCTCGTTCAAGGCACAGCGGTTCCGTCATGGCCGCCATGTCCGCCTCCTTTCCAGGGTGGTAGTACGAGGACATCATTTTCAGCTACTTCGCTTCCAGGATAGTTCCGTATCTCTCAGTACGTGGATGGAGCAGAAATTCTGGCTCACAGCAATGTGTGTTGCATCTTATGACAAGGTCAGCTGAGCGACTATAGGGAACGAACCACAGCACGGCCTCGCGCTGTAGCTTCCTCCAGCTCCTACTTCGATTGGCTCACACTGGCACGAGCGGTTTGAGCTTCTCGCGCGTCCTACACTCCCACTGTCCTACTCATAACACTGGAGCGCGAGTCGTCTCCCCATTTCAAGTGAGATTTTAAAGTGGGTAAATATAGGCTATTCTTTGCAAAACTCAATTTCAGCTCTGGCAGAGGACCCACTTCAACATCCATATTTCATAGAACGCCTAGCCCGTTTACACATGCACATCAAAAACCTGATGTTAGCTGACTTCTGGCATCATCAGATTACTCAAATTTTCATGTAAACAGCACAAGATTAATTCTTTATAACATAACAGTAATTTGACTTTGAAAAATCAGATTAAGAGACTTTGATTTATCCCCAATACCCTGTTTTCGTGCATGTATAACGATAATCTGATTTTTTTTTGTCGTTTACGAACATGTGTACAAATAATTAAATCATAGGAGACAGTAAAAGGAAGTTTGGGTCTATCATCACATTTTGTGAAAGAAATACGATGAGCTGAAACACACGAACCTGTTTTTTTTAAATCACATTTCTGAAGGGCATGTAAACATATTAGATCTAATTAGTTATGACACTTCTATGGTCACATTAACAGGCTCACTGAATGGACCATGGAACCATTTCTACCACAGCATTTTAGATCAAAATGTTGCCACTTGTGGTAATATTTTAGCTTTTCTAATAGATTTCCAGCCATTCAGAATGACGGGATGAATAGCAATAGTAAAGGTCAAATCAAACCCTCAATCACAAATATGTCTGGGAATAGAGCTGTGATTTAACCCATAAAAACTTAACAGCAATGACAAGTTTCAAATCTTGTGAAATAAAGAGGTCATTACACTTTTATTGTAAATCAAAGACAGAAAAAGGCCAGTGGTCAAGTTACATTGTGTGTAGTATGCTGCATAGAAAATACACAAAACACCTCAAGATGACCACTGAAAATTAACAGACATAAGGTTAATCATTTATTCCAGAATGAATAAACAAAAACCAACCCAAATTGTCACAACTATGTTTCCTTCAATTATACATACATTAAGCAATAATTGGTAACCCGAGTCGAAACAAGTAGAAAAATCAAAGTTGTTTTTTTTAACTACACAATAAAAACAATCCCAAAAACAAAGAGAGCATGTGTTGTTTTTTTTTTAGTTCATGGGAGCATCCATAACCATGAGGGGATAAAAATCTAGTCTGAAACACTAATGTTTAGCTGGGCAAAGCAGAAAGGCTGCCACTGAATCAAATAATGAAACAATAGTTAAATATTTTACAGACAGAAAGCTAGCAAACAGCAGTTTGGGACAGTGGAAGCCCTGAAAGCATGTCGATTTTGTGAACCTTGGCAGAAAGTTGAAGACCATGTAAATGATAACGGCCAGACAGACCATGATGCAACCTCTTTTCCTATGTCTCAGTACTCTTCTCCTGCTGCCTCCATCTTGTACCCATTCTCACCAGAAGCGTAGCCTTCAGCAGAAGGCACTGATTGCTGGTCCATCATTATCCCGTCCTGACTGTACTCCTCCATGTGGGGTGGAGCTCCTCCCTCATCCTCATTTCCTGTGTCATCCTGGGGACCCATGTCGTCTCTCATGGAGCCGTGGCGCTCCTCTCTGCGCTCTCCCCTATCTCGGTCCCCTCGCTCCCTCTTGTGCTCCCTGTCTCGGTCTCTGTCTCCTCTGCGGCGGTCTCTGTCCCTGTGGCTGCGCCTGCGGTCCCTGTCCCTTTCTCTGTCCCTGTCTCTACGTTCTTCCGTGCCTTCACCCACTTCTCCTTCGTGTTCCTCCAGGGTACGCTCGCCACCTTCAGGGACACCATCTCCCAGACTGCCCTCCTCCCCATCTAACCCCTTGCCTCTTTCCCGGTCTCTCTTGCGATCCCGGCTCCTGCTCCTCCTCTTCCTGTCTCTGTCTCGGCTCCTCTCCCTACTCCTGCTGTCTCCCCCTGCAGCCCCTGTGCGATCCCTCTCCCTTTCTCGACGTCGGCCGCCACCACCGCCGCCGCCGCCACCATCCTCTGCTCCCACAACTTGCCTGTCTCGCTCTCTCTCACGCTCCCGGGATCTGCTGCGTCGGCGTCGTTCACGGGATCTGGACCTCCGGCGGTCTCTGTCCTTGTCCCTGTCACGTTCCCGGCTACGTTCTCTACGGTCAACACGATCCCGATCACTATCAGAGAACAACAGAAACATACAGTTTAACACTGCACAAAACCGAATATATCAACAAAAGGCCTTGTGTTGAAGGACTCACCCCCCAAGTGAGCGATCATCATAACGGGAGGCATCATCTCGGCCAGAGTGTTTGATGTTGACGTCAGCTCCACCTCTTCTGGTACCACCCAATCCACCTCCTAGATAAGAGAAGGGGCCATTAAGTGATGACAAAATACATTTGATCACACAACTGTAATGAGAATGCTTGAACACATTTGTGAATAGTGAGTTAATCTGTATCTGCTGGCAGTTTCACTCATCCAGAGGAACAGAACCATTAGCTCCATTTTGAAGGGTGACTTAGGATTATGAGTAGTAGGATGCACTTATCCACAGTCTAAGGTTGTCTGTCAGCAAGATCAAAAAGTAAAATAAGCTCTAAAAAACAAAACAAAAAAAAAGCAAAACTATATTTGCACCATTTCACTTATCAGTATAATTTATATACAACTGTTGCAGTGATACTCCATTTTGTAAACTGGAAAAGCACTTGCTTAACATATCCTTCCGAGACACAGCAATGCTTTTTTTGTCCTCAATAGAGGACTGGAGTTGCACAAGTTCACTTTCTTACAAGGCATTCTAATGTGGAACACCTTGTCAGAGGAGTACTGAGACTACTTTCTGAAGCAGCAGAGGATGTGGAGGAAAGACAACACTGATACTGGGTACATCAATCGAGTTTGACGGGCGTGTTCAGACATTTTAAGAAGTTGGTGCTGATAACTAATATTTGGCTTCTAATCTTGACAGATGAAAATGGCTGAAAAGAAAAAAATTAAAAAAAAAAAAAAAGTTTATTTCCTATTTTAAAGAGAAATTACAATGCCAATTATCTTTGTATTTAAGCTCCTGGACGCTAGAACTGTGCATTTTTCTGCCTGTACCTGGTAGACTCACTAGGTTTACTGACAGATCATGTTTCCACCCGATTGTGTAAAAAAGGTCCCATGTCTCAAAGAAAAATTGCCCAACAGTTATGTTCCTGTAATTCCTGGACCTTTTTTCTATTTGTCCATCTCCAATATAGTTAGGAAAACTGATAACGCCTGGGCTTATCAATAATCCAGTCCGTTTAGTACCACAGTTCTTTACCCATCTAGCTAACTTTTCAGGATGTTACGGAAGGAAAGTGTTATTGAAAAAAGATAATTTTCTGGTCACACCGCCCAGCCCTGGCTGTTAATAGGTTTAGATTGTAATCAATTAAGGCCTTCACTAATGTAACTGATAAAGAAAAGTAAGATGATGACATCAGTTTGAAAAAAAAAACCCAACAACAACAAAAAAACAAAACACACACACACAGTAGGGCTGCAATGATTAGTTGACAGCAAAATTAGCCGACGGGTCATTAGTGACTTCATGTGTATCCCACAGAATGCTATGCCATGCTAAACAATGTTTCACCTTAGCCAACTGAAGTAGCTCAGAGTATGATCTCTCTTTTTACAGAAGAAGCAGAGGTGTACTCTGCAACATACTACTCCTCTGACCGAGTCAATTTTAAATATAAAATGTATTGTAGTGACCCTGCAGTAATTGTTCTGTTAATGTTACCATTTGAAACTTCAGCAGTTAATGACTGTCTGTAATGCATTGAGTGTGTATGGGACTATGATAGAAAGGTGAGTGGATGAGAAAGGTATGGAGGTGGAGCCAGTGAGCGAGCAGGAAGAGAGCAGATTTATAATCCAACTGTAATTGACTATACATTACAGTAGTTGATGACTACTCGACTATTGAAATGGTCATTAGATGCAACGCTGACACACACACACAAAGCCCAACAACATGGTGTTCTGCTTCCAGAATGAAATGCCAGTGAAAGGATTGCCATGATGTTTTGCAGACATAGATGAACTACAGTATAAGTGGGCACATAAATTGAATAAAATGTTATATGTAAGGGCAACATGCTTGTCACAAACATTAAGCTTAATAAAAGTGGCAGCTGACCTAGCCTTCGGGGATGCCATCCTTTGACCGTTCTTCCTCGTTCCACATCCACCAAGACCCTCCTGCCATCAATCTTCTTCCCATCTGCATGCTTGTAGGCAGCTGGAGGAGAGGAAGGGGGAGAGGGCATGGAAAAGGTGAGAAAGGAGTATACCTGCATCAATGTGGCCAAGGAAAAAACGGTGCATTATACTGACCAGGAGCAGGTGAGGCCGAGAGGGCTGCTCTCTGGGTAAAAGCCGAAGAATAATGGGAGTAGATCTCCTTCCACGAGTAGAGTGATCGATATGTTGTACTTCTAACACCCAACCAAGCTTTGTGGTCTATTCTTGGCTATATTAAGCCAATTAGCAAAGTATTTAAGATTTGCAATCAGTATTTCTGCAGAACAGCCTTAATAGATCAATGCCTGAATAAATCCATAATTTAAAAAAAGGCTTACTCACAGATTGGACTGTGATTAAGTAGGCAAGAATACTCAGATCTGATTGTTGTATTCTATTGCAGAACTGCTGTTGGCATTACTCATACTTTGTGTTCAGCTAGTTACTTACATATATTCAAGACACCATCCTGACTGAAGACACAGCACTGAATGTCAGTTATTCAAGTGTCCCGCACCGACGTGTGAGTTGAACCCATACACAATACATACATTCAAAGGAAAGAGTATTACAATAATGCAATACTTATGTTGTGGTCACCTGCTGAAAACTTTTCCAAGCTTACCAGCTTCATGATGCAACAGCAACCAACTGGAAGGAACTCAATGTAAAGTTGTGAACATTCAGTTACCCCCACACACCATCCCATTACAGCACACAACACTCTTTCAATCCATCTTGTATGATGGAGGTCTTGTTGAGGTCCAAATGGTTCACTCTAGTTGCTACACTGGTGTGTAATGATGGTGACCCCTGAGGACACTTACACCTAAGGTGGCATTTCCAAGCAATTAAGCACACAGTCTGAGGGCCTTACCAAACTCCCCCAATCGTGAGCCTTAAAGTACCTTTCCCCAGTCTTAGGGCCTTACCAACATCACTCAGTCCTAGAGGACACATACTGTAACAGCACCTAACAGGGGCCTTACCAGAACCCCTCCACTTCCTACAGATAACTTCCAATCCATTTTAGGGCCTTACCAAACCCCCACCATTCCTGTAAAAACTGACCAAAAACTGGAAAGGAAAAAACCAAAACAAACAAAAGCAAAACAAACAAAAAAACAAACAAACACAAAAAACAAGACTTCCTTCCTTACAGAAGCCTTCTCAATATCTCAAAGTAGCTGTTTTTTGTACTTTGAATTCACTGGTCATATCTCTAAACCTGTGTCTGAAAGAAATTCTCATCTGTAAACTGTCCTGAATTAGCAAACTGAATCAATGTCTTTACAACCTGACATGTAAAAGCTGAAACTGTGAGATCTAGTTACCTAAACTATGCATAAATCTGTAAGGCTACCCTTGCACCAAACTTTAATAATTACGTAGTGGAAAAGTGTATGAAGAGCCCATTTAACGGTTATGAAAAATATTCCCCTCATCACCCTTTTCTATTAAAGCCAGCTCAGACTCCGTTAAAGGTCATCCTTATATGCAATTCAACTCTTTAGAACATTCACTTCAGCTGTTAATTACAGAAAAACCAAATGTGCTCTTCACCCTGCATTGCTGTCTGTATGCCCACCTCTTGTTAGATGAACGAGCCAAACTACACGGCCTGGCCAAAATATCACAGTATTTTGTTGAACCTCCTTTAACTTAGATTACAGGATGCATACATTGTGGATTTGTTTATGCCACACAATGCTTCTGCAATGTTGCAACATTAATTTCTTTTCAAGAACTTATACCACCGAGTCAGACTGCAGCGTAAAAGTCTTCGCCATCAAATCCCAAATATTCTTAGTAAGGTTATGGTCTGGACTCTAATTCAGGACATTTTTACACATGTACTGGCAACCAAACTTAATGAGCCTGATGAATCCAGGTATTGTCATCTTGAAACACAACTAGCTCTCATCTATGCTTAAGATACATCCAGGTGGGGACTTTTTTTGGGCCAGGTAGTGAATATGAATTGCCATGTAGTTGCTTGAACAGTTACATTAATCTGTGCCTGTTTTTTGGCCTGACATGTAGCAGAACACCTGTGTAGCAAAGATCATCTGATCCAACATGTTTCTGACTAATCAATACACACGCTTCTTATTTACACATGGGATCAATAAATTATCTTTAATTTAGTTAAAGATGAAATTCCACATTGTATTAAAACTAAAACAAACATGCATTTTAAAAACTGTTCAATTTCTTTAAAATGCCCTCACTCCTGACCTTCATGCAACCACTGCACCAAGTTTATATTACAAAAAAATTTTAAACGGCTTCACTTTTCTATATTTTTGTAAAGTATCATTTCCTTAACCACAACCTCCTAGTGGGGCAGAGTTTAAAAACGATGGAAATGTCACTTGCTCACCTATCTATCCTTATATACAGCTATGCTGGTCCGACTGCAAAGCAAAGGTCGCAACGAGAGGTAGCTTTAACAAAAAGGGCAGAATCATTGGGTAGTATTTAAAATGCTAGTGGTTAGGGGTGCGTTCAATGGTCAAAGCCTGTGATCCGAGTTGAAGGAAGTGCCCTGAAAGCTCATTAGGACTTGCAAATAAAGAAGCTTTTCCCATTGAACGTAGCTCCTCTTCCCTATGTAGGAGATGGAGGGTGGAAAGAAATCTTACCCATCATACAAACCCATTATACCAACCATATACTGAGCTGTGGTAGTAGGGTGTAGATGTATCATAACCATCATCATCTGCCAGCCAGCTCTGGCCAATAGCCATCACAGATTGGCGGCTGCAGTGGCAATGAGAACAACAAACAGTTAATATACTATAGAGCCCCACATCCCCCCTCAAAATTCACCTTGCTGTTACTACATAACTGTGATTCAGCAACTCTGGTCTTGAGGAGCTCATAGCTGTAACATCAGAATAGTACCACTGTGTTGGCTGGCACTATTCATTTGTCAAATGAGACGTCTTTAATCACTCATCACAAATCAGACAAATCTCACCGTGACCAGGGTTGAAGACCACCAATACAGACTTTGACAAACAAGCTAAGTACCTAGACAGACAAAGGAGGCGTTACCAATAAGTCCTTGAAACTTTGGTAAATCCCTCACTCAGTGCTTGGTGATCTGGCTGACCTTGTGCTTACCATTACAGTCCAACCGGGAAAGCTGCTCTTCCACAGAGCTACCACGCCTGACAGTTAAAAGAAAATTTGCCCTTTGACAGGCACAGTTCAGTGAGATTCTACATCTTGTCCGCCCAGTTTTCCCATGATGCCCAACTGAACAGAACAGCTCCCCTCCTTTTCCAGACCATTAGTCAACTGCTGACACGCATCAAACACAAACACACACACAACCAGACTCAGATTGCAACATGCAAATTGCACATCCATAAGGTGAAAACTGATGTCTTTGTCGATCTAAACATCATTAAGTAGTAGTCATTTTTCCAAGGTGTTAGGGAAAGCTGCCACCCCCCTAAAACTACACACATTGAGAATAAGGTACAGGAAGGGGAGTTCATAAGGAGAACCACCCTGCATTTTATAGTTCATTGTTTACAGGTGAACTGTTTGGCTCAGTGCTCCACAAAAGGTACTCACAGTGCATGTCTCGTTCATGCTCGTACTCGATGAATGCATAGCCCCGGGGCTTCCCTGTCCTCTTGTTGTAGACTATGTAGATCTGAAAAAGACAGACATGGAAATGTACACCGACTGTGAGATTCATTATTAGATCTATCACACCCAATTACAGCTATGCATTACATACATCTAATTTTGACAAAAATACATAAAACACACCTCATAAAACACAAAGATACTCAAGTGGTATAGAATGGAGGCTTCTGTATTTCCATGTAGGATACCAAAGATTTCTACACTGATGCTGCCCCCCCCCCTTCAAGACTTCTTACAAATGTTTGTGTATTTAAGCCGTAAAATAGTCACTTAGTTCACTTTTGCCCCTTTTCCAATGCACCTTCTCAGCACAACTCAGCTTGACTACATGGTTTTAGCGCTTATCCACTAGGGGTGGTACCTGGTAACAAGGGCTGGGCAACATCTTAAGATTCTGAAATATTGACATTTGATCATGTGCGATGTACTAAAAGACTATATGCTTTATATTGAGAAATTATGTTGGGTTTAAAACTATACTCCGTGTGCTGCTCCCCCCGACCCCCCATATTACTCCTCTCCTTGTCTGCCTCTCACTCTGCTTTCTTGTACCCTGCCTCTCTCCATATAAGAGGACAAATCCACCCCACTTACACTCACAACCCCAATGTGAACATGGATACAAACACAAACGAGGGAGAAAATAACGAGGAACTGGTTTGCAAGAGAAATAATCATGGGTCGCTCATTTGGAGATGGTTCAGTTTCCAGTCAACAGATGTACAGTAGAAAAATGTGTACTGCAGAAAATGCCAGAAACTAATTCCTACGAAAGGTTTGAGTATGACGAATCTGTTTCACCATTTGCAACAGTGGTATAAAGTACAGTACAAAGAATCTTAGACTGCATATTGCAACCCAGCCTGGAAAAATTTATTTATTTAAATTTATTTTATATATATATATATATATATATA
>JAQQZY010000028.1:553090-563383 GCA_030068375.1 Ostorhinchus rueppellii | reverse complement strand
TATATATAAAATTCCCATGAATGAGCAGTAACTAGTATTAGAGTTGGTCAAATGTGAGAAAACATCAGATTATCTGCATTAAAATGGTTTTATTTCATTGTTTTCACACAGTTTCTGTTATTGTGCTTTAAATCTTGTGTTTTAACCACATGGGGTCCAGCTGAGTGGATGTTTTGTAACTCCATGAAAAATAGGTTTATTTTTAAAGAAATTCAATCGCACTGTTTTTTTTTTTTTTTTTCAGACCTAAAGAGAAATAAAAACACTTCGGGAAAAATCTTGCCTAAGGTTCTCAAAATTCATACATGAAAGGGTTAAATGCAAGGGTTGAATCCATTTCAACTGTGAAAATAGCGTCTGACTTTATTTTGTTGTTGCAGAAACTATTATTTCAGAATCACTGGAGTTATACGAGCTCATGAAGGGTTGTTACGTAATTTCCTTGGCATGTCGTTATTGAAATGATGATGAAATGATGTGGAGCTAAAACCTTAACCTTCTGACCAAAGTCAACAACAGACACGTGTGTGTGTGTGTGTGTGTGTGTGTGTGTGTGTGTGTGTAGTGTCAGTCAAAGGGCAAAGCAAGAGAGCAGAACGGAAATAAATCACCAGGAATAAAGAGGAAAATGACGAGTTGAAAGACAATTAAAGTACAATGAGTGAGGACAATACTAAATATGGCTGCACGAGGAAAAGATGAAAATACCATCATGAAAAGTGTGTGTGTATGTGCATGTACGTGTGTGTACGTATGTGTGTAAGTGTGTGTGTATGTGTGTGTGTGCATGTGTATGGCGTCAGAATTGTTTCTAAACAATCAAAGCAACTCGCAGCATCGTGTGTGTACATGTATGACTATTTTGTTATGTGTGCATGCGTGTGTTGTAACGTGCGGATTGTATTTCATGCGTAACAAAAACCTGTGCACCTGTGAAGCTACGTGTGCACGTCTGTCACTGTTTGACAAATGTTGTTACGCGTTCACACTTGCGTACGGTCACAAGTTGTGATACTGCACAACCCGAAGTTGATCTGCACCGTGCGCACCACTCTGCGTACATGAATCAGAAATTGCGACTGCACGTGCGTGTGAACGCGTAACAACATTTGTCAAACAGCGACACAGACGTGCACACGTAGCTTCATAGGTATGCAGCTTTTTGTTACGCGTGAAATACAGTCTGCACGTTACAACGCACGCGCAATAAAATAGTCATGCATGTACACAAACGTTGCTTTGATTGTTTAGGAACAATTCTGACGCCATAGTGTGTGTGTACGTTTGTGTGTGCGTGTATGTGTGTGTGCGTATCTGTGTGTGTGTGTACGTATGTGTGTGTGCGTATGTGTGTGTGTGTACGTATGTGTGTGCGTGTATGTGTGTGTGTGCGTGTATGTGTGTGTGCGTGTGTACGTTTGTGTGTGCGTGTATGTGTGTATGTGTGTGTGTATGTGGGGGGAGGTGCTGCCTTGCTTTGCAATTAATACCAATATCCCCACTTCCCTCAGACCGTTAAGCGGATCAACCCACACAATTTAGCGCCTAGATGAGGTGACGAGCGTTCATTTGTGTAAAATAAATGACCTGGCTGTGTGACCACAGCTGCCACCTTACTCATGTCTGGATGTTCCACCCAAGGCTCATATTTCCTGGTTTTAAGCCAAACTGAAATAACAGTAATGAGTCTCCCCGTCCCTGATTGTGTTGGTATTATCACTGAGATGCAGGGTCGAACCCGACTGCAGTTTCTTGTTTATGTTCCTCTTTTATGACTGAAGCACTAATACGACGCCGTTCGCTCTAAAAGCTGCTCAAACTGCTGAAGCCGTCCCGATAACGACACAATCTGATTCACGCGCTTCAATGCGACAGCGGTGCCTCCGAGGTGCAACGGCGTCATGTAATAAATGCAAATGAAAGCAATCAGAAGCTCATGAGATTAGAAGGTTAGACTGACGTTAAATGAACAGACATTAACAGAGACATTTTCCACATGTAAAAGTCTGAGGGTTTTTAATGGTAGTGGATCGCGCTTTTTCAAATCTGTCCTTTTCATCAGTTTAATAAAAAAATGTGGCGTGTTTTTGAGCTGCAGACGAGCGCAAACATGTGGACGTTAAAGTGGAAGGAACCTCTGCACCACTTCTGTGCAGTGGATGCACGATTTTGTTTTGTTTTTAAAACTGGAAAAGATGAAGTTTTTCGTCTGTGGACAATTTAACCCTTTCATGTGTGAATTATGAAAACATTAGTCAAGTTTTTTTTTGACTCTTTTTATTCCTTTTTAGGCCTAAAAAAAAAATCCAATGCGATTGAATTTTTTTAAATGAACCAAGATTTATTGCTTTAACAAAAAAAAACTCAATTAGAAAAAAAAAACACTTTTCAAAGAAAAAGTCTTTGAAAGAAAAAAAAAAAAGTAAGATCCAAAAGTTTTTTGCAAGAGTTTTCCTGAGTGTTTTTATTCTTTTTAGGCATGAAAAAACAATGTGATTGAATTTATTTTTAATGAACCAAGATTTGTTTCTATATTGCTTTAACACAAAAAACATATTTTCAATAAAAAAAACCCAGCTTTTCAATCAAAGAAAAAAAGTGTTTGAATGAAAAAAAAAATTAAAATTGAAATTTTTTTTGCACGTTTTCCTGAGTGGTTTTATTCCTTTTTTGGCCTGAAAAAACAATGTGATTGAATTTTTAAATGAATCTAGCTTTGTTTCTTTAGTGCTTTGACAAAAATATATTTCAATAAAAAACCCTTTTCAATCAAATGAAAAAAGTGTTTGAATGAAAAAATTAAGATCCAAAAAATTACATTTGAACTCGTTTTTCTTTTATTTTTTATTGAAGTTTATTTTTATTGAAAAAAATTTTATTGAATTTTTTTTTATTTGTGATGTTTTCTCACATTTTGTCATATTCCTAATTTTTATTAGCAATTGATTTGCACTCAAACATGTTTCTATCATTGAGGTTTATCTAGAACATAAAGTTATGGTAATTGGATGAATGTCAGTGTATTATGGGATGGTGCCTAAGTGTCCACTGTGTTGGCTGATATGGAGCTAAAACAAAAACATCCATGAATATATGAGAGAACAGCAGTAGAAGAACTGTCCACTGGAGTGAGCAGTGGGAATGAAAGGGTTAATATGTTTAATCAATAATGGAATCCTTTTTTTGCTCCTGCTACTTTCTGTTCCTGGTGTAAATTGTATTAAATCTTAATCAGCCCTGAACGTTGTGACGAGGACTTGATAAGGTTATTTAACTTCTTGTTATTGTGGGTTTTTTTGTTTGTTTGGGTTTTTTTGGAGGTTTGTTGGATAACTTATTTGTTATTATTTTATATTGTATCTGTGTGGTTCTTTATGTATAAGTACATGTTTATGTAAATGTATAATTTAACCCTTTCATGGATGAATTATGAGACCCTTAGTCAAGATGTTTTTTTCTTGACAGTTTTGTATTCCTCCTTAGGCAGGCGTTAAAAAGAAACAATGTGATCAAGTTTTGTTTTTTTCCATGTAGTTACAAAAATGTCCACTCAGCTACAGCATGCATCTAATTTTTGAAGCAGAGAAACATGTATAGAAAACCCAATAGCAGAAAGTGATATGAAAACAATAAAATAAAAAACGTTTTTATTTATTTAATTTATTTATTACCTTTATTTAACCAGGAAAACCTCAGCGAGATTAAAAATCTCTTTTCCAAGAGTGTCCTGGCAGAGACAGGCAGCAGTTCATTACAATAGTTACAGAAAAAAACCTTTTCACACACACAAAACAAAACGAGTTTATATAAAGTACAAAATAAAGTAAAAACCTTCTAAAATGCTGTGCTCAGTGCTCAAAGTGCTCACAGATTAAGACAAAATGCATTAGATAAAACATCTACAGTCAGATGTCTCTGCCTCTAAGTGGTAAAACATCCTCTTGAAGGTGTCCAGTGAAACCAGATCTTTAAGTTTCAGTTCTTTTTGTAATTCATTCCATATAAATGAAGCCGCAGATCCGAACACCTTTTTTTCCTGCTCAGTTCGGACTTTAGGAACAGACAAAGAGAAAAAAATCCATTGCACGAAGGTTATAGGTGGTGGTGGTGGTTCTCCGGTTTATGAAAGTCAAAAGGTAGGGTGGGAGCAGACCTAGAATAGACGAATAAATTAAAATACGCCAGTGACGAAGTCTGCGAGCCGACAAAGATGTCCATCCAACACGAGCGTACAGCAAACAATGGTGTGTTAGAGAGTTCAGATTGGTGATGAACCTCAGAGCTCCATGATCCACAGTGTCCAGTGACTTTAAACTGTGGTGGGGGGGGGCATGCATGTATAAAACATCACCATAGTCCAACACCGACAGAAATGTTGCTGAAACCAGCCTCCTTCTAGATTTAAAAGAAAAGCGTGATTTTAATCGAAAGAAAAACCCAATCTTTAATTTCAGCTGTTTCACTAGCTGTTGAATATGGACAGAAAAGGAAAGGGAGCTGTCAATTAAAATGCCTGAATATTTATAAGTTGGGACAAGTTCTATTTGAGTTCCTTGAGCAGGGATAAGTGAAGGAAGGTTTAAAAATTTGGATCTTAAATTTGAGAACAACATGACTTTTGTTTTGTCTGCTTTTAAAACCAGTCTCAAATCATAAAAAAAATTGCTGGACAATGTTAAAAGCCAGTTGTAGCTGGGTAAGGGCGTGGTCAGGTGTGGGTGCAGCAGTGTACATGGCTGTATCATCAACATAAAAATGGAATTTTTCATTTGATATGTTCTGGTTTATGTTATTTATGTAAAGTATAAACAAAAGTGGCCCCAGGACTGAGCCTTGTGGCACACCTTTTGTCACCGTGGGTGAGCTGGAGGTGCAGCCGTCCACCTGCACACACGGACTTCTGTCCACTCGATAATTTTTGAACCAGCCAACTGCATGTGCAGATAGTCTGACTTTAAGTAATCTGTGTTCTAAAATAGCGTGGTCTACAGTGTCAAAAGCTTTAGATAAGTCAGTAAAAAGGGCTTCACAGTGCTGTTTGTTGTCGATAAAACCTATAAAATCATTAAAAACGTTAAGTGCTGCTGTGACTGTGCTGTGTTTTTTTCTAAAACCAGATTGAAAGTCAGATAAAATACTGTGGTCATTTAAAAAATCCTTCAACTGATCACTAACCAGAGACTGAAGAACTGTGGCCAGAACGCAAAGCTTGGAAATGGGCCTGTAATTATTTAAAACTGTTGGATCGCCCCCTTTCAGCAGATGAGTGACGAGGGCAGACTTCCAGATTACAGGTCTGGTGTCAGTGACCAGGGACAAGTTAAAAATGGGAGTCAATGGTGGGGCGATAAAATCAGATGCGAACTTTAAAAAGTAAGGCTCCAGTTTATCAGGACCTGCAGCTTTTGCTGTGTCCAGGAGCCGGAGGGCTTTATGCACCTCTGGAACTAAAATGGGGTTAAAATTAAAAGAATGTCTTGACTGGGTCTGATTGTCAAAATTTACAGCAAAAGACTGAAGAGTGGAGTTTGCATTTGTAGGGTTTAGAGACTCAAACAAAAACCCTGAAGCAATAACGTGCTTGTTAAACAAGAGACAAAATCTCAGATAAAGCCAAAATGCTCAGAGTTGTTGTTATTTAATGCTGCTAATCTGATGTTTTCTCACATTTTAATGTATTTTAATGCTAGTTATTGCTCACTTCATGGAGGTGATATGCAAAATACCCTTTTTGTTAAAAAAAAAACAAGTGCTAATTCCAGTCTAACAATTAACATTTGATTTCCACTCAAAAGTAGACTTCAGTCTACTTGCCAAAACAAATTTTGGTTTAGAATACTGAAGCAAAACTACCCTGAGGAAGTGATGAATTAAAAATTAGGCTAAAAATACCAGCATGGTTCTGCTGATGTGGCCCAGAAACAGGACACGTTGATACAGTATTGAAACAAGTGGCAGATCTACAGAAATGTTCCATGGGCTAGAGAAGGGACGGCATGGAGAGAAATATAAGGGACATTCAAGATTTACAGTAACGGAAAAAATGATGAGACCATCCAAAGTCATCAAAAACAGTGATTCTGTAATCCAGTCCTGACTCCTGTGTGTGTCATGTGACGAAAACAGACAGAAAAGAAAACATGGGGTGTGTAAAAGCTCTGTTTTTGTCACAGATACTGATGGAAGAACTGAAGTGAGTTTGGTTTTTATCCAGAAAACATGTTAAATGATAGATATGAGCTGTTCAATTAGACGAAGAAAAGTGGGTTTACACAAATATGGAATACTTTCTTTTTTTTCATTGCACATATTTCAGACTAGGGTTGCAAAAATCCAGGAATTTTCAAAGTTGGAAACATTCCATGGGAATTTATGGGAATACAAGAGAAATTTACAAAATGTATTTTATTTATATAAATTTAAAATATATATAATAAAATATATTGTAGCCTAATCTTGGCTAAAACAGCCAGATTTAATGCAAGTCCGGTCCTCCATCACATGCACAGATGATTGTTTAAACCCTGGAGGCCACATTCAGAGCCCAGAGCACCAGACGAGTGAAGCCACACAGCTGAACCTGTGGATTATAGGAAGTCAAGTCAGGTTTTGATTATAAATAAATATATAAATCAAATATATTTGATCTATAATGGTATTACTGACATGTTTTTGTTGTTCATTAAAATAATTGTTGTTCAAGAATTAAAACTAAAGTGCTACTCATAAATCTGTTGAAATGTCTTGTTTTTTTCCCCACACTTTATCAAATTTTCACAATCTTTTGCACAGTATTACAAAAGTCTCAAAAGGTGTTCTTTTACCTTAAAAGAAAAAAAGCACAAAAAGATTAAATGAAAAAAAAATTTTTTTTCCAAACATGTAGGTACAAAAAAGACAAACAAATACATAAGAATGTATGAGTTTACCAAAAGAATTAGAACACGTTGCATGAGAAATATGGGAGCACAGAACCATGTCCTTAACACAAGAAAATAAAACATAAATTATAAAATACTGAAGGACATTCGTCCCTTCCCTAGTACTGGTGAAGACACAGACACCTTACACGAACTTAGATGTCGATATGACTGCGACATGGTATGTACAGGAATAAATTAAAAAATACAAACATTTAAATAATATGGAAAAGGAAAACTACCTACAAAACACACAAAGGCCTACTCCACAGGCCTTTACTTGTAGAACGACAACATGGTCTTCTGTCAATATAATATTAGTTATATCAAGGGTCATAAATATATATAAAAACCTCAACAAACAAATAATTATAAGGGTCGATGCACATAAATAGCCAGCAATAGTGGGGTATATTACGGGACTGTAGGGTTTGTACATGTTTGAAAAAGGGTTGCCATATTTGAGAAAATTTAGCTGTAGAACCTCTCAATGTGAATTTAATCCTCTCCAGTTTGCTAAAATGAAACACATCCCTGATCCAAATTTCAAAGAGTGGGGGCAAAGGTGACCTCCAGCACAGAAGTATTCTGCGCCGAGCTAAAAATGTGAGAAAAGCAACAAAGTCCGCTTTACCCTTTGGAAGGCTCATTGTAAGAGAGAGAACCCCAAAGACTGCTACCAATGGGTTTGGATGGAAAGATACCTTAAGCACCTTTGATAAAACATCAAAACCATGAGCCCAGTACTGTTTGAGTGAAGAGCAGGACCACAACATGTGAATGAGCGAGGTAGGTAGTTGCTAATAGGGTTTATATCCAAATATATTTGAGAAAGTCTGAGTTTAGTCCAAAAAGTGCAATGTATTATCTTACATTGTATGAAATGTCATGTTTTTAATTGTATTATTTTACATGGACGTTTGCTGATGACAAAAACATTTACATTTATGTTTGTATATGATACAGTTTGTTTAAATTACCCTCAATTTCTAGTTAATTCCCATAACTCCCACAGAAAGTTTCCAATTTGGAAATTTCAAAAATCCCCCAGCTTAACTTCACATGGAAAGTTTCAAGAAAGTTTCTGGAAATTTACCAGAAATTTTCCGCCCCTTTGCAACCTTATTTCAGAGCAATGACATTTTCAGTCAGTTACAACCGTCTAAGAAGAGAAACATAAGAGAACAGGAGGACACAGGACCGGTTAGAACTGGCGAATCACAGGAAGGCCCGCCCTCCACACATGATGACGTACACATGATGTGTATGATCAGCTGTTTTCCACCCTCATTGTTCTCTCCGGCATCCAGACAGGATTTTTTGCCCTTTTTTTACTCAGCCAAAGCGCAGTGTGTTGAGCCCATTCGATATAATATGAACCCTTTAAAAAACCTGAAACACAATAATTCAGTTTCCAGTTATGTGAGAAAAACATGAAAGCATAAAATGTATGAACACCATCGAAAGTACAACTCAATAAACTAAAACTCGAAAGGCAAGATTATAAAAAAAAAAAACCATAACAACAACAAATAAATAACTGTAGAATGGTGTTCGTCGTCCTTAGATCAAGCTCATGATCTTTTTCTGCCTATTTTTCAGAACCAAGATACAATCTATTGGTCCTATGTAGCAATTACAGAGTGGTTTTAGGTCAGCGGTGTAAAACATCCTTAAAAAAGACTGTTGGGCTGCTGCAGTGGGAGGGTGCCACTGCCAAGTTCCTTCTTTGCCCTTGGTCTCTGGCTGATGATAGCTCAAAGCCCACTATTTTCTCAGCAGAGACTACCATATGTTACAGCCCTGGCACATAAAGGATGGGCTCTGCTCCGTCTCCACAGAGCACAGTTTTTGTTTTCCCTACTGGGCATTTTTCTCTGATTATTACTGAGGTGCTGCTGCTTAAATGCAGTAAGCACCAGTAATAGTTCATTGGCCGTATTTGCAGCTTCTTCTTGCATCCCCCAGTTCCTTAATCACTTCCAAATACTTGTGAATATTATACATAACCACCTGCTGGCTGTACATCTCTGCTGACATTGATCTTTTCAGTTTATCTTTGAAGGCAGGTTCAAGTACCGTTGTTGCATTTATTCATAACTCCCCCACCTGACGAGACACACACACGCAGAACAGTTGAATAATTTTTGTTTGAGAGACATAAGCTCTTTGTTGAATGTTTTCTACACTTGCAAACCCAACGCAGCCTGTCACAGAAGGTTATTTGTTTTATACGTGCCTCGTGGAAATACTTTACAGTCGTCTTGAAGTCACAAAAATGTCCAATATCACAAAAATTTAACATCTGTTATGGGATTGCCGAACAGTAGAATACAATGTGAAATGTCAGGTTCATAAAGTCACTGGTCTATATTTTTATAAAAGTTTTCCAGCTGCCAGGCAGGGGTGTTTGGTGCACATTGACCAGCACACTTTCTCTTAAGGCCACCTATCACAATGACATATTAGTGAAGAGGCATGTGCACGTGGGAGCGCATGTGCACTCATACGCCACCATCCATTATTCAGGAATTTTTAGGTCACACACACCTGCATGGGTTACATTCCACACACGCACATGCTCAGTGAATTCCAGTGTATGCAGTAGCAGCTACTCCCCTGTGAAAAAAGAAAAGAGTCTATAAATAACAGCCCTGACATGGTTTCACAGTCTTTAACCATTTATTATTTTACACACAGTGCAAATGGAAACACAGTGGGTTTGTAAATGTAAACTGCTCTTATGGATTCGTCGTGTGTTCTGCAAACCCTGAGTACTGACTGAGCGGTTCAGGAGCAGGACTGTGTTTCTGGTCCAGTTCATGTCCAGGGCTTTTATAACCCTGGTTATGTTATAGCTGCTAGGTTTATGAGGGTTACATTTAACGTAAAAATGTATGCATATTTTAAATATGAAGTTCCCATCTCCTATTGGGCTGCAAGAACCTGCATTAGTGTTAACCCTTTTAAGACTCCCATTAAAACAGGAAGTGTCTTCTGTTTTTGTTGCAATAAAGGGTCAGAAAATGTCTGTCTTTGGCCAATTTTTTTGCACCTTTGTTTTCAGGAATAACTTAACTTTCAATATCTGGGCATTATTATTAACAATAATAATAATAATAATAATAATTATAATAATTATAATAATAATAAGTAGAAAAGCACTCAGAGAGCACAGACCTACACCAAGGTAGTGTTTGTACCTTAATTTTTTTAAAATTTTTTTAAAAATTTTACCTCCATCAAGGAGGTTATGTTTTTCCCAGGGTTTGTGGGTTTGTTTATTTGTTTGTTTATTAGCAACACAACTCAAAAAGTTATGGATGGATTTTGATGAAATTTTCAGGATATGTCCACTCTGGTTTTAAGGTAG
>JAQQZY010000028.1:525243-541783 GCA_030068375.1 Ostorhinchus rueppellii | reverse complement strand
TAAAATGACTCAATATGTGACTGTGTTTGTGTCTGAAGGTCTGTGGTAGCAGCATCAGCAGGTTTTTGGACACAATTATGGAAATGATTGTAGTAGTTCAGTATTTGGTCTGAAATTCTAAAGAATTGAGTCACAAACAAACAATTGGCTCATTTTAATATTGTTAAAGAACACTTTTGCAGCATTAAAAATGTTTTTATTTCATTGTTTTCATACCACTTTCTAGGGATGGGAATTGATAAGAATTTAACGATTCTGATTCCATTATCAATTTTGCGTATTGATCCGATTCCTTATCAATTGTCATTGGGTGCGAGAATAAAAGACTACAAATGAGTATATTTGCATTATGGGTCTTTTATATTTCTATCTCTACAGAAAAAATATAACATATACAGCATGTACGCAGGCCCGGTTTGGTGGGGGTTTGGTAACAGTGAAATTGAAACTACAGACTCTACTAATTCCTCTGTTGCTGCATTTCTGCTACATGAACTGGCTCGACTTGATCCGCCTCCTGTTGTTGTGCACCTCATTTCATTTCCACTGCCTTTGGAAACTTGTATTTGAGGGGACATGACATCCTGCCGCTAGGTAAGCCGCTAAGTGCTAAGTATCGAATCAAATGAATCACATGCTGCGTGGACAAATGTTTTAGCAGATTGGAGGGATTCCATCCTTTTGAAGAAATGGAAGCTCTGACAGTGTTCCAAGTGGACCTGGTGTCATCTGTTTAGACCGGTTCTGCCTCAACGCCAGGTGGGCTAGGTTCTGACCAAAACAATGCATGCGCAACAAAGGCGGAATTGATAAGCAGAATCGTTCAGTAGGGAAACGATTCCAAGGAATCAAGCTACTGGGAACCAGTTCTCAAAAAGAACCGATTCTCGATTCCCATCCCTAACACTTTCTGATATTGGGTTTTAAATACATGTGTTTTTGCTTCAGAAATTAAATGCATGGTGTAACAGAGTGGACATTGTTGTAACTACATGAAAAAAAAAGTTTTTTAATGCCTAAGGAGGAATAAAAACATTTAAGAAAAAAATCTTGACTAAGGTTCTCTTAATTCATGCATGAAAGGGTTAAAACAAACATGGCGCAATATGTGTGGACACACTAGAAAACCCAATCATTGTTTAATTTAGTACGAGATAGAAGGGTAAAGAGCATTCTAGATCCAAAACAACAGATATTCGTGTTTAGAAATGACTTCTCATAACATCTCACAACAATAAATCATCATAATTGTGATTTAATGGAAAAACCGACTTTACGCACTTCAGGTTTTGACATTTAGTAAATATCGGTAAAGTTTTGCACAATGTCCAATGGAAAAGTGACTAGTAGGATCACATTTAAACATTTTAAATACATTTTAAAAGTTCACCGTGGGTTGTTCATGTTGCGCTTCCATATTTTATCTGGAAACTACCGGTAGATAGTGTTCCTGTTTAACTTTGTGTCATAACCCTAACTCTAGCTTAGGGTTACAGTTGAAAAGACAGGATGTTATAGGAAAATAATTGTTATATCTCAAACTCAATTTCTTTCCACAAGCAGCTTTTGGAGGCTTTGCTTCCACTGTGTTATTAGCTGTAGTCTCATACCTGTCCAGGCTACTGTACTTTACATCTGTCACCTGTAATTATAGCAGAACTTAGAGCAGTAGATCGTGGGTGATTTACACAGTTTAGGACTTTTAACATAAACACATAATTATAAATGCTTTCAGAGGTAAAGGGAGTGGAAAAACACTTCATCTGCACAAAAGTGGAGCATTAGGTTTCATAAAGGGGCTGAATTAACCCTTTCATGGATGAATTATGTGAACCTTAATCAAGATTTTGTGTTTTTAAATTCCCCTTTTAGCATGAAAAAACAAACAAAAAATATGATTGATTTTTTTTTCTTTTTTTTTTTTTTTTATGAACCTATTTTTCATGGAGTTACAAAAATGTCCACTCAGCTGGACACAATGTGTTTAATTTTAGAAGCAAAGAAACATGTATTTACTGACATACTGTGAAAATTACAGAATAAAATTATGTTTAATGCTGCTAATCAGATGTTTTCTCACATTTTAATATATTCCAATACTAGTTGTTACTCACTTCAAGGAGATAATATGCAAAAAAATAATTTTTGTTTAAAAAAAGCACCCAAAAAAATGTATTAACCATTTGATGCATGAATTACGAGAACCTGTTTCTACTATCGGAGCCGTTTTACAGGAACTTCATGGTATGTGCGTGTACCTGCTCAGGGGTAGGTACTCGAGAACAGCCCGGTAGAGTCGCTGGGTGGTACTAGTGGCTAACTCACGCAGATTGGTTGTCGTAAATGACATCAGCAGATCGCGACAAACAACCTCCAATTTTAAAAGAGCAGTTGCTGGAGGAATTTCACAACACGACGAAGCAGAAGACGACTACTCTTACTCAACAAAAGAACAGCGAAGAAGATAAGAAGCAAATATCCCAACTTCGTTCCTGTCCATGTCCAGTCCTGTTGTGATTTCCTCCTCTGCTGCTGCTTTGTTTTTGTGCTTTCTGTTAGTGACGTTACAGAAACAGACGCAATGTGATGATGTCATCGCGAGGTTCTTCCAGGACCATTACTGTAATGGAGACACGACGCCTGAGAGGACCAGGACAACTCACGGCCCGGTCTAAAGTACCTTCCCCCCAAAGAGTCCCAGGACCAGTGGAGTGGAATTTTTTTCCTCAGTGTTATATTGCTCTTTCGGAATGAAAAAACAATGTGATTGAAATTTTTTTTTAATCAAATTTTTTTTTTATTCAGTTACAAAAATGTCCACTCAGCTGACCACGATGTGTCTGATTTTTGAAGCAAAGAAACATGCATTTAAAACAGAAAGTGATATACTGGATGAAAACTATGAAAAAAACATTATTAATGCAGCTGAGATGATGTTTTCTCACAATTTAACCTACTCTAATACTAGTTATTACTCATTTCATGGCGATAATATGAAAAAAAAAAACCTTTTTGTTTAAGAAAACTGTTCATTACAGTCTAATAACAATAACAAGCAACTGATTTACACTCAAACATGTTAGTGCAGATCAAATTTATCAAGAACAGCAAAGTTACAGTAATGGTATGAATGTCAGTGTATTATGGGATGGTGCATAAGTGTCCACTGTGTTGGCTGATATGGAACTAAAACAACAAAACCAGTTAATATAAAAGAGAACAGCAGTAGAATAACTGTCCGCTGGAGTGACCAGTACGTATGAAAGGGTTAATTACAGTCTAATAACAATTAACAGTTATTCCCACTCAAACATGTGACAGCAGATCAGGTTTATCTACAACAGCACAGTTACAGTAACGGTATGAATGTCAGCGTATGAGATGATACCTAAGTGCCTACTGTGATGGCTGAAATGGAACTAATACAAACAAAAGACCATAAATATATAAGAGAACACCTTTGAACAGCTGTCCACTGGAGTGACCACTGTGCATGAAAGGGTTAAACAATATGGTTCTATGTTTGCCAATATCCTCCTGAGACCAGGAATGCATTTTGGTCCCCTGGAGGAGACACTTTAATTCAAAAAAAGAAAAAAAAAAAAGCTGTCCATTGCAAAGGTGGTTTCATAAATTAAAAAATACATGAAATAATAATAAAAAAAAATGTACCTGAAAACTGTTGCATCATAAATGTAAAAAAAAAAAAAAAAAAAAAAGCCCAAACCTTTTCTCTCCAGCTGAGTAGTTCACATTCATTAACTCTTCTAGCTACACTTGCTTCCTTGTGATGATCACACGTACATGCATTGTGTGTTTTCACTGTTATGAAAAGCTTTTCCATTAGAATGAAGTGATCTGAGGAGCCTTGCACAACTCAGGTTTAAAGCAGATGCAGCCTGAAGCGCACACACACACGCACACACACACACACACACACACACACACACACTTTATTATAGGCAACAAAGCAGCTGTAAAGTCATTCTGGAGGAAAACATACCTTCAAAATCTGATAAAATCCCTTCGAGGTGGTCGTTCACAGACAGTTCCGACATCCTGCCTCTAAACTCAAACTTCTGTGATGGGGCTCCGAGTCTGATGAAGCAACAAAAAAAAAAAAGAAAGAAAGAAAAGGGGAAAAAACTAGAAGCTGCAGTAAATGAAGTGAAAATGCAGACTGAGCTTCAGCTTCGGTGTCCGGTGGAGGGCTGCTCTGTGCGGGCTGTCCTGTCCTCTCGGTACCGTGTGCTTCCCTCTAAGCACATCCACTGGTGTGCGTGTCGTGGCCCAGCCCCCCCACTCAAACCAGACCCGAGGGGGGAAATGGGGGAGGGGCTGGGATGGCTGAGGGGGCGGAGCCGTGCGCAACACCTGGAATGACAAATTTCCCCTTTTCTTCGCTTTCTTTTCTCCTTTCTTTGCAGTAACTCTGGCTCTGTGTTAATGACACTTTTGGAGACAATTGAGCAGTTTTTTGGCCAGATTTAACAGATTTTCCAGATTACCTCAGCAACTGTTTTTATTTTACTCCAACCATCAGTATGTAGGACCACATAAGAAAATAAAAATACTTGTCACCACCAGAATAGTTGAAAAGTATCAAGAATAAAGCTATACTGTTATATAAAAAAAATAATAATAAAGTCGTAGTTAACAAAAAAACAAACAAACTCATAATTTAATTAAAACATTATGTTGTACTTTTATGAGATTAAAGTTGTCATATTTTGAGAATAAAGCCATAATATTACAAGAATAACACACCCACTAAGTCGTACCCATTTGTTGTAATTGTATGAGAATAAAATGAAATACAAAAACTCTTAATTTTACAAGAATAAAATAGTCAAATTTGGAGAATGAAGCCATAATATAATGAGAATAAAGTTTAGTAGTTTTATTTAAAAAAAAAAAAAAAAGAAAGAAAAAAACTCATTGTTTAACAAAACTTGTGTTGTACTTTTATGAGTTTAAAGTGGTCATATTTCGAGAATAAAGCCATAATATTACAAGAATTTGTCGTAATTTTATGAGAATAAAGTGAAATACAAAAAGAGCTATAATTTTATGAGAATAAAGATGTAAAATGTGGAGAAAAAAGCCATAATATTATGAGAATAAAGTAGTAATCTTTTTTTTTAAAAAAAAACCTCATAATTTAACAAAAATAATGTTGTATTTTTACGAGATTACTGCTGTATTTCAGGCAACCTGTAACCCATGTTTTTATAAGAAGAATAAGAATAATAAAATAAAATGAAAATGCAGACTGGATAATTGATTTCTCATTTTATTTATGAATCAAATAATGCAGCCACATTCTTAAAATGAAAACGTATTTTTGCTAATGCATTTGAATTTCAGAATTTTAGATTTCAAATTGAATTTTGGTAACTTATTTGCTGGGGCATGTAAAGAAAATTAAATCTCAAAGGTGTTTTTCTTTTTCTTTTTAATTAAGTTAAAGAATGAACAGTCTTGAATAAGAAAATGAAAATACAGACTGGATGATTGATTAATAATTTTATTTATGAGTCAAATAATGCGGTCATATTCTTAAAATGAAAAAGCATTTCTGTGAATGCATTTTAATTTAGATTATGGTAACTAATCACTTCCATATGTTCTTCCAACCTTCTACCAGTGAAAATGCACTGGAATGACAGTCAAAGCTGTGACCTCCCACCCGTGACCGAGAGCAAGATCTTTTTTTTTTTTAACAACTTTTTTTAAATGTCATTTTGCAAATACGTCAAACATTAATGCATAACAGAATACACACAATACATTAAAGGGATTAAACGGGTACAAAAATAAAATATAATTTAATCAAAACAAAAAAGTACATATTACATTTTCATTAACTCATACTAGATGGATGTACTCCCAGTTCTGTGCTCTGACATCACAGCCTCCATAGATGTGGTGTTTATACATGTTCTTTAATAAAACAAGGTATTGCTCTGAATGTTATTTATCTGCAAATGTTATGTATAATCAGCAGCTACTCTGTTGTTAAGTATGTTAAGTCCATTGAGTGTGATAATATATGAATACCAAATACGTATCCAAATACATAAATAATATAACATAAAACAGCTTCTCTTCACTTATGCACCCTTCTTCCTCCTCTGTTTCCCTCAAAAAAGCAAAGAGCAAACACCTCTGGGATAGAAATGATTGTAAATGAGCTACGGTCCACCATGTTGGCTTGTTTACATCTAGCTCCCACAATTCCTTGCCCTCAGGCAGTTTGGCGTGACTTACCTGAAACACTACAAAGTCGTGAGTCATGGCTTGTAGTTGTTACTTACAGGCTCAAAAATCTGCCTGGAATGCAGCATAAAGCCATAATATAAGAATAAAGTCATAGTTTAAAAAAAAAACAACAACTCATAATTTAATGTAAATAATGTTGTACTTTTATTAAATTAAAGACATCATAGTTTGAGAATAAAGCTATAATATTACAAGAATAACACCATAATTTAAAAACAGATGGAAAATATATAATTTACAAGAATAAAGTCATGCCTACTTGTTGCATTATGGAGAAATTGGAACATTTTGTGAGGTTGTACTGAGCCTATTAGCCCCGCCCACCATCCACACATTAGCATTAGCCGTCCGGTTCAACAGAAGTGAAAGCTGCTGCTTCAGAATCAGAACAGCTTTATTGTCATTGTACATATTTCAGAGCAACGAAATTACATTCCAGATTACAACCAACCAAGATCACATAAACACAGACATAAACAGTTATTACGTTCACTGTAACCGAAAACTCTGTCATCAACAAGGCTTACGGCTTACGATTTGTAAATTATGACTTTTTATTGCACTATTGCCTATTTATTTTCAAAATATTACAACTATAATCTCATAAAACTATGACAATATTATCATTATATTGAGAGGTTTTTTTTTTTTAATTATGACTTTATTCTCAAAATATTATGATTTTATTCTGGTCAGATGATGACTCTTTATGGATTCAACTTCATTGTTATGAAATTCCGGGGTTTATGTCAATATTTTACAACTTTATTCTCGTAGTGACAATTTTTGTTTTCTGAAGTGGCCCAGTTGTATTGCAATTGTAAGTTTAGACAGCATGAAGACTGGATTATGGTCTGCTTGGTCTGATCATGGATTACCCATGATGCCTAGTGCTTACAACGCAAGTCTGTGAATGTGTCTCATCAATTTTGTTGCTAGATTTAACAACTTTTCAGACTACTGTCGCAACATTTTTTGTTTTGTTTTGTTTTGTTTTGCTTTGTTTTTAATCAAAAAGCACAAAACAACAAATTTACCTACTTTTAAAATTTGTCTGGAAAGTTTCAGCCACTTTTGAAAAATGACTCAAACACTAAAACACACATTTTTCCTCTAAATGACACCAAATGATTTTCTCTGCCACAGTCATAAAAACCTTCATTCAGTCTGTCGCCGTAACAGTCAGTGTTTCTAACTTTTCCATTTTGTTGGTGTATTTCGTGATTTTTCAGAACCCTCTAGAGACTCTTCATCAAAAAAAAAACCAATAGTGACAAATCTATCAACTTGTTCTGGTGTTATTGGAGACTTTTGGAGACTCTGAGGTGAAAACATGTGTCATTCTTTGTGTAAATAAAATCCCTGAATATAAATCAGTTCCACTGACATTGACCGTTTTCTCTGTTGTCTCTTTTTGGTCCATTAGATTGTTAATGTAGACTGAAAATTAAAAATGTTATCATTAAAAATGTTCCTATTTTATTCTGACCTGTTGTGTGCTCCTGAGTGAACCATGAGGTTAAAACATAACGTACATGCACTTGAAAACCCTCGACCTGACTAATCAGACGCACTACTGCCCCCAGTGGCCTGACTCATCAGTGCATGGTAAAGTTTTTGGACAGACAGATGGAGAAACAGACGACCAACTGCAGCCAGTGTGACTGAGGGTAAAATCCAAACCAAACTGAAGAAAATGACAATAAAAACTAAAAAAAAAACAAAAAACTAGAAAAGCACTCGGAGAGCGCAGACCTCCACCAAGGTAGTGTTTGTATTTTTTTTTTTTTATGTAGTGTTTGTACTTTCCTCCACGAGATGGTGCTGAATGACCTCATAATCAACTCTGGTCCACCATGCCCTATCACATTGATAAAGAATCCATTAAAAAAATTCCTGGATCCAGACGGTGATCCAGATCGCCTCCAAAATGTAATCATCTCTTCTTTGACCCAGAGCGGACATATCCTGAAAATTTCATCAAAATCTGTCCATAACTTTTTGAGTTATCTCGCTAACAGACAGACAGACCGACGCCGATGAAAACATTACCTCCTTGGCAGAGGTAATAACCTAAAACTCCTCTGAAGTGTCTCTTTTGTGTCACTTTAGCCCCAAGCCCAGATAAAAGAGGAGGGCTGGAATCAGGATATACAAAAAATCATGACAGAGTATAGTGCATTTGTAGTTCTAGGGTGGTTTTAGACTCATTTTTGTCTCTAACACGATGCTATTTCTCTCACTTACATCATTCATTACAAATACGTACATATTTACAATCATGCAAATTAGGTGATGATGTCATTTAGCAACTTCTTGTAACTTTTAGGACAAACAATAAACACTTTCACCACCAAGGAGTTGGAAACACTGATAACATGTTACCTAATGGTTTCTTATGACTGTGGCCCCTTCACACTAAAACACATTCATTGTCTATTTTTTTAATGGTCTACTAATAATGCAAGGTTTATCTTAATCCTTTCATGCAAGAAATATGGGAACCTTAATCAAGACTTCTTTTTCCTGAGCAATTTTATTCCTCTTTAGGCATTTAAAAAACAATGCAACATTTTTTTTATATTGAAGCTATGTTTTTGTTTGTTTTTAATGCTACTAATCTGATGTTTTCTCACATTTTTACATACTTTAATACTCGTCATTACTCACTTCATGGACACAATATGCAAAAAAAAACCCAAAAACAAACAAACACAATTTTGTTGTTAATTACAGTCTAATAACAACAATAAGTAATTGATTTACACTCAAACATGTTAGATGAGGTTGATCAAGAACAACAAACTTACAGTAATGTTATCAATTTCAGTGTTGGTGATGCGTAAGTGTCCACTGTGTTGGCTGATGTGGAACGAAAGCAACAAAATTCATGAACATACTGTACAAGAGAACAAGTGTAGAACAGCTGTCCACTGGAGTGACCACTGTGCATGAAAAGGTTAAAGGAATAAGACACACAAACATGAAAGTAAGTCAGTCTCGGTCACCTCCAGAGTTACAAGAGTGAAAAAAAAATATGGAGTATGCTACATGTATAAATCCACAGCTACCCTGGGGCAGAATGACAGAAGCATAGATGCTAATCCACGTCAAACAGCCCCTCCCACCACCACCAAACATCCATACACATTCATACACCACAGTGAGTAGAAGTAATCCATTCACAATTCCTAAAAAGGTAAAAAGTGCTTGAAGACTTAATCAGCTCTAAAGCACATGTCATGAAGAGAACCAATAAAAACATTCTCATACTGATATTTAAGGTGCATTGATTGTTTTTTTGTTTTGGTTTGTTTTTGCTAGAGATGAAATTATTCGTATATAGAGCAGGGAAATCAGATCCCATCCCAAATGGCCATTCAAGTGTTGTACATTGTAAAGTTATGTGTGAACAGACGCACTTACAACTGGATACTCACACATATCTCAGGATGGATGTGAATGCAGAAGTGAACAGGACCGTACAGATCCACTACAGACCCAGTACAGATCCAGTACAGATCCAGTACAGATCCAGTACAGATCCAGTACAGATCCAGTACATCTGGACTGGTTTGACCTTTAAACTGAGGTCATCTACTCCTGATTTCAACCTGATTCAACGCAAAAACATCTGAAAACTAAACGATGAAAGCAGCTTTCTGTCACTTCTGGGTAATACGAGCGCATGTGTTTTGAAATAAAGGACTGATTCTTACACACACACACACCACACACACACACACACACACACACACCACACAGAAGCACACACACACACACACACACACACACACACACACACACACACACACACACACACACACACACACACACACACAGAAGCACACATAATTCACAGCTTGTGTGCAGATCATGAAAAGCCACTTTGACATTAATCCTCCCTGTCTCAGAGCCACAGGGCTAATGAGAGCCCCCTGACCCTCAGGTCCAACAGGGTATGTGTGTATGACAGAACTCCAAAACTAAATCGTATAAACATGGGAGAGTTAAATGTACAGTCACAGGAAAGTTTCAGGAAAATAGATGAATGGGGTGTGTGTATAACCTGTAGAAAGTAGGTAAATGGAACTGTGTGTGTGTGTGTGTGTGTGTGTGTGTGTGTGTGTGTGTGTGTGTGTGTGTGTGTGTGTGTGTGTGTGTGTGTTCAGTCACATGAGTCCGGTCCCTCTATCTGTCTCGGAGGCTGCCTAAGTGGCCCGTTTCCTGTGATATGCTTGATAGTTCCAGCCGGTGCATCTCTGTGTATATTGTGTGAATGTTTGCTTGTGCTCCAACTTGCCTGAAGGAATCATTGCATCGTGCTTCATGTCTGTGGAAATTGCCTGGGCCAAAGAATTCAGGAGCCACATACCACAGCAATACAGATGAAAATACTTATAGACGTATTTTTTTTCAATCAGGATATTATCTTTTCATACACTATCTTACCGTCATTCCTGTTGAACATAATAAAGCCACCTATTGTAGAAGTAGACGCTGGGAACAACACTCTGCACAGCTCTGTGAAAAAACACTCAGATAGGGTATGTCAACCCTGTTTTTGAGTGTCTGTGGAATCTGAAGTCAAAGGGTCACGGTGGTAACCAGTGCCATGTTTAAGGCCGTGGTCCACAAGTTCACAGTAACTGTTCTCATCCCATAAATTAAAATACCATCTAGTCAACTTATGGAGTGAAGGTAGTTGTATACTGTATGTGCTAACCCAGGGGTGTCAGCCATTTTCTTTCAGGGGCCACATTCAACATGATTTGATCTCAAGTGGGTCAGACCAGTAAAATAATAGCATAACAACCTATAATAAATAAGGACAACTCCAAATGTTTTTTTTTTTTTTAATGCAACAAAACCCATTAAATTATGAAAATAATTACTTTAATAAACTATCCAAACATACAAACAAAAAAAGACATTTGAATAAATGGAAAAAATCTCCATGGTGGTTCTTGTTAGTATTGTTCATATCCTCTTGTGAGGGTCTTCACCACCTCCTTCCTCCTTTTTCTCCCCCTTCACTCTTTCCTTATGTTCTCCTCCCCCCTGTTTCTTCATGACAGGTCCGGCATTAAAATATGGTTCAACTAAACCCCTAACAAAGACAATCGAATATCAAGGGGAGCCTCCTATACTTTATTAAGTTTCCTTTGGCAAAGCAAATGCGTTCAGCACCGAAAGGATCCAGACTCCCATTCTGCTGTCTGGATGCTGGACAAGACAAGCTAAAAAAAAAAAAAAAGATGTCAGTTAGGTACGTGGGCTACAACTGCCTATGATTTTGGCTCCAAAAGGCCACTGCCCATGATCTCTCTCACCTGTGTATCTTCATTCATTCATTCATTTGTTTATTTTGAGCATTTACAAAATGCATGCAAGTTTAAAAATTCCAAAATCATTCATTTAAGCTTGAAAAGGAGTGGGAAGAAGACAAACGTATTTAATCCCACCCCCATTCTCATCATCAAATAACTTAACATAATAACATTACTCATTCCTGTCAGACAAGCCAGAACAATGAACAACAACAAAAACCTCCTCAATCTTTGATCCCAGGTTCTCAAAATGGATTTTGGACATCCTTCAAGATGTCACACCAAAATCAATTCCTGGGTGTGCAGCCATTTGCGCGCCTCATCCATGCAAATGACACGTGTCAAAGACCCTTGACCCATTTCCAGACCATGACAGACCCTGATTTATGTATTTTTCTCTGACATCCATTTCTTTTGATCTGCGTATTGGATGATGCAAATTGTTATCTAATATCCACCCATGTGACTCCTACACTGTAACAGTGAGCTATTCACTTTTCTGTGTTTGCTGTGAAACAACACTATTACCACCTAAAGCAGGGGTGACAAACATGTGGCCCATGGACCAAAACCGGCCCAAGGTTCAGATCTGGTCCACGGGTGAATTAAAAGTGCAAGAATGACACTGAAGATATTAACAGTCCAGGGTGTTGAACTCTGTTTAGTTCAAGTTCCACATTCCCAGTTGTGATCTCAAGCAAAATAATATCATAACTATAAATAACGTCTTCATATTTTCTTCTTGGTTTAATGTGAAAAAAAAAAAAAAGACCTCATAAGACCTATAAATAAAGGCCCGGCTCTGTAGAAGACCTCCTGTGTGGTTCTGTTTCCTATTAAAGCCCACCCCAGTGAACTGAACCACGACAGACTGTCACGTCTGGAAACAGACGTTAGTTCATGTGTTATGTTTGTCCTGTGACTTCCTGTTTTATTTTGGTAACCTGCTCCTATGTCATGTCTGGCGTCTTTACTTCCGGTTTCCCGTAATCACCTGCACCTGTCTTCCCAGCTGTTTTGTGTTTGACATTAGTGTTTCCCCTCCCTCTTGTGTGTGTATTTAAACCCTGTCCTGTCTGACAATCGACGCCAGTTCGTCATTGTATTCCTCGTGAGCCTTTGATCAACCAGCATTCCGTTACCTGTTCTGCCTCCTGTGTATCGACCCTTTTTCTGCTTACTGACCTGTGATCCTGATTGCCTGTGACCTCGACCCTTGATTCGTGCTTTGGACTGATCTTGCCTGCTCCCTTGGAACCACATCTGGACTCCAGCTCTGACCCCTTTTTGGAAAATACGCTACTGTTTTTTTCTGCTCCCTTTTTGTACCTCTGCCACCTCTGTCTGCCTGTTACTGACCACTCTTTCTGTCTGCACTAGAGTTTGCTATACCCCTAGTACCATCGCTACTCGTCCTTCCTGGTTTTGACCCTTGGCCTGGCGTATCGACCACCGAGTTGGATCACCCCTTGGATTTGGACGCTGTATCATTCTCACATTATTTTGTATTGTACAAAATAAATTGTTATTCCTTTTTCCACCTATCCTGTTTCTCTGCATCTTGGGTTCAGTACATTGTGTGCTGTCGTCACACAGACCTGTTGTCTTGACCTCCCACCTAATGAAGACCATGGAGAGGATTGTCCTCCTCCACCTTTGCTTCCAGGTGGGCTCTGTGCTGGACCCTCTGCAGTTCTTCTACTGTCCAGGCATCAGGGTGGATGACGGTGTCATCTACCTGCTGCACCTGCTCCTTTCTCACCTGGAGTCCCCCAGCAGCACAGAGCCATGTTCTTCGACTGCTCCAGTACTTTTAACACCATTCAATCATCACTGCTGCAGGGGAATTGGGCTGGTGTGGACCAACACCTGAATGCATGGACCACCAACTACCCCACTGACAGACGACAGTATGTGAGACTACACAACTGTGTGTCAGATGTTGGTCTGCAGCACAGGGGCCCCCAGGGGACGGTGGTCTCACTGTTCCTGTTCAGTTTAGACATCAGACTTTCCATACAACACCACACACTGTCACCTGCTGAAGTTCTGTGACGACTCCACCGTTGTTTGTGTGTCTGAAGGGAACGGACTGGAGAACAGGGGGGTCACCACTGACTTTGTGAACCGGCATGAGTGAAACCACCTGCTCCTGAACACCAGGAAAATGAAGGAGACTGTGATTGACTTCCACAGGTCACCCCCACAGCCCACACAGGTGAACATCTGGGGCTTGGAGATAGTGGACTGTATTCAGTACCAGGGTGTCCACCTCAACAATAAACTAGACAAACAGCACAGACCTTAATGAAGGACCAGAGTCACCTCCATCCACTGAGCAGACTGAGGTCCTTTGGAGTGAACAGGGCTCTGGGGGTGGGGGTTCTGCAGTCCTTTCTGCCATTGTGTGGGTAGTATGGACAGAGACAGGAAGAGACTCAATAAACTGATAAATAGAGGAGGGTCTGTCCCAGGCTGCCCACTGGACTCCATGGAGGAGGTGGAGGACAGAAGGACATGTGCAAAGCTGACATCCTTCCTGGATAGCCCCTCCCACCCCCTGCACCAGACTGTGGAGGCCCTGAGCAGCCCCTTCAGCACCAGACTGTTGTTTTTACACTTTTACTGTGAGGGGAGTGATTCTGCCCTTATCTTATCTGATCATAACTTCAAATTTTTCCTCTTTGTTTTAGTGCTAAAACATAGCATCAAATTATGAAAATATATACATTTACAAACTGTCCTTTAACTTTAGAATGTGAATAACCTGAACAAATATGAACAACCTGAAATGTCTTAAGAAGATGAAGTGCAATTTTAACAACATTCTGCCTGTTACTAAATATTTTGTACCTTTGTAGATAAGTTGAGGCATAGTATTGTTAAAACTGCACTTATCTTTCTTAAGAAATATCAGTTTTTTCAGGTTATTGACATCTCTTTTGTTTGGATAGTTTATAAATGTAAATATTTTCATAATGTTTTCATGTTATGTTTTGCTCTAAAACCAAGAGGAATTTTGGAGTAGTCATTATGTGTTAATACTCCTCTGATTTGTATTTGTATTTCCATTCTCAGGCTGTATCAGCACATTTCATCCATCCATCCCTCTTCTGTACCCGTTTTATCCTCACTAGGGTCACAGGGGTTGGTTGGAGCCTATCCCAGCTACTTAAGAGCGAAGGCGGGGTACACCCTGGACAAGTCGCCAGGAGCACATTTCATACATAGGAAATACTGTCATAGTTATACTAAAAGTTATGTCTATTGAACAACAATCATCATCACATATCTTGAAATCTACATGGATTTAATAGTTTTTCTTAGTGTCAAGGTGCAGGTGCTCAGAGTTTTCCTATCAGGCCTGAATGGAAGACCCCGTAATCATCCCACTGAACCTATATTGATTTGGATAAAGAAGGTGGTAACTTTAGAGACATGTTTTATGACTTCTTAAGTGTGTTTATCATCATGACTAAGTTCCTGGGTAGGTGCCCAAGGATGTAGCTTTGGCTGTAATGAGCCAAGTATGAACCCACATGCAAGACCACAGACAGGAATAAGATTACAATCAGTTTAATACAAAACTGCTTCCAATAATACAGTTCAACACTCTTAAAGAGGAACACAGTCATCACCGTACAGTGAGATGAGTCCATAGGGTCCGACACCGTGGGTGCAGATCCAGATCTCCATAGATCCAGGGGCAAGTTGAACAGGAGGTCGGGGATGGTCCAGGGGTTGAAAACCAGGTAATCCAGCACAGGGTAGGCAACAGTTATGGTAAGGGTCAAAGGGCAGGTCGGGTTACTGGGGATCAGGCTCAAAGACATGGTCCAAACTGAAGGCAGGCGATACAACCAGGGAACAGACAGCAAAACATGGTCAGGCAGAAAACAAGTCAGGAGCAAGGAGCAGATTCGGCAGATCAGGGACTAAACAGGGTCAAAAATAGGAACAACAGACAGAAGTAAACGCTGGATAGTCATGCAGGGCAATGAACAATCTGGCAGGGAACAGGCAGGAGAGTGATCGGTATATAGTACTGACCTGATGAGCCGAGGTGAGGTGAACAGAATCAGGCTGATTGCAGGGTGTGACTGACCTGAGGAGAGAGAGAGAGAGAGAGTAAAGAGCAGAGACATGACACCATTGGTAAATGCAACGACACCCACCAACAGTGCATCTGTGATATTTATGTATATCATTTACTTGGCATTCTATAAAAGATGAGACAGAGCTTTGCGTACATTTCTTTATTACTGGAAAACTCATTGCGACTGGCGGCCTCAACATTACATATACAAACATCTGACTGGCTCCTACACCAATGTCCTGACGTAAACCACCAGTTTATGACAAACCCAAATAGTGATTCAGTCTACTGGTGCGATCTGAATATTACAGCATCCTCAATTCTACTTTACATTCCACTTCTACAAAATGAGTTCCAATCACATTCCATTCTTACCTTATCTTCTCTCCCTTATCTTCTTTGAAATAACATGCCTTCCTCCTACAGCTCTCACCTCTGCCTTTTCAGTCTCCAGATTTCTCAAAGGTGAACCCATGTGTATGTGTTTATAAGAGCTTCACCCATTGCCTGAAAATGGCCATAATCAATAATCAACCCCCATATGTTATATTTCCATAAGCCTGAGAACAGAGCCCAGAGGCAGCACAGAGCTTTAGTTTGACCAATTCCAATACAGGACTTTATGCACGGACACATTAGACAATTACTGCTGACCCTGTGTTTCAGCCAGGATACATACACTCAGGGGTTAAATTGGGATTGGTTATGTGGGGGGGGGCTCTGCCTCATACCAACCCCTGCCCCCGCCGCCCTGTCCCAATATACTTTTTTGGAAAATAACCCTCTAATTTGATAACCATATCATATTGCACAGATATCCACCTTATTTGAG
>JAQQZY010000028.1:501596-514029 GCA_030068375.1 Ostorhinchus rueppellii | reverse complement strand
AGCAGAGAACCGGAAATGATATAGCGCGGACCAATCGCAGCCCTCGCGGTCTGCGTCGCTTCGACGCGTAGTCAGGACTTTGTGGAGGTGCGCGTCAAGCGACGCAGACGCTCTGCGAAGGGGGTTTGCGGCGACGCAGACGCTCTGCGAAGTGTCTGCATCAAATCTATGCAGAACCATAAATCAGCCTTCAGGCTGGAGGGAGACACAGCATCAGGTCCTGTAGCCTTCCTGACGTTCTGCCTCTGAAAGAACTGATACACATCCTCATCACAGATGGCAAAAAGCAGGTGGGGAAAGCAAAGATGGGGGAGATAGTTGATGGTATTAGTCCTTTTGTCTGAGGTGTGAGAACAAGGTGTGAAGTTATTCAGCTTGCCTGCCAACCTGGGATTTTCCACTGGGTGGAGGGATGGTCTTCTGTAGTTGGTGATGTGTTGCAAGCTTCTCCAAACTGATCCAGAGTCATTTGTTGAGAGGCTGTTTTTTAACGTCTCACTGTAGCTCCTCTTTGCTGCTTTGATCTGTTTGGTCAACTTGTTTCTGGCTGCTTTAACAGGGCCTGGTCCCACCTGCTGAAGGCCGCCTCCTTTTGCTCTTCTCACATTGTTTTCCAATGTGACAATAACCCAAGATATACTTCTCCTAGTGAAGAGCTGCCTCCAGAAAACCAAAGTGAACGTTATTGATTGGCCTGCACAACGCCCTGGCTTGAATCCCACTGAAAATCCTTCAGGTCTGTAGGGTGACCTGAAGGTCCCAAGGTCCATGTCAAAAGGCCACCAAATCTGGAGGAGCTTCTGGAGGACAGATTTGCCAAAGAATGAGCTGGGATTCCTCATTAGACGTGTCAGAGTTGTTGAAAACAAACTAATGCAGGCTGTTATCCAGAAAAAGGATGACTGTCATCAGGAGCCAATCATTTTGATCCTGGTAGTTTTGGTTTTTCGTGAAATAATTTCAGTTCTGTGTGCAAAGTGAAATAATGTAAGAAATATAAAACCAGAATATTTAAACAACAACTTTGCTCTGTTTAGCAACACTTGGGGAAATACTTGTTACAAGATTACATTTTTATTTTGGGCCTGATGCCAGTGTTTAAAATGACAATAACTAGGAAACAAAAAAATGTTCATTATGAAAGAATAGCCAAACTGTTAGAGTTTTTCAGGTTTCCATTAGACTGATTTTGAATGAGCACAAATTCAGTCATACACACCTATGGAAAAAATCTTTCTATATTTGAGTCATTATGATAGGTGTCTAAAATGGAAAAGTTTACATGTTTTTCTTACCTTTTACTTGTGGAAATTCTTACCAGTCAGTCTGTTTTTTCTTTAATGTCTTTCAAATAATTGGATGCTAAAAACATAACCCATTAGGCGCCAGACAGTTTTTACATTTTGAAAAAAAAATTCCATTTGATATCAAGATTTGAAATGGCTGTTAAATTCAGTTATGTTGCGTGTCACAGTGTTACCACTTTGCCCAGGGATTAAAGTTCTCCGTCTGTAGACGGATTTCCGTCAGTTGGAAAAAGAGGGAGGAAAAAAAAAGTTGCACGCGCATTTACTGTGATTGAGTTTTGACTATGGAATTAATGACGGTGTTGTAAACCAATAAAGTCAGCCAGAGCCTTACTATTAGCCAATCAGAAACAGAGGAGGGCGGCTTCACCCCTTCCCCCCAGACTTCTGCCTCCAGCATCATGGGCAGCAGCCCGCTGGAGTTTCCCTCAGACTTTGCGCTCCAGTGATGAAAAAACAAAGTACGAACGGGTCCACTGGTATTACGGGACAATGTAACCAGAAAATCTAAAAAATGAAAAAAGCACCCCTCCTCTGGCCGGAGAAGCGGGGTCACAAACTGAGTCAAGCCCTGCAAAAAGTCAGTTTAACTGAATAGAACAAAACATGTAAGTTAGAAGCAAACAACAACAATAAAGAAACCGCTCCAAACAACTTAAATGCTGTATTAGAGAAACTGAGGGAGTAATACCATTTAAGCTTTTTACTTGAAAGCTTTGGGAAACTATTGCGCACAAAAAATGTGTCATTCTTAATGTGTGGTGCAGCCTATTGCAGGGGAATATGAACTTGCCTGAAAAAATTTTTTCAGTCAAAAATATATTTTTTTTGCTTTAATCCCTGCACTTTGCCACTTAAAGGGTAAATAATATACCATTTAATTCTACATAGACTTTAAAATGTTTCAAATTATTTTCAGCAAGTACTTTTGTATTGTCCATTGGCAAGTTGTACTGCTGCATTTTTAAATTATTAAATATTAAAATCATAATCTATATGGTCAGTTAAAAATACACTTTCTTGTCTTCTTGGGTGAGTTGACAAAATGTATTTTGGACACTATGAACTGCAGATTGTATTTCTGCTTGGAGTGTGTCTGCTCATCTGCCTTCAGCACTTTTTCCTCCCACAGCCACTCTAAAGGCAAAGAGGATGGGTTTTACATGGCACCACTTGCATACCTGAAATGATATCAGTATAGTCTGCATTAAATGTTTCTGTTGTCCAATTTGTGTACAATTCAATTTTCTGCTGTGTCCCAGGTATTGTTCTGTTCTAGATATTAGGTCTTCAAGGTCTTATTTAGATCAGTATATTAGGTTAATAAAGTCCTTGAGAGACTAATTTACCTCCGCCAGGAGGTATTGTGATCGCCCAAGTTTGTGTGTGTGTTTGTTTGTTCGTGTGTTCGTTCGCTGCAACAACTTCAGCCGGCCACAAGGGGGCGGAGGTCTGCACTCTGAGTGCTTTTCTAGTTATGTATATATAGTTCCTGAATTCCTGAAAGTTTTGGTCTTGCATACACTTAACACAGCTCACCTCTGACCCCAGCACATATCTCTGTTGCACACTTCTAGGTGTTGATGGAGGACCGACAGACCAACCGGCTGAGTGAGTCCCTCAACATCTTTGAGACAATCGTAAACAATCGGGTGTTCAGCAATGTCTCCATCATCCTATTCCTGAACAAGACAGACCTGTTGGAGGAGAAGGTCAAGCAGGTCTCCATTAAAGACTATTTCGCCGAGTTTTCAGGCGACCCCACAAGCCTGCAGGACGTTCAGCGCTTCCTTGTGGAATGCTTTCGCAAAAAGCGGCGTGAGCAGCAACAGAAGCCTCTGTACCACCACTTCACCACAGCCATCAACACCGAGAACATCCGACTGGTGTTCCGCGACGTCAAGGACACCATCTTGCACGACAATCTCAAGCAGCTCATGCTGCAGTGAGATGGACATTTCAGAAGTAGGGAGGGGTGTCTTGGAGGTAGATGGAAGTGGGTGTCGGCCGTCGGGGTACCTTGACCTCACCCTCACCCACAAGAGGGGATCAGGCAGTTTCCCTCCACCCATCCCCTCTGACCCCCTCCTCACATTATTGACTGTGTATTAACGCCACCACTACTGCCACCATTCCCCATGCTTTTCTCTGCCTTACTGAGCTCATTCACTCTGACTTATAACAGGCGATTTTGGCTCAAATCCCTGCCCATCACTGTAAATGACCCCTGACCCCTGTTGTCCGGTCCCAGTCCACTCTCTCCAGGGGACCTACCTGAGATTGGTCACAGCATCTTTGCACAAACTGAAGTTGTTATACATTTGTGTGAAAATACTGCTTCCTGTCACTGTATTATAAGTAATTTTCAACTGGATTTTATCTAAAATCAGTATAAATGTGAGTTTTGTTTATAGTTGTTTTGAAATATGGCATTTAATTTCTCGATTAAATACATGGACCCTGCAGCAAACATTACTAACATTTACAGTTTACCTGTTGAGTTTAGAAACGGGAAAAAACAAAATAAGTGCAGTTATTTTATAAACAAACTATTCAGGGTTTTTGAGAAATGATTTTCAGTGAATAAAGAAGGATGTAGCAAGTCCTGTATTTCATTAGCACCGCCTTTACAACAGAAAAACATGCATTTACTTAATGCATACTAGAGCAAAGATGACATTTATTCAATCTAATTAAATCTACAACTCATTTTATTCCAAATACTGCTGACAAGACGTAGTGTTTCTGGGCCGATCAGGTAGTGACATCTGTCCCTGTATTTTATTATTATTATTATTTTAATTCCGCACACTTTCCTTTCCTCTAAGTTGCTCTGACCACTTTTCCCCAGGAGGGAGGGAGAGTGGAGGATGGGGCTTGTTTGAAACTTCCCAGATAGCCGCACATGACAGAGCTGTCTGCGACTGTTGCCAGGTGTTGCCTTGCTTTTTTTTTTTCTTCTTCTTCTTTTGTCCTCAGTTTTACACCACCGGTTGGCTTTTGGTGATGACATCACAAGGCCACGGTGGGGTGGGGATTTCCTGTGAGAGCAGTGGAACAGGAAAGAACAGGGCTAACACACAGGCATAGATAGGGCTTCCTGTTCCTATGCCGACTTCACTCTACTTTGCTAATCATGCCATTTCTTTCTAATGTCTGAATATACTGTGCATGTACCTATACATTTTCTTTAACTTATATTTTATAGGGGTTTACACTTTTTGGGACTGCTGATAGATTCTGTTACAGGTGACAAATGAGGGAGCTGGTAAGAGCGCAGACATAACCCCATAGACCACTTGGACAAGTGAACTTGGTGCGTTTTACTAGGCGGTTTCTCAGGGCAGAATTTGAACCACTTCCATTCGAAGCCAATCTGATGCCTCCACTTTTTCATCAGTCTTTATGAGACTCTTGAGACTTTTAAACCAGCCATTTTTAACCATAGTCAGACCTCATTGCCCAGCATTAACCTGTAACAAACATGGAATCTGTATCTGGATATGTTATCTGCATAAGGCCTTAGCAATTAAAGCTGCGTCAGTATTGTCTTAATGCTGCTTGTGTGGTTTAGTCAGCGTCGGAACCAGACTTGCAAGTGAACTGTCATGGGGTCAAGCGAGGCCATACATTGTCATTGCAATTTTTGCATCTGCAGTTGTCACATGGAGGACAGGTGAATAAAACACAGGTATAACGAGTTTGCTTATTATAGAAAAAAATGTTCTTTAATATGACAACAGCCTGAACAAATGACTGAAACTAATTGTTCTTGCGGGAAGAAGTTCCATCTTCCTTATAGAACCACACTCTAAATTAAAGGTTCTTGTGTCACAGTGTGTTAGTGGGTAACATGGGCATTTACTAACCAGTCTTTCTTGGTCACATTGCCATATGACTGAAGCCTGCCCTACACCCAGTGGTTGTCACTTATTGCCTTTAATCCGTGAAATGTCCAGATACAGAAGTGATTCCACCTCTCACTTGCCTTAAGTTGCCTTAACATGCGACTTCTACATTAAACACAAGTATTGCTGAAGTGGCTCAGTGTTTTGAAAACATTCTTAAAGGTACCTGTGAATACTGCCCATCTCTCCCTCCGTGCATCCAAGCAGAAAACTAAAGGAGGAAAGGCAGACTGTGTTGTTGTGTTAAGTCCTGAACCCTGAACTGTACAGCTTCCATCGTCCACTTCATCAGCTCCTATAACGTGTCATGTAACGGTTGATGTTAATGCTCATCCATTGCATTTGATGACTGCAAGGTTTTTGTTTCAAAGCAAACCTGCATTCTTAACAGGAGACACAATTTTACTACATAGAAATGCTATTGGCTGCTGATCACTTAACACCGTCATGCATGGATTACTTTTCCCATCAAGACTTATCCAATAACAATATTTTAACTTTTAACTTTATTGTGAGCGAGATAGACCTGTCCGCTACATGGATTATTGTACCATATCACATGACTGCAACTTTCCTGAAATCCTTTGTTTTTTTTAGCTCAGGAAGCATTGGGATAACACAGGAAATGATCTGATGCATTTCTGAGAGTAACTTATGAAGCTCCATTACTTACAACTGTTGCAATGTTTTTTGGGGAAAAAAGAACACGGCTCATTACTGAGGGCCCAAGGGGATGCAAGGCAACACAATTTCTAAAAAAAAAAAAAAAAAAAAAAACAACTTGTAGAGGGCCCCAGATAGTTTTGGGACTGTGCACCGTGCACACAGTTTAGGGAAATGAGCCAGGGTTGTAATGTGTATCTGAACAACTGAGCTTTGCTGTTTGGAATATGACGTGGCATTAGTCAGAAAAAGGACAGAAATAATTGTTTTCTGCAAAACAGCAAAGGTCACAGTTCCCAGCATTTCAGAATTATACTAGATTTTTATTATTATTATTATGACTATACCAGAACTGGACGTGTAAAAGTTGTACAAAAATGACAAATGATTCAGTTTTGTGTCATGTGATGTCCTGGAGGTGCACTTAATTGTAGATATGATTGGTTAGCTATGTTTTTGATTACTTTATTCCTGAATTGTACATTAATGTCAAAGTCACGTCTCATCATAAAGAGAACATTTGAGTTAGTTTTTGAAAGTGCCATTTGTTATGTACATTTTGTATCTCATTAGAAAAGGCTGAATAACAAAATTTTAAAAAGAAATGTCCTCAATGGCCATGTTTCCATAAAATGTCGAATGTATTTAAAGGATCATTTAAAATGTCAGACTATATGCGTTTCCATGAACTGGTTTGAAATTAATAAATTTATTTTCAAAAAGGTGTTTCCTATTTCCATTATACACATGAACTCTTTATTGAAAACGGATAACCCACCTTAGGTAATAAAAAAAAAAAAAAATAGGGCTTGTTTCCATAACCTTTTTTTAATGCAATACAAAAAACCCTTATGAATTATGATGGAAATTTTCATTAGGTTTAGTTTTGTGAAATGAATGGTCTTTACATTGGCGTTTTTCGTATGCATTTTCTATGTATTATATCGCAAAAGGTTAATGGACAAATTTTAAAAATGGTTAAATTTTACTCTAAGGTGGGTTTTTTTCCCTTTTCAAAAGGAAGTCGGTGCATAACAGGAGACAGAAAAACCTTTGAGAGAAGATTCTGGGGAAACAGCTGATCAGTCAGAACGTAATGAACAAACAAGTGTCACTGTACAACAGATACAGCTGAGACCATGACGAAAATAATGACCAGTTTATGTGTGCACATCAAATATAGTAAGGTGTTGAAGTATCCAGGGTGGGATCTACTGTAAATATGCAACAGCCTGATTCACATTGTCTTTGTTTTTATGAGGTTTCAACAGTTGGCTTAACTATTGGATGTACCCCTGGCTAATGTGGATGACGGGACTCTGTGACTTCCTTTGGTGCGTTTTCAGTTTTAATGGAGGAATCTGACCAACAGGAACACTGGCCACTTTGGTCTGAATCCACTGCCTCTGTCGCCCTGTGCATCTGAATGAAGCGTCTGCTCCTGAACACACTGCGTCCTGTCTGAGGCCTCTGTGCTGCTATTCAGAGCCTTGAAGAAAGCCCGTTGTTGCACAAAGACAAATCACGGAGTCAGAGGCGAGCGGGCCCGCGGCTCCACACTGCCTTTTGTTAGTGCTGAACAAACTAAGTGTTTGAGAATTAGAGCGCAGACAGAGTCCTCTCACACAGAGCGCGAGCAAATGGCTGACTGATGATGCCCCACATGCCAGGCAGCGTCAGCCTGATGCAGCTCTCCTCACACCGCCTGTTAATGAAGCCTCTGTTGAGTCAATAGGAGGACTCTGCAGCGGCACAATGTCCTTTCAAAAATCTGATCCTTGATCAGAATTTGGAGGAGTGGTCATACGACACAGACTTAAAGTGACTCCGTGTGTGTTACAAAATCAAAGGCACACTTACTAGAGTTTTTCTTCCTCACACCCTTCACTGAAGACCACTTCTTATTTTGACGTGTTTCTCTTGATCAACACCACCTTTTTAGTCGCACCAAAGCTGCACGGTGGTCTGGACCCAACATGGCAGATGTGTCTGAAACCCCCAGGGTAATACATTTCCTGCCAAAATCCCACATGAAAAGAAAACAAATTTTTCAGTGACCTCGGGTTCATCGTTTTCATATAAATGCAAAACTAATTTGTCAGAATGCATCACATCTGGTATCAGACCTGTTGATGTAAGGCTAATTTCCAGCCAAAATTCTACTGAACAGAATAAGTCCTGTTTCATGAATAACCTGCCAACCTGCCCGTTATCCTCATATTCATAGTCATTCATAATCATATTGTCGGCCAAATTGTGATATCTGCATAAAATGAAACAGTAGTGTTAAGGAGAGTAAAGATGTCTATCACAGTTTGGCCAAAAATATGACTTGCGCAATTATGCTATGAGACTAACAATATGCCAAATAATGCACCCTCTTTGCAGTTTATCTTAAGACATAAAGATGGGATAATGTTAATAACAGTGTGTTTTTGGCTGTTGAGCTCAAAAATGGGAATATCATATCTGAAAAATTCATCCTGGACTTAACCCCTTGATGCCTATTGATGCAAATTCGCATCACCCCCCACCGCACACACACACACACACACACTCCAAAATACAACCAAAATACAATCTACTTCAAAGAAAAAACGCAAGTCAAATATATTTTTCCACAATTAGAAATCGATTCAGGTGTTAAGGAGTTAAAATAATAAGAAACCAAATCTCAGCAGATGTTCAATCACTTCTTCAATCATGCATTATCACTGAGTGTCTGTGGAATCCAGATTCCATACATTAATAGAAGTACTACTTACTGTCATTTTTACTTTTACACAGTAGATGTCAAATATGCTTTTTACTTTTTTCTTTTTTTTTTTTTACATAGAGCTGTCAACCTTATAGTTGCTAATATTAAGTACTGAGCTTACAGCCGTTCCCCTTTGATGGACTGAAAGGAAATGACACAAACCTGAAGTTCAAACATTGTTATGAATGTGTGAGTGTAGCTAACTTGACCTACCTATTCAAGTATTTATTTATTTATTTATTTTAAAATGTGGTCATCATAGATTACATGTTCTTTCCAAATCTCATTCTTTCTACTAATGAAAGCAAAGATGATATTTTGTTTAAACTTCATATTTAAATTTGAAGTGCCTTAAGCCAGTGGAATACTTGTGACAGTAACAGCATTTTCACTCATGCATAGACCAAGCATTGACAAGTGCTGATGAGCTTCAAAAAGCCATAAAAATGTGGTTTGCAAAATTTCATGACTGGAAATAAACTTAGCAAGGAGGTGCTTTATTTGGTTAAGCAGACTTTGACACTATTAAATGGACTCATAGTACCACCTGTTGGTGTGGAGGTGAACTCCTCAGGACTTTCTGTTGTAATGATTGTGTCAAATATCAACATTTTTTTTACACTTGTATTTTTCTCTGAAGCATGACATGTATTTGTTTGAGACATTTTGTAGTTGCAAACCACAGTGTTATTGAATTGTAAACCACTTTTCTCTTTTTGGGAGGTGGGTATGTTTTGGCAGGAAATTGGCTTCATATGTGGTCCCATGAGTTTATCACACCTTCTGGGGTGTGATTATCATTTCTGAGTATTGTTTGAGATGTTAAAGGAAACTAAGAGAGAATTGTCTCAAATGCCAGAAAAGCAGTTTTTAAGGAATTACACTTGAAAACTCTTCAGGTTTACTTCTTGACCTGAGAAGTCCACATGCTTTTCATAGTTCCAACGGCCTTCACGCTCCCACACAATCTGACCCAACACTGGAAATGGTCCTGTACTGGTTTTGTTTTCACTAACACTTCAGGTTTGTTTGTTTTTTTTTAAATGCTGGTGTTTCAGACCGTCTTTCCTGCCTTAAGTCTGCAGCTGATCACAGACCCAGTCAGCAGTTAGCCCAGCCTTCCACCTGTGGATGTAGCTCTGACATGTGTTCAGAGCCAAGCAGCCTAGTTTGATTTGCGCTCCCAAAGCTCCACTGTTCTCTACTTGGACTCTCTGTATTGTTATAACCCGACATGTGTTTAGTCAGTGGGACATGGTAACAGTATGAACAACAGTTAAACACTCTGTTTCTGCTTCAAATAGTTATGTTTGAAACCTGGGAGTGACACCCAGCACTGCTCCAACTCTGTATTATGTTCAAAATAATCCTCAGTGTCTTATGTAGAAACTAGTCTGGAATCACAAAGTCTGCACCTGATCTGCCAAATACACTGATGTTTAGTGCCTCTGTGTCCACGCTCTGCCTCTACTGTCTAATCATATGAACTCCAGGTTTTCTACTGTGTTTTTAGGGATTTTTATTTTAACATTGTTATGTAAATAGTTTAATGTCTTTGTGTTGCATAAGCTTTTGTATGTATCAGTACTGTAAGGACACAAATCTATAGGTAGTGATAAACAATACTACTTTTAAGTGTGTGTGTGCGTGCATGTGTGTGTGTGTAAGCTAATGTGTAATGTCTGGCTAAATCAAAGATTTCCTGAAAAGCGACATCTATCACAGGAAAATAATTAAGAATGAAAAAAGGTGTTTTTCATAGTTCCATCGCAGGTAATTGAAGAAAAATAAAATATCCAGGATATGTCCATGTCACACAGTATGGTATTGTTTGTCTGCTATTTACTGTCTCATTCAAAACAGTCACAAAACACTTGATTTAATGACCGTGTAAGATCACATGTTTTAACTACCACTGCTGAAGATAAACCACCTGATGTGATGAAAAAAATACTATAGAGGGGAGGAAGGATCCTCTCACCACAATATTGGACTGAACGTTATGTCACATCCACTGAGGCTCCTCCCACTGAGCCTGTTTACATGGTCATAAAATTCCAAACTGGGACTGTTCACTTAATGTTAATAACTGGATCTTGGCTGTGTTGAACAGCCGGGTGGCATGGGGGAGTCTGTCGGTGGATCAGGACAGTGATAGCAGCTGCTCCTCTGCCTGGAGGTGGTGCTGTGCAGTGGATGCTGTGGATGATCCATGATTGACACGAGCCTGTTCAGTGAATAGCCACTTTAATGTCACACACAACAACCACAACAGTGCACATTTTGAGTGAAATTTTGACGCAGAAGCTCACCATCAATCTAATAAAAACAGTAAGCACAAATTACATGGGATAAAAACAACTCCAATAAATACATAAAAATTATACTAAAAATATGAATAAATAAAATAATACTGTAAAAAAAATAATAAAATAAATTATATATATACACACACATAAAAAGTGACAGAGAAATGAAGTGCCTGTCACTCTGCCACAGATGTCAGGTTGTCCAGCTCCAAGCCAGTTTGTCCAGACATGAGCCATCCTCCCCAGCACACCGCCCCATAGAAGAGCGTACTCGCCACAGCAGTCTGGTAGAACATCTGCTTCAATTTTTTGCAGCTGTTAAGACGCCAGCCTCCTGAGACAGTCCAGACGGCTCTGTCTTTTCCTGCACAGAGCGTCAGTGTGGGCAGTCCAGTCCAGTCTCCCAGGTATCTGTCAGACTGCACCAGCTCCACACACACACACCTTTGATGGTCACAGGCTCCAGTTGAGGCCTTGCCCTCCTGAAGTCCACCACCATCTCTTTAGTCTTGGCGATGTTATACTTAAGAATAACTCAATCCAGTTTTTTGAGCCACTTTAACACAAGTTTTTTTGTTTTTTTTTTTAATATTGGGCTGATTTCAAAAAGGATCTTGAGTGCAAAGGATTACATTTGTAGGCTGTATGAAAGTCTTGGTAGTCAAAATATGACTGGGACTGCTTTCTATTGCAGTTTGTTATTATATGTTAAAAGAAGCTTAATTTCCACATGCATGAACTGTCAGGTTAGAACCATTTGATATGATGTCCATGTCCAAAATGTTTATGTTTTCACCTGTGATCGTTTAGAAGCTCCGATCACTTCGATATTTAAATGTCACAGTCTTTACACAACATAAACTGGACAAATACACAGAAAAATGTCATGTCATTTAAGACTTTTGAGTTTTATTTAAACTTATATGAGTACCAAGTCAGGATCAATAGTTATTTATTTATAAGACATATTACCACAAAATAATAAAAAAAAAACATCACTGATCAACATATTTATATTTCAATATCAATCTTACCTATGCCACACTTACATGAATAAGGTGTCATATAGTACAGTATGTAAAACTACACCACAGTACAGGAGGCGAAAGAGCTAAGACGAAACAATGAAGGGATGTAATAATGCTGTTAAAAATCCATACAAATGTGTGAATTGATTCAAATCAGCTGAGATGAGTATCAACTGGATGAAGCTTAACCCCCCCTGTTCAGTGGTTACAAAAAGTCAAATGTGTACATGGTGGAATGCTTAACATCCCAGTTACAACTAAAACCCCCTACTTTTAAAATGAGATGGGCTCCAGTTGTTGATTATCTCAGTTAAGGGTATTTTTCTTTTTTTCCTTCTCTTTCTCTTCCCATTGATGTAATCCAAGGAGATATACACTCACCGGCCACTTTATTAGGCACACCTGTCCAACTGCTTGTTAAACGCAAATTCCTAATCAGCCAATCACATGGCAGCAACTC
>JAQQZY010000028.1:472036-485874 GCA_030068375.1 Ostorhinchus rueppellii | reverse complement strand
TTTTCCCTTTGGCCAACTTTCTTTGACCTCAAGCAGATGTGCTATGTTTGTAAAATTGCCGGAATTCTCCTTTAAGTCTCTTAACACATTTCAGGTCGTTCATATTTTTTGAGGTTATTCTTTTTTTTTTTTTCATGAAAGAATAGCGTACAAATGTGAATATTTTCATGTAATTTGCTTTCTTGACAGTAAAACAAAGAGAAGACTGAGTGAGTTGCCATTATTTATAGGTTATTCTGATTGTATTTTAGTGGTTCTGATCCACTTGAGATTGAATTGGGCTGAATGTGGAACCTGAACTACAATGATTTTAATGTCCTTGGTTGATGATATTCTGAATGTAATATTTGCATTTCATAAATTCACCCCACAGGCCAGATTGGACCCTTTGGCCACATGTTTGACACCTGTGGTTTAAGTGAAGAGACAGACTGTGTATAGTAATGTGTTTTACCTGAAATATGAATATCAGGAGGACAGATGTCAGGAGAAGGGGAGGACACTGGGGCTGGCTCCTCCGTACAGATCTGCACAGAAAACACAGGAGAAAGGCATTCAGTCAGGGAATCTGAATTTCATGTTACATATTATTTCATAGCCTGGCTTCAGCATATTTACTGCCAGTTCTCCAGATTCAGTAATAGATGAGTTCATTCTTTGTAGGATTTGTGTTTACTGTCAGTGTTTTTAGTAAATAATTTGCTTATTACAGGGTAGGCCAGAGAGATTTACTCATCGTATATCTCTATCATGTTCACTTAGCTTTTGTCCTAGAAGCTTAAAATTTTGGATAGTTTCTCTCACAAGGCATAGCTTTTGATGTACCTGAGTTCATTTGTTTATTCCCAATGAGTGTCGAGTATGGCATCGAAGGGTATGATGCTACAGGAGATCCAGAGTGCCGCAAACAAAGTCCTGGTTTGGTCCAATGAGAAGATCTTCCCCGTTCAGGCAGTGGTCAATTCCCAGAATGACAGGGTTTATGCACACAGTACACAGCACATACCTGAAGGCTGCAGGACTCATTTCCATCATCAGAAGCCAGCTGGAGTCATGGTGTGGGCTGCTGTTGCATCTGATGGCTCAAAGTCTCCTTTGGTCTTCATTCAGGAGGGTGTGAAAGTGAACAGTCAGGTCTACCTTCTAATGCTTGAAGAAGAAGTGTTGCCATGGTGGGTCAATGTGTTTGGAAACCAGTATATCTTCACACACGATGGTGCACCTACTCACACATCCAGTGTCACACAGACCTGGTGCAAGTAGCAATTTCTTGGCTTCTGGGACAAGAACATGTGGCCTCCGTCAAGTCTGGACATCAATCCAGTGGACTTTGCGATCTGGTCTATCCTGGAGAGCGAGGTCTGAAGAGTATCTGACAGCAGTGTCACTGCTTTGAAGAAAGCTTTGGTGAATTCATGGTCAAAGTTTGATGCAGAGACAGTGTGATGCACATGCTGGGCAGTGCCAGGTCGTCTCCAGGCTATGATAAAGGCAAAGGGTGTCCATACTGAGATGCAAATTTTTTTGGTGGCTGAGAATAAAGTATGGAACCTGTGTTCAATGTTTGTTGTGTTTGTCTGCAAGTATTGTGTCGTGTGGAAAAAACAATGGGTAAATCTTTCTGGCCCACCCTGTACTTGTTTTAACTTGAGTCGTAACATCTTCTAAATCCAGTGGTGCACTGTTGTTTTGTTACTCTTACAGATATTATGTTACAACTGAATATTCTTGATCATCTTTCAACAGTCTAATCCAAAGCAAAAAACGTCTTGTGAAATACCAAGCCTGCTACAGCTTTACACTTATTACTACAGCATCTGTGACAGATTCTGAAGCAGACCTCAGGTGATCGGATATGGACTTTTAAGCGTCCAGAGTTGTAGCTGTTGCCCGCTGCCTTCTGGACCCCATTGTGCAGAGACGTGCTGCTGGGAAAAAGTCCTTTGCCAGGGATGAAGGCTATCTCCACTGTACCATCCTGACTGGAGACACAAACCATAAAAACACAAAGTCAGGAGCACTGTGGACATGTCTGCTCCATTTGCTGTTTCTGAGCAGAGCGTTGAGACATCACCCACCTGAACTTCACTTTGTTCAGCATGCCTTTGGCCTCTTCATGGGTCACACCTATTAAGGATTCCTTGTTAATGGCGATGAGCTGATCCCCGGGCCGCAGACGTCCATCCTGCACAGACATACACAGTCATCAGTCATACTCAGCTCTCTACCAGACAGGTACCCTATTTTCCTTTAGACACCCGTTCTGTGAGGAGGATTGAAGAGGAATGCAAGATAATAACTGGAATTGTGCAACTTTGTAAAAAACAACTAGTCATTTGCTGCTGTATTTCCCTTTAAACATTAAACTGGAAAATGTATGGATAGTAACAACAGTTCTATTTTAGCATTAAAGATATGGTTTGGACAAAAAGATCTGTCATATACTGGTGGATGAACCATTATAGAAACAGAAACAGATATTTAGGTAAACAGAAATACTGTTCAGTTATGGCAGCAGTGGGACACCTTAGACTGGGTGGAGCTGGAAGAATACATTTGGTAAAAACTGTAACCTTTTGTGTTAAACAACAAATTAATACAACAAAGTAGTTATTAAACTAAAGCTCTAAAATACAAGAGAACCAACACAAAATAATAATGATAATAAAAACTCTTAAGCATCAACCCAAACAAATATAAAGTACGTAGTTATTTCTATCCAATGTATTAACTAAATACGAATCAGCTGAGAAACAAAATATTTAGACATTTTGAATGCTGGGTTATAAAATGTGAAATGGTTTTATGAAAGAAACAAGAAAAATTGTTGCTTACTGAGAAATTGTGCATTACATCATTAACATATATTTTCTTTCTTCTGTGTCCCAGTTTCAATCCAAATGTCTTAAAACTTAACCTGTCAGTCTATGTGTGTTTTCTGCTCTTGCTGCTCTACCATTTGCCTCTCCCCTCCTGAATGCCAAACCTAGTCTTTGATGCGCTGGTCTGTATGAGAATTAATGTGAAACAAAGTGAGGTAATAATATACATTTTGTGCCAACCAGTGTCGACCACAGTGTGCTGGAGCTGAGCATTAGTTACACAGACATAGTGTTTTTAAGGAGGCATGAAGGAGAGATGTCAATGTAACAGTTTGAATCAGGTCATTGGACGTTTTGGTAAAAACCATATAACCCATAGATTATTCAATGCAGAGTATTTTATCCTGTCATTTTCTATGTGTCTTGCATTTTTCTTCTGCAGCCCTTTGAGTTGCATCTGGGAATTGCAGATATCATTTAATCTATTTTTCCAAAAGACTCAAGCCCACAGAGGATTAGCTTTTCCAGATAGTTGTGACTGTATACATTTAATGTTAAAGTGATGGATGTGGATGTGACTGATCTGTTGAAATTCTGTTTTACCCTGACATTTTAAATGAGAGGAAGCTTTTAAAAAGGCTCTAGATATACTGCTTTAAGCTCTACATTTCATCTTTTTCATCTTTTAGCCACTGTACATATAATCATCAAGGTACACTAAATGTATAAAGCCCTGTACAGTCAGTTGTTTCACTGGGGTCATGTGATCTATTGTTCTGCCCACAAATAATTTATGTAGAATCAAAATGAGGTAAAACTTCACAGGACATTTTTAACACAAGCAGCTGCTTAAGAATGTCTTTCCTTTCTTCATATGAACACAACTGCATACTGCTGCATTCTCTGTTCCTTCTTACTTGTCACACTTGACAGTGAGTGGGCAGACAGAGCCGAAAAGGATGGGATTGAAACAGAAGCATCGGAGGCTGGAGAAAAAGAAAAGTGCAAACAGGAGGGCTATGGGATGTTTTTTTATGTGCATTTGCTTACACAGTATAAGATCACCTTAAGATGGGGTTTGACTGCACTGCAATAATATCAGTCTGAGTCCCTGCTACATGTCAAAGGCAGATTTATGCACCACACCCCCCCATTTGAAAATTTTGCAGCCTAAGCGTTCCCTATTGAGCTAAATCTCCACTGGCCTCAGGGCCGACCTGTTTGCATGTGATTGTCTGGTGCTTTTCAGGATGTGGTGTTTACATGTAAGCTTCAGAGTTCATTAAGACTAAAGTGTATGAAGTGTGAAATATGACTGTAATGTACTGTATGTTCGATAAACAAAGTACACAGTCCTGCTGAGAAGGAATATGACAATTCAAAGAAGGATTTCACATATGTATGTATATATATATAACAACCCCCCCCCCATACAGACTAGTAGTGTTGTGATTCTGGATTTTATGTGAGCTACTGGATACCTGGAATTTCACCCATGAGGATGAATAAATTCTATTCTATTCTATTCTATTCTATTCTATTCTATTCTATTCTATTCTATTCTATTCTATTCTATTCTACTCTCCTGTATTCTATTCTATTCTATTCTATTCTATTCTATTCTATTCTATTCTATTCTATTCTATTCTATTCTATGTAGTGTATTCACCCTTCATCCCTTCAGCCTCCTTCCTACATCATCTACTGTACAACACTTCAGTTTATTTTCTCCTACTGCTACACTGAATTAATTTCAGTCCAGCTTAGGGCGACACGATTAATCGTTAAAAGATTGCGATCTCGATTCATATGTGTACACAATTTCATTTCTAAACACAAATGATTCTTAAGTATTTAATTTCATGGGTTGCATTACAAACAAATGCCCTCAAATGCAGAGCCGCCGCTTCCTTCATCCCATGATAAAGCGGCTTTTCAACATGTGACCCTGCTGCTGTCAGCTGCAGCTGAGTGAGGAAAGAGTGAATAACAGCGGAGGAACATGAAAAGCCCAGTGGTAGTGTCCACAGTCACCCACCTGAACTCTGACCTACAAAGGTTGGCATTCGGCGGTGTTAATCTCATGTCAGTCTGCTTTTCTGTCGTCCAGATCCAAGTGTCTTTTCACTTTCACTTCTCTGACTTTTACGGTCTTCTTCTTCTTCTTCTTCTTCTTCTTCTTCTTCTTCTTCTTTTCTTTGCCGGTGGTGATAACTCAGCTTTTAACCAATAATCAAAAGTCTCACCCTCTCATAAATATTCTATGAAAAAATTCCATCATACTGGCTGGTAAGTTTCTTCGCACTGTGAACTTTCACAGATCAGCTGATGTTACTTAGCAACTGGGACTGGAGTGACCGGACTACTTGCGGAGTAGGCTGGTTCTTAAATTTGAAAGTTGGAAAATCCATGCTCCTACACTCTGAAACTGTTCCTTATGATGATAAAATAATTCTGGTAAATTTTCATTCAAAACAGAATATTTATTGGGAGCTCAATGGTCTTGAAATTTTCACGAATATTGCCAATTTCACACATTTTCAATGATTTTTCCAAGAATAAGATACTTAACACAGGATCAAAGCATCCCATTTTGAAGACAGGTCCATGGATCACCAGGTATCCCAGACATATTGATTACTTAGAATGGCCTACATCATTTGTTCTACATCATGAAAAGTGATTCATGATAGAACAAGAGTTGGACTGGAGTTCTAAGGGATCCTTTCATTTTATATTACCATGGTTACCATAGAATAGAAATATGTTCTCACTTTTCATTCTGTGAAAAGAGTTTGAAATAGTCGTGTTTGGGACACACGATCATATGTTTGACAGTAATGAATCACTAATAATTGAACCTTAACAGCTGCTTTTGGGCAGTCCAGGATATTAGACGTGCTTTCTCTGTTCGAATGTTCAATAGAAAGAATCAGAACCTGTGAATATGTTCCGTGAAAACAAGTGAGACTATTTGAAAATACACAATTCAATGCATAATATATAATTACATAATACATAATTCACATACATAATTCACAATAACTAAAATGTAGCTGTTCCAAAGCAGAAATCCAGTTCAGAAGTTTTGTGTTTGAGCTACCGACAAATATTTGTATATTACAATAAAACTTTAACAGTGCGATTTTTATTGATTACTTAACATATTTCAGTGGAAAGAGCATGACTTTTACAAAAAAGAAAAAAATACTATGATTAAGAACCACCCTATTGCAGAGTGATATGAAAAACACAAATCGGAGGTAAAAGAACCCATTTTCCTTGACAGTGATGCCATCCTTGATGTGAAAAAAATCGTGCCAGAGAATCGTGATCTCAATTCTGAGCAAAAAAAACGTGATTCACATTTTTGCCAGAATCGTGCAGCCCTAGTCCAGCTCTGAAACAGGTATTCTCATGGTTTTACACACACTCCTAGATGAATATTGAAATGTACACTCAGCCACAAGTGGGAATATAAGCCACAGTATAGACTCTGGGTATGTGTTACTGTTGCAGAGGCACGTGTTAGTCCTGATTTTCAACTGAATTAGTGGCTTTGCTCCTTACCCGGTGACAGTCCCCCCCAGACAGAACCTCCTGGATAAAGACTGCAGGACCATCAGGCCTGTTGGAGCCTCCTCCGATTGTGATGCCCAGACTGCTGGATCGTGCCACTGAAATGAGCTGAATGACGCCTTCACCTGGATGACTGACAACATAAACAAATGATCACAACATCATCAGAGCAATCTGGTGTTGTCTTCAATATCTTTACTATACATGACCTCATACTACTTCAGCTGACTTGTGTTTTATTACAGTATGAACACAAGGTAATTCATGTTGTGTCTGGTTGACTTCAATTCATTTGAAAATGTGCATTCATTCCTCACATTCACGCTATAACAAATTTAAAAAAGGAAAAAGAGGCCACTTGTAGGATTAATGAGTTGAAATATTGAACTAATAATGTGATTTGAACCCAGTGATATGAGTAGGTGAGCAGGATTTAGTGCAGTGTTTCCCAACTTTTTTGAGCCTCAGCACATATTTAACATTGGAAGGATCACAAGGCACGCCGCCAAACGAAAATATCACAAAAAGCATATTTATTGAAATATAATGCAAATCTAGTCTCAATTTACTTCCTCAGTGTTGAACCTGGGCCTGTTTAGTTGGACACAAAGCTCATATTCTTGTAGGAATTGAAGACACACATGAATCGTCCTCAACAGCTCTGAGTCTCTCTGGGGGGGGGAGGGTGCACATCGGGGGTAATATTGTCACAGGGCGTTTGGAACAACAAAGCTGAGAGGGGTACATCAGCAACATCCCCCCCCCCCCAATTTCCCCCCCCCCCCCCCCCCAAATTATGGATTGAGGTCCATTGTATAATAGTATGGGAGGCATATCTCTCCTGCCCCATCCCATTCGCATGTAACTCGCTAATTTGCACATCACTAGTGAGGGGGGCTTTATTAATAAAACACACCGCTTCAGGGCCGGTTCACTTTTATTTAAAGGAATAAGACACCCAAACATAAAATTAAGTCAGTCTCGGTCACCCCCAGAGTTAGCACAGCGGGAAAAAAAAAGGTTAAAATCTGTCCAGGCATTGTCCTGCTTTGGGAGCAGTGCTTTTAGCTTTAGCTTAGCACAGTCGCTGTAAACCAAGGGTGTCAGTTAGCATGTCCTCCAAAAAAAGTGACTGAGACATCTGCATTTTTTTCTAAATATATCTTGGGAGTCGCGTATTCAGAACGAGTACAATTCATAATGCAAAATCAAACAAAGCTATCACCTGAGCAGATATTTACTTGGAACTATATTATGCCTCATCACAGGTAAAGCACCGCTAGATAGGCAAAAAGTTCTCACGCAGTACTTGAAAACCCCCAACTTCTGTAAATTCGTCGGCGTGGATATGTGGGGGCAGTAAAAAGTGCTACGTGAGAACTTTGCGCCTATCTCCCAGTGCTACATGGATTCTCTCTGGGTATTCTGGCTTCGTCCCACTGTCCAAAGACATACAACTTAACAGGTTAACTGGTCAATCTAAACTGCCCATAGGTGTGACTGTGTGAGTGAATGGTCCTTCGTCAATATATGTCAGTCCTGTGATGAACTTGCAACATGTCCAGGGTGAATCTTGTCTTCATCACTATCATGGACTAAGTGGATGTCACAGGGTACAGCCATGAAAAATGTTTGCTCCAGCCAGTTGAAGGCACAGGACTATGATCAGGGCAGTATCTACATCTCTACCAGTGGTTTACTGCAGGGTATACAGTGGCATACAGTGCACCATTCAGTCGTATCTGTGCCAAATAGCCCATTTTTCCCCCTCAGATGGTGAAGTCATGACCCCCCCTACTCTGCCTCTCATTGGTTAGTACTCACTGCCTTCATTGATTAGATTAGTTAACTGTGGGCATGAGGAATGATGAGCCAATCAGAGGCAGATTAGGGAGGGTCATGCCGAGGAAAATATTGTTAACTAGCCCTGGCTACCTCTGGACCCTGATTGGACACCTCCTCAGGTACCAGTGCCACCCTAGTTGATTGACAGGTCACTAAATGTCTCATTGAAAGATGCGCGATTATTGGAAATGCAAACAAGAAAGGTAGGATACACATGTTTCAAGTGAGTGACACACATCGAGAACCTACTTTCATGGAATACATAATTCTGAGGTAAGTTTTAAGGTGGTTTCAGAATGAGTCGCTGTTTTAAACTAGTGGACATATGACTGCACATTTACAGAAGAGATATTGTTGCCAATGGTTAAACTGTGTGAGGAGGCTAACGTTATGAAAGGCTAATGTTTTAAAAGGCTAACATTATCCTATGTTTGTCTCATTGAATACTTTTGACCTTCATGCAACTGCTTGTGTTAAACCAGTAAAACCTACAAACTGATCCTGATCAAGTCATGATAATTTTATAATAGTGAACAAATACTACTGATGGATATTTGGGTTAAACTAAATAGAGTAGTCTGACATGTCACTGTTTCTAAAAAAGGGCATTTTTCTGGACTACTTTAAAAAAAAAAAGCAAATATTGACAGTATACCCACTTCTCCAGGGACCACTACACCACTGATCTGTACTTTGTTTTAACTAAAAAAAAAAAACCCTCAAGAAATATTCGTTTGGAAGTGTGGCAGCTGACGTCTTACCTGAGAGAGCGCAGCATTGGCCCACTGTTGTTGTACATGTTCTGTGAACCTGCAGGGCTCAACAACAAAGGACTCTGAGAACGAGACGAGGAACCAGATGATGTGCTATCCAAGTAGCGCCCTCCTGTACAACAGACAAAGAGGAATAAAATTTCACACGACTGCATTACTTCCTTTTGGCTGGGAGGTGTACATTTCACTTCTTAATGGATGGGCTGTTGGGGTGTGTTAAGGACAGTAGGATGTGTCATACCCTTTAAATACGAGGGACGGAAATAGAAACGTCCCTACTACAGCTGCTACTACAGATGGTTCCAGCAGTACGTGGGCTCTGAGTATGTGTGTTGTTTTGTCAAACATTTAAGCCAGAGTGAATTTAAGTACTAAATAATGCCCAACATGGTGACCAAACCCACTGCCAAGCAGCCCAAATATCCTTCAGACATTTTTTTTTTTCATTAGGGCGGACATCTGCTTCCTTCCTATCCTTAAAATCAAGTGTAACACTCGGAGCATATTTAGCAGGCCATGTGCTTGTCATGGATGATTTTGGTGGGTGATGGCTGATCCATGTATTTGATTAATCTGCTACTAAAAATTTTAATAACTTTTTTTTTTTTTTTTGGTGCTGCTAATGCCCTAATACTGTTATGTGGCAAAAATTGTTAAGTTGTGCAGTTTTACCATTTCACACCGTCTGCTCCTATAACTCAATAAGTACTTTACCCCACTGGGACCTGACTGGACGCATCACATGACAAGTTTAGACCAACATGTGCCGAGGTAATGCCACCTTATGAATAGGGGTGTTAGAAAATATCGGTTTAGTAATATATCACGATGTTTTGTTTCACAATACTGTATCAATATTAAAAAGTATTGCATCGATATTTTTTAGATATTTATTCAAATGCAGATATAACAGAAGTTCATTTTTGTTTCTGTTTTTCTTTATTTCCTATATTGTATTTATCATTATTCAACAGAGTTTTATTAAATGATGGTTATTTGAAGCATCCTAAAAGCACTTTTTACTTTTTCTCTCTTGGGATTGCACAAAAATAATGTTATGAACTAATAGAATAGGAACATTTGAGCAGGATCTGAAATTGTACCGTCTGTAAAATATCATTTAAGTTTCAACACAGGAACATTTTGTGATGTAGCATTAGATCCTGTTGTGATCAAATAAAAATGTTTAGTATTTGTGCAGATTTCTGATGTAATTAAATTCCTCAAGGATATAATCACTTTTAAAAGAGAAACAAACAAAAAAACTACCTTTTTAACAGTATCATGATATATCATATCATAATCTGAGTATTGTGATTTGTTTCGTATCACCAGATTCTTGCCAATACACACCCCTACTTATAAACCAAATTGATAGTAACAGATAATGTGATGGCTCTTTGATGTTTTTTGACATACATTACTGATACATCCATTAAACACTTAAATACACACAATTGTTGTGTGAACCCATGTCCTCAAACGGCTGCAGAAATAAACTTCCAGCACAGACCACACGCATTTGCCCATGTACTGCCAACCTGTTTTAATAAATCTGTGGCAGCTGGCTGCTTTCTGAATGAATGAAACAGATGTTGCAAATTGTGTAATGGGCAAATGCACTTTTCATAAGCCATTTTTAAAGGCTGACTTACTCCATCTTCCCTTTGGGCATAACAACAAAATATAGAAAATTGTTTTATTTATATCCAATAATGGCCAAAGCACTTAAAGAGGAAGCCTATGTCTGTACCTTTAATTACTGACACACACCGCACCAAACATTCTTCCATTGTTTCATATATGGAAGTGTTTGTGATTAATACAAACACACAAGCAGGAGATGCACATACATGAAACTAGGGCTGTGCAATCTCACAATCTAAGACAATGAACAATTTAAATTTGTCGAATGACTGTCAAGATCAGACCATTAACCCTTTAAGTTCCGAACCTATTTTGGCTGTTTTTTTAATACTTTTGACTTTGTCTCTATATACCACATAAAAAAATGTTTCACATGCCCATGCTTGGTATCTTTTTTCAGCACAACTTCATCTATATGAAGAGATAATTATTATTTCACTATAACCTACTTCATTAACATCTTAGGTCAAAAATACATAAAAATCATCAAATTGAAGTAGAGTAGGATCAGCTGATTCGACCACTTTTCCCAGTTTGTAAAATGGTGACTGTATGGACACAAATGCAACGCCTGCTGTCCCATCCCACCAGTATAAGTGCACATTTATGCTCGGATAAACATATTTTCTTCTATCAAATTAAAACAATCATATCTCTGGTTTTCCATGGTCTATCTCCATCAAATAAAAACTGGGAGAGAGTTTCAAATCCATATTTTCGAGTAAAGTTGACGGCAGCGCTTCATGTGACAGAGTTTTTCTGTTATGGCACTTTAAAGCCACATGATCTGATCATGCCAGCGTGATCATCAGCCCCACAGGGTTAAAAAAACAAAACAAAAAACAGATAGTGCTGTCTTAACTTTCCTCCTCAGCTAACATTTGTTTTAAAAGGTCCTGGCTCCAGTGAAAGTATAATAGTACAGTCTTGCATTATGAGGTTGTAGCAATAACATTGTTGGGACATTGGATTTTAACCCTTTCATGCATATTAGTCACTCCAGTGGACAGTTATTCTACAGCTGTTCTCTTGTATATTCATGGATTTTGTTGTTTTAGTTCCATATCAGCCAACACAGTGGATGCTCATGCATCACCCCAAACACTGGAATTCATACCATTACTGTAACTTTACTGTTCTTGATAAATCTGATCTGCAATAACATGTTTGAGTGTGAATTAATTGCTAATTGTTATTAGACTGTAATTAACAGGGTTTTTTTATGTTTATATATTATCTCCATGACATAAGTAATAATATCACAAAATGTTAAAATGTGAGAAAACATCAGATTAGCAGCATTAAAAATGTGTTCTTCCATTTTTTCCGATCACTTTCTGATACTGGGTTGTAAATACACGTTTGTTTGCTTCAAAAATTAAATCCATGGTATAGCTGAGTGGACATTTTTTTTAAGTTCATGAAAAAAAAAGTTGATCGCATTGTTTTTTCATACCTAAAGAAGAAAAAAAAACACTCATGAAAATTTTTTGACTAAGGTTCTTGTAATTCATGCATGAAAGGGTTAAACCTGTTAAGTCTGAGCCCTTCTCCAACTCCAAAATATGACGATCCCTTCCTAAACCTGCCTGTTAAAAACAAATGGGTGGTCTCATTGAGGCTTTACTATACATATATATATATATACTATCAACTGAGAAAAATATAAAAAAAATTATGATAGCTAATGATTAAAACAGATATCCTACCTTGCTGAATGGGAGAGTTGCGTGTTGATCCTGTACTACCATTGGATCCATATTTCTCCAAAAGCTCAGCAAATTCTCTCCTTGAAAATACAAGCAAAATAGAAACATTAGTGGCAGACTATGAGTAAAGATGGAACATCATGGAGACGATAGCCTTAGTAGGATATATGAGACTAGGAGAAGTAATACTAACACAGATACTATGGTTCAGTAGGTTTACATTGAAACAACTCCTACAAATGCATACATACCTTTTACTTTTTACCTCTGAGTACATTTCAGAGCTTGTACTTTTGCACTTTCACTTCAGTAAAGAAGTAGAATTAATATTTTTATTTATTTATTTATTTTTTACCATGGTTTCATTCAAACAATTATCCATACCTCTAATAGAGTAAATTATAGTCAGTGTACACACCAGTGTTGTGCTGCTCAGATAAAAATCCGTTTCATGGCATATTTCTATTACATAACAGAAATATTAATGATCAAGAAGAAGAAATATTAAGTATGTTTTCAAAAACTCAGGTATAAATGTGTTCACCTCAACATCACTTTTCCACAGAACATCAATGCCTATGGTGCAGAAATTCTGTATTTGCTTTATTTTTTTGCTAAAACATGATCATCTACAACACAACAATATGATATCCCCTGCGTTTGCTGATTTGAAAATACCGTTTCTAAGCAGATTATGATAAGCGGTCACATTGGCTCCACGGTAAATAAGGACACAGATCATTGTTAGACAGCACAAAAATGCGACCTTGCCTTTCACCTCTTTCATAACCGGCAGCAACAGACGATTTTTGTTAAAGGTGCCACATTTAATTTCACACTCAAATGAAGGCACTGAACCCTGAAGCCGTTTTTGGAGTCAGGCACAATTGTTTTTTGTATCGTTCTGCATGGCACTGTGTCAGCTGGATGCCTCGTCATACTATAACAACACTTACAGATAAATATACAGTATAATTGTAAACAATGTGATTTGAGGTTCATTGCATAAACTGCACCTGGGAAAGTGCTGGGATTTTGCTGTAAACACAGTGTTGGGTAGCTCATGCTGGGGTTATTGGGAGTTCATTTTCAACCGGGCAGAGGTTTGGACAACTCTCACACTACACAGGAATCTATAGTAGGTTAATCCTTTCATGCATTCTGGTCACTACAGTGGACAGCTGTTCTATGGCTGTTGTCTTGTAGATTCATGGGTTTTGTTGTTTTAGTTCCATATCTGCCAACTCAGTGGACACTCATACATTCATACAATTACTATAACTTTGCTGTTCTTCATAAAATATACACATATACATATAATCTCCATGAAGTGAGCAATGACTAGTATTAGAGTATGATAAAATTTGATTTGATTAGATAAACCTGATCTGTGTGGAGTTTGCATGTTCTCCCCGTGTCTGCGTGGGTTTTCTCCGGGTACTCCGGTTTCCTCCCACAATCCA
>JAQQZY010000028.1:457575-468321 GCA_030068375.1 Ostorhinchus rueppellii | reverse complement strand
CGACTTGTCCAGGGTGTACCCCGCCTTCGCCCTAAGCAGCTGGGATAGGCTCCATGCGAACCCCGTGACCCTAATGAGGATTAAGCGGGTATAGAAGATGAATGAATGAATGAATGAATGAACCTGATCTGCAGTACCATGTTTAAGTGTAAAACAAAATTGCGAATTGTTATTAGACTGTAATTAATTAATTATTATTAATATTATGGTTATGTCTATTGGTACTACTGTATAATATATATTGATGTATACAGTTATTATTACCATTATCATTAATATTATGGATATATCTATTGGTATTACTACTATATATATTGATGTATTTACCATTATCATGACTATAATACTCATCGTATCCTCCCATCTCCCTTTCCTTCCTCACTCTCACTTACTTTCCTCCTCTCCATTTTCCTATTGCAAATTTACTGGACTTTACATTGTGATATGATGTTGTCATTTCTGTTGCTTGTCATTATTATTGTTATTGTTTGTGTTTGATTGTATGTTGTTGCCCGTTTGTTTGTTTGCTTTCACTATGTCTTGTCTATTGTATCATTAATTTAAAAAAAAACAGAAAAAAACAATTTAGTTTTGTTTTTAAACAATTTTTTGTTTTTTGCATATTATCTCTGTGAAGTGAGTAATAACTAGTATTAGAGTATGTTAAAATGTGAGAAAACATCAGATTAGCAGCATTAAAAGGGTTTTTATTTCATAGATTTCACAGCGTATCAATAAATACATGTTTCTTTGCTTCAGAAACTAAACACATGGTGTCCAGCTGAGTGGACATTTTTACAACTCCATGAAAAATAGGTTCATAAGAAAACATTCAATCACATTGTATTTTTTGTATTTTTTTTTTTTTCATACCAAAAGAGGAATAAAAACACCCAGGGAAAAATATCTAGATTAAGACTCTCATAATTCATGCATGAAAGGGTTAATATGAATACCTACTTATACTATACTATCAATACAATGTGGTAACAGTAAGGTCTTAAGCTCCTCCAGCAGTTTCACTATTACATGTGCTGGGTTTGGCAGCATAGAATATTGTATTTTACAAAAAGAAGCTGAGGATTATTAAATCCATGGACATGTTGTGGTAGTGGAGGAGCTGTCTCCTCTGTGGTGCTGAAATGACATGGCTTCAGTAGGACACAAAACATTAAAATAGTTTCTCTTTTAATATGCACACTGAATTATATAACTTATCTATGAAACACTTTAACCCTTTTAGCAGCATAATCACAGATATATTTATTAAAACGCCTGGTCTTTTTTGTCTATTTTTGTCAATAATTGTGTCAAAAAATGCCCTATATGTAAATAATTTACACCTTTTTTCCAGGAGAAGTAGAACTTTCCAAATCCGTCCAGTGTTTACCATTCTTATGTCATTATAATACCTAAAACTGTGTTTTATAAGGAGAAAAAGACAAAAACACAATTGAATTTTCTTCACTTTTCTTTTTATAAATTCTTGAAAAGTGCAGTGAACATTTGTGAGATTGCAAAAATCTAATTCAAACTATTTTACAACAACTCAGATAGTGTGACATTTCTGGAGTTTTCTGAATCCATGTTCCAGGCTGTTATATTTGTCAATAAGCAGGTGTTTTTGATTTTAGCAGTGGTAGTTTCTGAAACAATTCCTGTCCAGCGGAAGACACAGACCCACATGACACACATCACACATCCAAGGTGTGCTTTTGTGGCACAGAGGGCAATTTTTCCTTCCCCAAAACTGTCTTTTGTCTGTGCACTCATTTTTGTTTGTTTGGATAGGGAAGTGACCTTGAATAATAGCATCAGAAAGCCTTGTTTCACAGCTTTCAGGGGCAGTTTGAAGGATTAAAATTGCACAAAGTAGCAAGGAGTTATGGTAATTTAAAATACACATGCACTGCGGGGTCACCAGTGATCCTGTGGTTTTAAAAGGGTTAATACTGGTGAACCTGTGGAAGGTGTTCTATTGATGCATTCAGAACCGTGATCTTGAGCCTTGATCAGCTGTCTTTGTTTGGATCTGGACGAATGCATTAAACCCATTAAGTCAAACAGTGACACAATGGGCTGGAAAACTGAGGCTATAATTTACAGGAAAGTCTGGTTGTTTCTGAACATTTCAAAGCTTCATTTTGCTACTGGAAAGAACTGCGAGGTAAAACACAAAAAAACTGACTTCAGACCCTTACATGGTTTTGTATTTCAGTATTTGATGCTGGTGATAACAAAATACACCCACCCTTGGGTTCATAAGTTGCTATATGGCAAAAAGGACCTTTATTTTACATTGCTGATCATTGGAGTATATTTGATGAATAAATATTGAACGGTTCTCCTAAAATGACAACAAAGACATGCTGATTGCTACATCTCCCTAGACATCAGCACAAACTAAGACTTCCTTAACAAGCACCATTTATATTTTATTTAGTGTAAACAGGGTCAGCCACATGTGTTTACCCCTGTGTTAAATACACCACTGAGAGTATCATTAACGGTGAAGTAGTGATTTGTTTTTATTCAAAGCTCGCAGCTCTGTTTTTAATCTAGTTTGGACTCTTTTTTTTTTTTATGAGCCATAGAGTGAATCTGTCGGGGAGTGAGTATACAGACAGACAGACATAATCCTGCTCCTCCCTCCTGTCCACTCCCCCCTGCGGCGCCTCAGCTCTGGGTTGTATGGTGGTTAAAGCACAGAGCAGATTAACACGCAAGGCTCATCCTGTCAGGAGCACAGCCCTAGGTTAAGCTCTCTCCTCTCCCTCAGTCCTCAGTGCTACTGTCATTCCACTGCAGAGCAACACAAAGAGGGGCATGGAGGGCTCAGGCTACCTTAAAGACCAATAACATCACAATGTTAAAGCTCAGCACTAAAATTAGAGTTACAGCCACCTCTGATGTAAACCTTATTAAAGTAATCTGAAGAATGTCACATGTCATCACATTAGCTTGCAGTTTGACATGCTCATGGGATGTGACTAATAAATCCAAAGTATGCTGCTGGAGCTGGTAAGTCTCTTCAATGAGGATTACATGAAGAGGCACAGCCTGCTAAAATTCACAGGAGTCACAGTCCTGCATGACTAAATATGCAAATCCACTACTACCTTAGTCCTTTTAAAGTTTGAGGTACTCCTTGTTTTAGATTTATGCTGCATTAATGCATTGACCTTATTTTAGTCAAACTGGGTACTGTCAAATTAGAGAAGCGGGCTCAATAAAAATTAAACATGTATTTCTCTTCGCTTCTTCCAACTGTTTTGTACATTTAAATGAAGGCGATAATAATGATAATTACTTCAAATAACTGTGATATGGTGACTATGGAATAATTGTGAGAGGCCTAATTCCACCATGCATTTTTCAAAGTGATTCATCAGGCATTTGTCTTGAATCTTTTGTTGACACAAAGGCTCAAACGACATAACTTGAAACCTATTTCTTTCTGTTTCTATTTCTTCATCTTCTGTACCATCTGCATTAGTATTTTACAGGTATGTGGCCGTATGTGGAGTATACCTACTTATTTTTCAGTCCGCATTGTGTATACCCTCTTCTAAATCCCCCTGATGTGCACCATTCAGTCGTATCTGAGCCAAATTCCTCTTAGGATGGTGAAGCCATGACCCGCCCTACTCTGCCTCTAATTGGTTATTACTCGCTCCCTTCACTGATTAGATTCATTAACTTAAGGCATGAAGACTGATGAGCCAATCAGAGGTAGAGTAGGGTGGGTCGGACACCTCAGGTGCACCTCACTGCACATCTTGTTGTGAGATGCGTGATTATTGGAAATGCAAATGAGAAAGACAGAATAAAAGTATTTTAAGTGAGTGACACATACTGAGAGAACCTACTTTCATGGAATACATAATTCTGAGGTAAGTTTTAAGGTGGTATCCAAATGAGTCACAGTTAAACTACTGTCACCATAAGTTAAACTGTGTGAGTAGGCTAACGTTATGAAAGGCTAATGTTATGAAAGGTTAACGTTCTGAAAGGTTAATGTTATGAAAGGCTAATATTATGAAAGGCTAACGTTATCCTAAGTTTGCCTCATGTTGAATACATTTCCATTCATGCAGCTGCTTGTGTGACCAGTAAAACCTACAAACTGCTCCTGATCTAGTCATGATAATTTTATAATAGTGAACAAATACGACCGACAGATTTTTGGATAAACTACATAGAGTAGTCTGACATGTCACTGTTTCTAAAACAGGGCATTTTGTCTGGACTATTTAACCCCCCCCAAAAAAGGCAAAAATTTTGAGTAAACCCACATCTCTAGGGACCTCAAACCAGGCCTCAGACCCTTTATTATTAACAACCATCCTGAAATATAGTCCAATTAATTCATGCATAATCATCCCCTGTTGTCTGGCAAACCTGAATAAAACAGCTGATAATGACACCTCACAGTAACATCAAGTGACCCTTCTGAAGGAGGCTACAGGCTGTAACCAAAACATGTCAGGGTAAAAATCTACTTTTTCTGTCTGTCTGACAAAGAAGAAAAGGAAATCTTCATCACGAAATATACAAGATTCTATATTTGCTCAATATGCAAATCAAGAATCTCACCTACATCCTGACACATGGTCACAGTTGTCATTTCAATTGAATAAGGTGAAATCTTTTGGAAACTTTTAAGGTAGAATGTTGTCTGTTCTTCTGCACATGAACTGACACTGACACTGTAGTTGGTCTTTAAGGCACTTAAAGCATCAGAATGACACTTTGACCATTCTCTTTGCTTTATAGTCTCTTATCATGGTATATGCTAAATATAAGACGTCATTGGTGCATTGGTTTTCACTTACAGATAATATCAGTTGTGTATTGAGCCTTTCAGTCCACCACACAACACATTGCTGTTCAGACTGATAAGAAAATGTGGACACAAATCTAAACCACCTCTGGTCTGACCTGAGTGACTGAATTTTAATGTGTCCTAAGTGTGGTCTGACAGGACAATAGAGCTCAACTATTATTGTAATCTCTTAGAACCAGGGGTCCAGGACCCCAGCTCAAAAATGAAGACCATGTCCCAAAAGCCCTGGTTCACACAGACTGATTTTGAAATTCTCTCAAAAAATACTGACTTAATAAATGTTTCCAGGACTCATTCTGGTCTGATCCGTTTTATTTGGAATCTCTAATAAATAATCTGGTGGTCCATTTAAAAAAAAAAAAAAAAATTCTATCTTTATTTAGAGAAGGCAAAAGCATGTAACAAGACATTCACATCCGAAAGTACAATTCCCTTTCAAATTTTTGAATGATAAATCTATAGAAGAATGATTTACAAGAACCTGTGAGGGCTGCCCACTGCTGCTGTCTGGTGGTCCATTTTACCTCCGTTAATCAGCTCTCAGGCCTTTGATGCTGGCTGTATTGACTAGTTTGTACGACACCTCACTTCCCTGCCCTGTCAGACTTTTGGAGATTCTGTTGATTTAATAAAACACATTTTTTCCCGATAGATAGCTTGACCAGAGTTTTGATTCATTGGTTCAATTAAAAAGTCCATAAAATGGCTTTGTTGTGAGTAAGCTAGTTCTGTACATTAACTCCTCTCTGACTTCTAGGACTCCTGTAGTTTCACCCTTTTGTCCAGATAAGCTCACTTCTGGATAAAAGACCTCACCTGAACAGCTCTTACTTATGAACATCTCTACATTAAACACAATTACCTGTTGTGTTTTATCAGTTAAGAAGAATATCCAAGCAGATCCAGAACAGCTCATGAATCACGAATGACTTTAATGGTTGTTAAAATGCAAATTATTTGAAAGTACTTAAAAGTGTTTCCATCTCTTATTCAGTTCCCTTAAACTACCTCAAGCAAGCAAGCAAAAAAAAACCTTTTTTTTTGAGAGAGATTTGCAAAGTGTTTTTCACTTTAATTTCAGTTTAACATTCATCATTTGGTAATGCATTATTCTGATACTTCAAAATGCACAGAACAGCACATCTTTAAGCCCAGGTTGTACTCCCAACTTGAAGGGTTTTATTTAGGTTTAAACACTGACATTTCAAATCGACATTGACTGTCAATGAAAGGTCCACACAGCAGAAAAAAGTCTTCTATTTGTCCTGAGATTTAATTAATGGAGGAAAAACATAAGGATGGACAAATATTAGAGAGTCCCAATAAAAGGAAACTAGTGTGGCTCTTGGCAAAAATATATTGACACCATATTTTTAGAAAGGTGTTACAACATATGTTTATGGTAGCCAGGGCTTTTTGGAGCCTCGTATAGCCACCCCAGTGGTGTTACAGCTGTTTGCTCTGTCTACATTGGCATCATTTTTGAGTTCCTTGATTGAACTGCGACAAGGGAAATGGTGCTTGAAAAACTTAACATTCACCAGGTGTTGTATAGGTCCACGTCTATTTTTCTGGCATTATTGGAAACTACAGGGAAAGTGTGAAAGATCTACCAGTTGATCCAAATCAGTGCGCTGGTGACTGGCTCTCATTTCTACATGTACATCCACTAATGCTTTTAGGCTGAATCCCAGTTCACCCCTTACCCCTACCCCTCTGTTTTGTGCGTCCATGTGAAGGGGTAGTGTTGTCCCAATTCAGTTAGACAGAGGGGGGAGGGCTAAGACGAAGGGCTGTATGCCCCTTGAAATGAAGATTTTCCAGGATCACACTATGAACAAAGGGGCAGGAGGAGTTCCACATAATTCTATGTGGATCATTGGGAAGACAGAAGTAAACACAGGCAAAACGTGCAGCAGGGATGAAAGAAACACACAAATGTAAGGACTTTCTTCGTAAACAACTTAATCATTGGCTCGACCGTTTAATGCTGTTTCAGTGTGTTATAGATTGCACTTCTGTGGTTTATAGTTGATAGACGTAAACAGATGAACAAAACCCATGGAACAGAGATGGTTACAGTTGCTGACGACGTGGAAAATATTTACAGAAACAAAGTTTTAGTATCTGTTTATAGCGGCGTGATGACTGCTTATGATGTTAACAGGTCACAAAGTGTTGTCCCATTTCATAGGACAATGTTTCAACCCCTACCCCATACAGCTCTGTTTCAAGGGGTAGTGCCAAGTGTAAGGGCCAAGGGGTAGGGGTAAGGGGTGAATTGGGATTGGACCTTATATTTCAGTGTGAATACTGTGACACTGTGTGAATGCTGTCTGCTTACTTTGCTTCTTCATCTCTGGCTATGAGAAGGCGCATGTGATTAGTTGCTGAGGCTGCTCTTAAGATGTCCACAGCTCTGTGAAGGAGCACACACATAAACCCCATTTACATACGTGTCATATGCCACGTTTCCACTACGTTGTACTGGCTCGACTTGACTCAACTCTGCCGTTTTGTATTTCTATTACGAATAAGAATCTGGAATCTGGTACTGGATTATTTTTTAGTATTTGGTCAGCTGAGGTTCCTAAACCGGTGAAAAGATACCAAAAGGTGATGTGTAAACACTGCAGACCACTGATTGGACAGAAAGCCTCTACGTCATTGGTCAACGTCAACAATGTGCGACCTGCCAATTTTTAAAAACCAGATTCATAAGTTTACAGTAACTATGCCGGTAGATTAATCAGCGAAAATTAAATACTATCCCATCAACATCCTCCACTGTATGCATGTTAACCACTGCTGTTATTGTTCTCTTCCTCTATGTTTTTTCCGTCAGCTGTGCTGCGTTGAAGATGATGTCGCAGAAGTTATGTGCAACATCGTTATGACAACCAGGCACTCTAAAGTCAGCAGTATCCTGAAATGGAAATGGTCTCCAGAAATAGTACCTGGTACCCGAGTCGGATTGAGTCAAGTCGAGTCAACCCGGTGCCACATAGTGGAAACACAGCAGTAGTGTCACCACTGCCAGTCACAGGTTCACATATATGTTAGAGTACTATGGCATTGTTCTGGTTACCTCTCACTTGTGACTCCGACTAGACTGTCTCCATTCACCTCCAAAATCTGGTCTCCTGGCAACAGGTTCCCTGTCAGAGGTCAAACAAAGGTCAAGTGTTAGTCTGTTTGTATTTTTTTTATACTTTTATTCATTTGTATTGTGTTTCCAGTGTTCTGTACAGCACTTTGGTCCACTGTGGTTGTTTTAAAGTGCTTTATAAATATAGTTGGATTGATTAGTGTCAGTGTAATGAGCCTCTGACGCGTCTGTTTCAGAGTACATACGGAGACCCAGACCAAGAGGCTTATGATATGAAGAAAACTTACTGTGAAATTATTCATCTTATTCAGTTAATGTACTGTTCTGAACTGTAATAATAATAATGATGATAATAATAATAATAATGATAATAACAACAACAACAACAACAACAACAACAACAATAATAATAATAATAATAATAATAATAATAATAATAATAATAATAATAATAGCTTTTGGTACCTGTGTACTGTAAAACCTGTGTGGTTAGGTTTGCACAAAAATGTGAGACATGAAACATTCATTCATTCATCTTCTGAACCCGCTTTATCCTCACTCGGGTCACGGGGGTGAATGCCTTTTTTTTTTTTTTACAGTATTCCTAGGCACCAAAACAAGTCAAAGAATCAGCTGGATAGTGCTCAAAGATAATGGGAGTAGTGTACACGGTTCAGGTTGTATTTTAGCCCCATAGGAAAGGAACATTTCCCAAAGGAACATTTCTGAAATTAGAGGTTATGTCTCAAATCAGACAAGGTGTCATTGATTAATTTCAGCCTGGTTCTTCAGTTATAAGCTTTGGAACTTAATATGGCAGGGTTCTCCCCAGATGATGGAACAACGACGCTGCATCAGTATACTGCTAGCTCAGCGCCACTATACTCATTTTCAAATTTATGGTGTTTTTTTTTTCTATTTTCCCCTGATAATTTTGCTAAAATCTACAGAAATCTGTCAGGTTTGCAGGCACATGCTCTATTTTCCAGTGCCTTAATGTTTTTCCTTTGAAATCTTGCAGAGTTGCTTCTATCGTGAGGTTTTAGCGCGAGACTTTCTTCCCATTGGCTGTATATGATGTAATGTATTAAATCAAGTACTCTTATTGGTCGGGATCTGAACGCATGTAAGCCCACTTCCTGTTTACATTCAGATGACACGCACCAGGACAAAACGCAAGCGTTAAACGAAGCCTGACGATCAGAGAATGAGCTCTACATTTTTTCTTGCATCCTTGGCGGTGACCACGGCCTGTGTAGCCGAGGAAGAGTTGCCAGAAAAACGTGCCCCCACCCCCCACCCAACCCCAGATGGACTGCTGTTACCAGGATACTATAAATTTCTGGGGAGAACCCTGTATGGTAAATAGAAAGACAGGAATGACCACAAATTGGGTTAGAAGGAACAGTTTAAGCATTCTGATAATCATTCCACAAGTTCCAAACTCACAAACACACTTGCAGTTTTAACTCAATCCCCTGGTAAGATGAAAAATACTTTCTTTATGAAACACTCCACATTTCCCTACCTCCCTTGCCGCTCCACTTTTTGGGAATCATTATCAGTCTTTGGAGATTAGGACCAGTGTCACGTTCCTATTCTTTGCCGCCTTGCCCATTACAGTACTCATTTGCATTTTGAATATTTAGCTGCTGCTGTTATCTGATGTTACTTCAAAGAGTACAGAAAAATAACCAAGTGTAAAAGAGTCACATATGATCCCTTAGTCTACATCATTTCTCTGGCCTTTCAGTGATTTACTGCAGTGGAACCTCAAGTGAAGAGCTGAAAACATCACTGGACCTGAGCCCCAGCTGGGCTCAGGTCCAGTGAGGTCAGTTGTAATGAAACCTGAAGTGACATATAGAGCAAATATTATGTCCAAAAGAAGGTAAATGACTGTGTGTTTGTTCTGATTTAACCACATTATATATATTTAACCCTTTCATGCATGAATTATGAGAACCTTAATCAAGATATTTTTCCCTGAGTGTTTTTATTCCTCTTTAGGCATGAAAAAAGAAAAAAAAATATGAACCTATGCAGTTTCAAAAATGTTCACTCAGCTGGACACCATGCGTTTGATTTTAGAAGCAACGAAACATGTATTTACTGATACTGTGTGAAAACTACGAAATAAAAACATGTTTGTCATGTCTCTGCTCTTTCTCTCCCCCTCTGTTCTTTTTTCTCCTGCCAATTATCTTTCCTGCCAAGCAATCAAGCCAACTCTCCATCCCTGGTGGGTCACAGGTGTGAACTATTTAACCTGCTTTACTCTGCCTGCTCTTTGCCAGATTGTTCATCGCTTGCAGGACTTTCCAGCATTACTCCTGTTTGTTCCTTGAGACCCTGACCCTGTTCTGATTCTGACCAAGCCCAATTGCCTGAGCCCTTCTGGATCGGATTTTCTGCCTGACTCTGCCTTTTTCCCTGGTTGTTGTTGTCTGCCTTCGTCCCGACCACATCTTGGTGTCTCCGTCCCTGGTACCTGGCCTGCCCTTCGTCCCCAACCATGTCTTCAGTCAGCTCTTCGTTGGATTTCCCCAGCTCTAGACCACGGACCCCGCCTGACGTCCCTTCAGCCTGCCCCCTTCGAACACCTACGCCCGGAGCAAAGGTTCTGTATGCGTCCGCAGAACGATGTGGATTTCCCCGGAGACTCAATGACTTTTGAACTGTGTTTAAACCAGAGACAGTGTGAACTGTGCTTAAACCATAGAGACTTTTGGACTGTGTTACTTTCCTGGACTATTGAACTGTCCACTAGTATAACTAGTGTTAATAAACT
>JAQQZY010000028.1:442456-457475 GCA_030068375.1 Ostorhinchus rueppellii | reverse complement strand
ACTGCCATGATTAGTCGACTAATTATTATTATGTCGACTATTAAAATCGTCTACAACTAATTTAATAGTCGACGCTTCGTTTTTACGTGCGAACACTGCAGACCACTGATTGGTCAGACAGTTTTCTGTGTGACCCGCCGTTTTACAAAACACAGATGTGGAAGTAGACAGTAAATACAGCGGTACATGAATCCACATGATGACAGCCCAAAACTACACCATGGTCGTTCAAACAGATTCAGTTGTTGGTGGCCGACATAAAAATTCAGACGAAACAACACGCAATGAGTGAATTTTCAGCAACTCTCTGAGCAGACGTAAATAAATGCGCCACGTCGGAATAACGCAGAATCGAGCCGAGCGTTTACCAGTAGAAGATTTAGTGGAAATGCGGCATAACTGGCTAGTTAGCTGCTAATAAATAGAGAGTTAACTTACTACATACTCATATAGATGTAAACGTTAACATTAGCGATGACGATTTCATTCATTAGCCGCCCTTAGCACACATATTTATGTGTTTTCTGTAACGTTTGAACAGGTAATGTGATGACGTTAATGTTAATGTTTCAGTGTTAAAAAAGTATGTTCTTCAATTTACGGCTTTGTTTTAAAGCTACATGCACACCTCAGCATACATCTTAGTTAGCATATACCTTAAACACTTCAAACTGAAAACTAATAATGGTTATATAAGAGCAGCTTCATGCTGGTGCCATAAGCTGTACATTTTACATTCAATCTAAGTATAATCCGATTAGTCGGCTAGTTAAAACAAAAATATTCGGTGATTAGTCAACTATCAAAATAATCGTTTGTGGCAGCCCTAAAAAAACACACATAAGTACATACATACATACATACATATACACATGAGAAACAGGTTTAAAAGTCCATAATATTCCATGGAAGTGTCTGTAATCTGCCCACTGTTCTTCTTCTATGCAGAATGTGTTTGACCCCTGTGTTACTATCTATGAGGATCTGATTAATGACCATTACACATCTTGTTTTCCAAAGTTTGACTGAAACTATGCAAATTATTAACTGGAAGAGTCTTTGTTGATTTGGGTTTTACTGCTGAATCAGTGTTGTAGAAGATGACGATGTTTCCATGGTAACTATGGAGCCTCTGAACATCCAAATGGCTCATATTTGATGACTATGAAAAGATAAAGAACTTTATTTTACACTAATTATGTTCATGTATGGATAGGATTAATGGATCAATAGTTTAGATCAGTAGATGCTTTTGGTTGAAGGTGGATGTCTGGGTCTTTATGGGTTCATTTATGTAGTAAAAACATCAAACTAATCAGGTATTTGTTGATACAGATCATAACCAGCATCTTGTCCCTGAATTTGTGAGATTATTAGGAGTTGTTTTAAATGAATTTTATTTGCATCTTGTCAACAGCAGCAGAACACAGACATTTCTGAGTGTCTGCCATCCGGAGTACAAGAAAACGAATCAATATTTCATGTTGTGACGGTTTATCAGGACAACCTGACGCTCCCACTGGTATCGCTAAAAGAAAACAATGTTCATTCTTTGTACAATCTGAAAAAGGAGGCAGAATGACCTAGATATCTTTGTAAATTTAGAAAAGTATTTTATGGTCAGGGATAGGCTGATAACAGAAGAAGAAGATGAACAGTAAGCATTTATTAAACTGTTTCTTATTAAACGCAGAAGATGTTGTAGGAACAGGAACAGTCCTAACCCTGCACTGCAAACTATTTGGTTCTTACCAAGATAAAACAAAAAACTTAGATTTAGAGGTGTTTATAATTCAACTTGTTTTCAGAGTTAAGTTCTTATTGTAAGTGTTCGTACACCTTTCTTTAGACTTAGTTAATTTTACAAAATGTACTTCAAAAGTCGACATTACCCTATTATACATTAGATACGTTTCTGCACTTTTTCCACTAAATTCAGAACTTCTTTTGCTGCTGTTGTTTTTATTTAGTGTCTGGAGCAAAGAATGTTGTATTTTTGTTAACTCTGAATGTTGCACCAACTATGACATTTTTTTTCCAAGAACAAAAGCATCTGTTTTCACTTGTGGTTGCATGTTTTGTAGTTATATAAATCTTGTATATAATGTTGTATAAAAACACTGCAAATTAACAACAACTTTGATTTAGAATTGTCAGATAATTTACCTTATTTAAGAGTTCATTTCTTATTGTAAGTGTTCGTACATCTGTAGAAATGCTTATTTTTAGATTTAACAACCTGAATTCAAGAAGAAGTGAAATGATCTTGCTGCATGGACAGATATTTCATTTGTTTTTTGTCCATTTTCCTCAGATTTAGTGTTTTTATCTTGTTTTTAGACACCCCTTTTTGCAGTGTGATTTGACTGTCTTCACTCTTAAGTGTCATATAGACAGACAACATTCACACTGGACCCGCTGTAACCTTCATCGGTCTGTTTATGAGGCAAGAACTATAACTGTCATATGTGTCCACTATCCTTAGATTATTATTTGTTCATGAAATTCTCTTGGAGGACCAAGTGACCTAGATCTTTGAAAACCCATGTTTGGATATTACCAAAGGTGTACGGAATACTTCACTACTGTACATCAGTATACAGTAGTTTTCAGATATCTGTGCTTTACCTGAAGGTTTATTTTTCTGGAGACTTTTTTCCTTTTACTCTCTATATTTTACTCTTTACATGATCAAAACAGACCTGGTTTTTACTAAACATAATAATAATAATAATAATGTCGACGATGATGATGATGATAATAATAATAATAATAATAATAATAATAATAATAAACAGTTAAACTAAATACTAATGCATAGAAAAGTAGTTAGATGAGGAGAGAGAAGAGAAGATAATTATGACATTAGAAACAAACCAAGACAGAACAAGATGAAAACATTATGAGGTAACAAAACAGAAGTGTTGTAAATGATGGAATATGACCGAACACAAAATCAGCTGAGAAGGATCATGGAGAAAAAGCATTCTAATATTTTAAGTTGCTGACATTGAAAACTTTCTTTAGGCTCAGTTAACTTTACAAAAGCCGACTTTACACTATTATACACGAAATACGTTTCTGCACTTTTCCAGTAAATTCAGAACTTCTTCTTTTGTTACTGTAGTCTTTATTTAGTATCTGGAGCAAAGAATTATGTATTTTTGTTAACTCTGAATGTTGCAGAAAATATGAATTTTTTTTTTTTTCAGAACAAAAGCATCTATTTTCATTTGTGGTTGCATGTTTTGTATTTATATAAATCTATATATTGTATAAAGACACTGCAAATTATTTGGTTCTTACCAACATTTAAAAAAATTTGATTTAGAATTATTAGATAATTTATCTTGTTTTCAGAGTTCATTTCTTATTTTAAGTGTTCATACATCTGTAGACACGCTTATTTCCACGGATGTAACTGTTTAATACATGTTGATCCACTAATCCTGTCCATACATGAACATAATTGGTGTTAAATACAGTTTGTCTTTTCGTGGTCATCAGATAAGACGCATTTGGATGTTCAGAGGCTAAAAAATGGATGATTTTCACTGGGGAAAAAATGCAAAATTCAGAAGATAATATTATAATAAATGGTGATAAATCACTTTGGAAAAGTTAAATAGAGAGAAAATTCATTTGGGAACTGACACAAAAATCACTCCGGTTCCTTATGAGTTAAAGTACAGTGCACTGTAAGCTGATGGATGATATTTATTTACTACTTGAGCCAGTATCAGATGGATTAAGACTGAAAAATTAGGAAAAACCTTATTGGTCACTTGTGCCACACTGTTACATAAGACTACCAACATTTCTGCCAAATTCATCTACTGAAGATTACAGTGTGGGAGAGCTGACAGATGCTTTTGAGTGACTGAAAACTGCGTCTCACTACACTGTGACTCCACTAGTTTGCCTTATATTTGGAACTTCACATCTTTAATATGTACACACTGATCGTGAAACAGAGCTACACTGTATGGGCCTCTTAAAAGTCACATGTAAAAAAAAAAAAAACCACAACTGTCACAGCATAGACTTGAAATTATCAGGTTCAATTTAAGTTTAAACTAACTACATTTTCTTTCAGGGGCCACATTGAGCCCAGTTTAACCTCAAATGGGCCAGACCAGTAAAACAACAGCATAATAATCTACAAATAATGACAAATCCAAGTTCTTTTAGAGCAAAAAAATAACATAAACTTATGCCAATATTTACATTTATAAACTATTCAAACAAAAAGGATGTGCACAATTTGAAAAAAAAAAAAACCTGAAATTTTTTAAGAACAAAAAGGGGAGTTTTATTAATGTTATGCCTTGACGTGTCATTTTTACATGTGCATTACAGATCAGATCTACAGACACAAAACATTTAGCAACAGGCAGAATATTGGTAAAATTACACTGACTTTAATCTAACTAAACTAAATTACACTTAGTTTGTTCATGTAAATATTTATAGAATTTCATGTTTTTTTGTACTAAATCAAAGAGAAAAAAATTAGTGTCATTATTTATTTACATAATGTCATTTTTTTTCATATTAAACCACGAAAAAATTTTAGATTCATTATTTATAGGTTATTATTTTCGAGTTTGATGCCCATATCTTCAGTGTGATTTTTTCACTTGGCAAATTCATCTTGAGGGCAGGATTGGGACCTTTGGGGGGCCGGTTTTAGCCCCTGGGCTGCATGTTTGACACCTGTGAACTACATAGTCCAAAAAAAAAACAACAAAAAAAACATGGCTGCCTTACTTTACTGGCAGTATCTGTTTTTCTTGAATAAGTGGTCTGCACTGGTATATCATTTTATTTCCAGAACACTTTTCCGTACCCAGGACTGAGACACACTGGCTTTGTTCCATATTAAACAAACTGTGAAACTGAATAATAACCAAAACACATAACTTATGCTATTACTCTGTGTTTATCTTAAGTCTCACCGAACAATGAAGTGTTATGAGGAGATGCTGGTGACATGGACAAAACATTTTGTGTTTGGACTTTTTTTTTTAAGGTAATGTTTGTACTTTCCTCCACTAGATGGCAGTGAATGACCTCATATGCAGCTCTGAGCCGCCATGCCCTATCTCACAATAATAAAAAATCTTTTAAAAAATTCTTGGATCCAGCCGGCGATCCGGATCGCCTCCAAAATGTAATCATCTCTTCCTTGACCCGGAGTGGACATATCCTGGATTTCATCAAAATCCATCCATAACTTTTTGAGTTATGTTGCAAACAAACAAACAAATCCTGGCAAGAACATAACCTCCTTCGCAGAGGTAATATCACTGTTTGACAAATGCTGCTGAAGATGATCATAATACACTGCTCAAACTGGGATTAGACCAGTTCAAATTTTTACCCCGTCCCCTAAAGGTGAGGCAAGGGGTATTGTTTTTGGTTCGGTTTATTTCTTTGTTTGTTTGTTAACACTTTAGCATCAAAACTATTGATTAAACTCACACCAAATTGGGTTTATAGACTGCCAGTGACCCAGAATAGATGTGATTATATTTTGGGAAAAATAGGACAAAGTTCACATTTTTATGAATTTTTAAAATCTTTTTCTTTCCATTCACTTATAATGGCTGAAATTTGTGTATGCTGACATGAGCACACACATCAACACAACGACATCAGCTGGATCGATGCCAAAATAAGCTACAATACACGCACAGGGTGGAGTTTGTTGTGCCTGGCCTTTGTTTGTGTTTTAATACGAGGCCATACACTGGTATAACAAACTCTACTGCTACGTGGCTACAAAAGCCACAACTGAGATACTTAATAACAACAGCAAGGAGCAGCAATATCTTCAATGCTGTTGGTATAGGACGGGCATTGCACAGTTAAAGTGGCATCCTAATCGGGTTTACCAAGACGCATTTAAATGTTGTATCATCAATGTTTTAATCTCCTGTTTTTAATCAGCTCCTCATCAAACATGTTGCCATATTAGTACTAGTGTCTTCTGTCTTCTCTTATGGTATCTCAAAAACCACATGGAACTTTCTAGTAAACAAACACAGCATCCATTGTCTCCCCCCATCCCTCTGCTGAAATGTGACCCTCCCTCATGAACTCCAGCTCAACAACAACTCACTTATGGTTTGCGAGTCCCACACCACCACCTGCATTAGACTGAGCATAACAATATACTTGTGTCACGTATTATATCACACTATGTTGACAGATTTGACAAATTTTAAGATCCAAAGACGTCGAACCACAATGAAACGATTCTGTTTTTATCAAATAATGGTGTAAAAAAAACTATAGAACAGACTGAGTGTTGAACTAAACAATGCCCAAACATCAAACAGTTTAAAAACAAATATTAACAAATGATTTTTACAAAATACAGAGAGGACAGGGCATGAGGGGGTGGGGCATGGTGGTCTACTGATGATGGAGCTTTATATAGAATATTACATAGAATATTATTTACTTTATTGATATTTGTTGATGATAATTTGCTTTTTTGTTTTTTTTCTTACACAAATTATACATTTATAATAGTATTTTTATATTAGCGTAATTATCAAACATTGTATGTTACACTGTTATATTATTGTTGTTGTTATCGGTATTAAATTAGTTATTATTATTATTATGAGATAATGATTGCCATTATTTACATAGATACTATGAGGAGTAGAGATTGGGGGCAGGAGTCTATAAGTTTACACTTCTTCCTGCTCTTTTTCGACCATGTGTCACTTTATTTTTTAGTTGTATTATTACAACTTACATTGTTACATTACATTGTTTACCTATCAACCTTTTAAGTATCACTATTGATATCTGGTTGGTGGGTCTTGTTTTGTTTTAATTTCTTTGTCTACATGTTTGAAATAAATTAAATTTAAAAAAAGTTCATAACATTGACACATTGTTTATTGCTGATAGGAAACAAGTCAGATTTAGTGCAATGATGCGGTCACCATCAGGTTTTATCATTTATCAAATTTTCAATAGACAAGTATAAAAACAAAAAACAAAACAAAATTTAAAAAAAAACTGTTGCCCCCGCGACCCGGCCCCGGATAAGCAGAAGAAAATAAATGAATGAATGAATGAATGAATGAATAAAAAAAAAAACCCAGAAGAATATGAGCTAAAAAATATCCGACTGGATGCTGAGGTCAGTTCATATATATGAATGTTGTCTGTTAACTGTTTACTCATTAACCCTTTCATGCATAGTGCTCACTACAGTGGACAGCTGTTCAAAGATGCTCTGTTGTATATTTGTAGATTTAGTTTTTTTTAGTTCCACATCAGATGTCACATCTGGGAACAGAAGTTAATTCATGTTTTATGTTTTGTCTTGTCATTTCCTGTTTTATTTTGGTATCTCCCTCCTGTGTCATGTCTGGTGCCTTTACTTCCTGTTCCCAGTTTGTCTTGTTCTATGTTTCAAGAAGCTCAAAACTTACCTGCAAATCTGTTACCAGTCTGCCTTTTTGTGTGTGACCCTTTTTGCCTGTTGACTATCCTACCTGAGCCCCGTCTGACCTGTTGCTTGTGTGTTTGCTGTGCTTCTGCCTAGAACAAGATTCTCTCCTGGACGCTGATCTCGTTTTTGTAACACGGTACCAAATTTTGCCTTCTCCCTCTCTGTCCCACTGCCACCTCTGATTGCCCGTTAACGACCTCTGTCTTTTTGTCCGCACTAGAGCTTGCTTTCTCCCCTGGTACCGTTGCTTCCTGTCCATTCTGGTTTTGACCCTTGGCCTGGCTGAGTTGGATCATCCCTATTAGATTTGGACATTGTGGGTTTTTTGTGTGTACATTTATTGTACAGTAAATTGTTACTCTTTTATTCTAAGCCATCGGTGTTTCTGCTCATTGGGTCTTGGTTCACTGTTCAGATCGTCACATGAGAAACACAGTGGACACTTGTGCATCATCCCACACACTGACACTCGTACTATTGCTGTAACTTTGTTGTCGTAGATAAACCTGATCTGCAGTAACATGTTTGAGTGTAAAACTAAATTGCTAATTATTAGACTATAATTAACAATTTTGTTTTGTTGTCTAAACCTTTTTTTTTGTTTGTTTTGTTTTTTGCAAATTATCTCCATGAAGTGAGTAATAAATAGTATTAGAGTATATTAATGTGAGAAAACATCAGATTAGGACCATTAAAAATGTTTTTATCTCATAGATTTCCCAGTTTATCAGTAAGTATGTGTTTCTTTGCTTCTAAAATTAAGCTCATAGTGTCCAGCTGAGTGAACATTTTTGTATCTCCATGAAAAATAGATTCATAAAAAATTAAATAATTGATTTTTTTTTTTCATGTCTAAAGAGGAATAAAAACACTCAGGAAAAAAAATCTTGATTAAGATTCTCATAATTCATGCATGAAAGGATTAATATTAAGCTAATGGCTAATGTTGCACAATCCTTTTATCAGTAGTTAAGTAAAATAACTAACTAAAAAATGTCCCACTGACATGCTGCATAAAATATATACTATGAGACACTGTTTGCCATTAGGTTACGACCCATAAGCTCAGTCAGAAAGTGTTAGATTTCTATGAATATGGAAGTAATTTACAGCTACGTGACAGAAGGAGGTGTGTTTCTGTGTAATTTCTCAACAGCTCACTCCCAGTTTAGATGTGGATTTGCAGCAGAATCTACACTCTTTATGTTTTGTAGTAGATTTTGTTCCAGATGGAAGTGTAATGTTTCTAGACACTGGGTTTGCCTTTAAAAACATACGTTCAAACACTTTGCAGGTGGTGGGTCAGCTGTTGATCTGAGGTGTGTGATTCTGTCCCACATCTCACCACTGTTCTTAATACAATTGTCAGCTGATACACATCCTTCGAGGCATGTCTGAAATAAAGGCTTCTGGGCATCTTCCATAAATATAATACAGTGGTAATCATAAATATATATCACTGATATAGAAATGCTGAACCAAAGAGGAACAATTATTTACTGTCATTATAATTCACAGAAATTCTATTCTAGAAACCAGTTCACCCCCTGAAAAAAGCAATTGTTGACCCCCGTCATTATAGGTATGTATTTATTTATCCAGTCAATTTAATGTAGCTTTTCTATCTATGACATACATGGGTTACTTAAAGGAATTCCCCTGTGTTTTATTTTTGTGCTGTGCATTTTAGAAATTTCGTTCTGTAACAGCATCTGGGATGTTTTTATTGAAGGACAATAAATCTGATTCTGATTCTGAGAAAGTAAGTATCTGAGAAAGGTGCACAGAGCCACACAGAACCTAACTGCATAAATATAAAATATAGGGTGTGTTTGAAACCTCAGAAACTGACTGCACTGTGCACCGAAGGCCTTAAATAAAACACAGCCTGTTATCCACTGAGGGTCTTTCTGAGGACACGCCGTCCACTCATTTAGCTAAATGAAATGATTTGCATATAATCACTAACAACAGCTAAGACTTACTCATTAATTCTGCTGGAAATGTTTTGTCCTGGGTCTGAAAACCAGATTGTCCTTCTCGTTCCAGAACAAAGTGGATTGGTATATTATTACATAATAGAAATGTTTAACTAATCAACCCTGGACATGTCGGCCAAGAATAGGTTGAGTACTCACGTGCATCAAATCATGTGTTTACTTTCATTTGGTTTGGATTCATGTATTTTACATATAGAACATAGCAGTTTTACATGTACAGTTATTTATGTACAGTGGTCCCTTGTTTATCGCAGGGGTTATGTTCTAAAAATAAGCTGCAATAGGTGAAATTCGCGAAGTAGTCAGCTTTATTTTTTACAATTATTTTATGTTTTAAGGCTGTAAAACCCCTCACCACACACTTTAGACACTTTTCTTAGACACGCATGAACATTTTCTTACATTTCTCTCTTGTTTAAACACTGTTCAGGTTCAAATCTTTGTAGATTTTAAAAAATAAGGACAGTTTTATAGAATGAAACCAAAGATCAAAACCTGTTTTCAGGCCCAAATATTTGATTGAGAAATAAAAAAAATTAAAAAAAAAAAGTTTTCCTATCACTAAATATGATAGCTTTTAGAAATATCCAATTCAAATTCAATGATCAATCTATGAGGTTGGACACATAAGAAATTATTAACAATGATTCACGTGTATTCCACAGTTCCTCTGACCGTCCCTCTGTGTCCTGGTGCTGCCCCGCTGTAGTGACTTTTTCCGTTGCGGACAGTTAAAACCCTTTCTGCATCCTTGTTCAAACTTAATGCTACTGTCGTCCTTATGTTATTTTCCTCCTTCTTTATGTAACGAACCAAAGATTCATTTATTCGTAATGGCGCCTACAGTCGCAGAACTTCTACCTTCCTTCAGCATGTCCAGAAGTCCAACTTTTTGTGCGATGGTTAGCGTCTTCTGTGCCTTTTGGGTGCGACTGCAGGTACCTTTGTCAGTGCAGAATGTTTCGTTGACATTCTGGGTTTTGTTGAGGACAAAACTTGCAAACATACAGCACTTCAGAGTCACACTGACAGCGACAGAATATTTATGTAAATTTGGCCGAACGCATTCTGTACTGAACAGGAGACACGGTACAGAGGAGACTGATTGACAATGGTCTAAAGTCTTTTAGCCAATCAGGATGCAGAACACAATGCAAAAAAACCAAACCAAAACAAACAAACAAACAAAAACATGCAAAATTGCACAAACAAAATCCGTGAAACAGCGAGACCACGAAAGGTGAACCGTGATATAGTGAGGGACCACTGTATGGTGTAAAAAAATTCTGTAGTTTTCATAAAAACAAACACAGATATTGTAAATATATGTTGGTAGTTTTTTTAAATGCATTGATGAAAATCTGGAAAAACAGCGGACATGAATTAAGAACACACAAGCATATGGAAAAAAAGAAAAAACTGAGTAAAAAATATAAGCATTTTAGAGTTTCACGTACAAAACTACATAAAACAATCTACAGAAACAGCCACTAAAATAGGCTTCAGTGACACAATTAATGATATTCACCCAGTAGTGAAACATGTTTGATTAATATGTGGCTTAAAATAATGTTATGTGTGTACTGAATATAGGATTTGTACTAATGTGCACAAGGCAAAGCATCCATAACATCATCATCAGTCAGAATATGAAAGAAATTAATGTTGTGTGGGATTGTAGGAAGATAAGGATAGATGGATACTAATGTGCTGACCCCTGGAGATTCACAGGTTCGAGATATGGTACTTTTTATACTGTTATGTATTTGTGCATGTTGTACCGCATTTGTAGATTGCAATGCCAGTAACTCATGAAGTTAAGTTGAAATTTCATAACTTATTATGTTAAATAGAAGTAAATTTTACAAACAAGTTATGACAACAAATTCAGCTTATGACCATTTAAAGTGTACACAGTAAAAACCAGAGTGACAAATTAACTCTTAGAGAGTTGAATTTAACTCTGTTTCTGATAACATTTGGTTCCACTCAAAATTAGAGTTAATTCTACTCAATTCAGCGTCAAAATTAACAATAAAATGTCTAAAAATGTTTCACACTGTGGTGCTTTCACACTGCTAGAGTAATATGATTACACTTTATAGAGCTATTTTTACTCCAGATTTAGTTATAAAATAACTCTAATGTTTTACGATTTATTTCTCTGCAGTGTTATTTTCTTATTTTACTTAGTTTATACTCTATACTAATATTGAAGCAGTGTAAAATTGCAGGGGTCTCTGAGGTGGGAGTCGAGAAGGATGTAAGTTTGCTCTATGGGTTCTAATCACCCTAGAACATGCTTTTCCTTTGGTAAAGTCTTCCCCATTTGTAACACAATAAAAGCTTCACAGTGACAGTCAGGTTCGATCTTGTTCTGCTACAGGTTTGACGAACAGTGTCACATTAATTAAAAAAAATATAAATAAATAAACATAAAAAGGCAAATAAATGTTGTAAAAAAGACAAATTAACCTAAATAAACATTAACACAAAACCATGTGAGAAAAATGTGAAAATGAGAAAAATGTCCAGTACCCACAATGCAATGCAGCAGACTGGAACTAATTGTCACTGTGTAGAGTTGAATTTGACACTGCATCTGTACAGAACTTTACACTGACTTTTAACTCTACTGTTAGAGCTGCTTTACTCTGCATAGAGCTATAAATACTCTATCTAGGTTAAAAAATTGTTTGACTGAAATACTGACACTGCAAATGCCGTGCATGGATATTTCTACAATTTTCTGTTATTTTTTTTTTAATTTCTCTATACCCATGATATTTTTTTGTTGTTTCAGCTGATTCTAGAATAAAGAACAAGGTGTTTATCGTTTTCATACATGTTTTTCTATAATTTAATCGAATTGAGTCAAAGAAAATAATGGATAACTGCAGCTGTAGTTGTGAACATTACTGAAGATTTGAGTCAACAGGATGAAAACACTGAAACATTTTGAAAGTGATTTAGCTGAGCATGTAAAAATATACACAAGTATCACAATGAATAGACTTATATAAAAACAGGATAATAATAAATATAGACTATATTACCTAGAGCTGCAATATGGCTGCATTCCAACAGAGTTCGTGTGGTTCAACAGTGGGACTGTGAATGGGTTTTAACGGACCCTGTAAAAACAGTTGGTGGTCGTGGATCATCATTAGTACGTGAAAGGTCAGAATAACCTCCAGCACGAGCGGTTTAGGTGACAGATGGACCGGGCTCGAGCTATAAGGAGCGCCTTAACACAATGACACGTACACACTACTAAATTCTAACCGACCACTGACCTCTCTAATGCATCTGTTAAAATGTTCCAGAAAACTGCTTTTAAAACAACTGTTAAAATGCAGCGTCGCGTGCTTTCCATCAGCTTCCAAGTGGAAACAGAACAGACGCGCGAGCTGGGGCGCGCGTTCATCTTTTCCAAAGTCTTTGTTTTGTCACATTCAAAACCGCAAACAAACACAAACATTACACGTATTTGTCTTATTCTCCGTCAAACCGAGGAGCTGAAGTGACCGCAGCGCAAAAAGACAGCAACACTTGATGAAAGTAGACGGACCGTGGGAGCCCACCGGGACGCATCCACGGGTCCGTGTTCCTTACCTGCTAATGATGACAGCTCCTTTATACATGACTGAAAAGGTTGGCATTTTGACATGGAGACAGCTGCTTCGGGAAAGTGGACGGACGAGCGGATGGACGGTCGGTTTGTCGGTCGGTCGGTTCGGTTGGAGCGCGTGCGCCAGTCCTCAGCCCTCCGCCATCAGCCCCATGGTGGTCTGCGTGGACCGGCAGAGGCAGCCTCTAATACCAGTTCACCACAGTCCGCTCCGACCGTCTCCACCTTCACCCTCACATTTAATCTCTTACATAACCAAAGTCGCCGAAAAATTAAAATAGAGAGAGGGGCACGGGGGGCTGGAAATTATTTGGGCCGGGTTTTCATTTGTTGCGTGAAGTTACCGAAGCATAAACGATTAGAGCTGAAGCGGTCGATTATATTTTTCTCCGATTCTGTTAAAATGATCATTTGAATAAGCGAAAAAAGTAGTATGTGGAAAACACGTCTGAAAATGTCCTTTAAACAACAATTTGCAAAATGCAAAATTAAAAGGATATATAACATGTAGAAATAAAAATAACATAAAAGTATGGATAAAAATATCTATAGCCTAGATAGGACTGTAGATCACTGCCTCTATACAGAAATAACAAAAAACAATGGCAACGGTGTAAAAGTAAAATATCTATGGGTATATAGAAATAATAACATTCATGTTAAAGTATGGGTGAATTATCTATACAGATCGTTATTCGCTTTTCATTGGTTTATGCACAAAACTTCACCAATATTTACTGAATGTAAAAACAAAAAAACAGATGTGCGTGATGTCGTATTTCCATTAAATAAAAAATGCTATGATATGTTTATTTATTATCGCAAGTTGACACAAGAAGTCATACCATGAATGTAAATATGGTGTTGATTTACATATATATTCATTATTAATATCATTACAATTATTATTATGTATTACCCCTCTATTCTGTGCTAAATTATAAAAATTATTCCGTTTGCTGGTGTGTCCACATATACCACAACCATTTTCTGTTAAAACTTCTTCTCTTGTTGTAACATTCGTCCACATCCGGGTTTTTATTCACATGACTCTATTTGCGAAAAAAGGTCTTTCCATTGCAGTTTTGTATAATATACCTGAAAAACCACCTCTTGCTAGCGCAAAAGTTTAAATAAAAAAATTTGAATTTTGGAAAAATTGTTGTTTTTCCATTTGGTAAATTTTTATGCACAAGTTATATTTGCAATATTTGAGGGTTAATGGAAAAGCGACAAGTGTTAACCTGGAATCATGGAAGTTCTAATCCCTGCTCAATAGACACTGAAACTGTTTGTTCCAAAGAAATCTTTCCAGTTTTCAGCTCCTCATGTCTGGAACAACCTTCATCTATGACGGGTTGTCAAACTCATTTTAGTTCAGGGAACACATACAGAAACATGATATGAAGTGGACCAGACCAGTAAAATAACCATGTGTAAATAATGTCAACTCCAAACATTTCCAACTCCAAACAAGTTTTAGAGTGAAAAAAGTCAAATTGTACTATGAAAATGTTTACAGCTACAAAGGAGCCTTTAAAAATGTGAACATGAGCAGCTATTATCAGACTGAAATGTATGAAGTAAAATAAGTGTAATTCTAATAGTTTTATGCTTCAGCTTCTCATTTCCTCATGTGCATTACAACTTACAGATCACATTGGATCTAAATACACCAGACATTTTGGAACAAACTGAATCTTGTTAGAATTGCACTTCACATTGTTCATTTTTGTTCAGGTTATTCACATTTTTTCGTGAAAGGAGTTTATAAATGTAAACTTTTTTTATAGGTTAGTATTTTACTGGTCTGACCCACTTGAGATAGAATTGGGCTGTGTGTGTGTGTGTGTGTGTGTGTGTGTGTGTGTGTGTGTGTGTGTGTGTGTGTGTGTGTGTGTGTGTGTG
>JAQQZY010000028.1:377973-391696 GCA_030068375.1 Ostorhinchus rueppellii | reverse complement strand
CAAGTTATTTATGAGAAAGTATGTACAGTTGTGATTCTTTCATCACTGCTGCACTTTTTAGCTGCATTTACCTCCATCTTACCGATCACTCAAACAGAATTATGGGAAATCTCTCATACTGCTCCATACTGCTTGTGCTGTGGTCCTGAAAAATATGTGTTTCAAGGGCCAAATAGCCCTCCCCCTTAGCTGTTTCCCCTCTGACTCATCAAAAATCAGGACACCCCTACCACTTCACATGAACATGCAAAATGGAGGTAGGGGTAAGATGCAACTTCACGAGATTTCAAAGGAAAACAACATGGCAGTGGAAAATGGAGTGTGTCCCTGCAAACCTGGTGGATTTCGGTAAATTTTAGTAAAATTATTGGGGGAAAATAGTACTCTGGCAAAGTGCCATTGTTCCATTGTCTGGGGAGAACCCTGAACATGTGTCAGAGAAGGAGTGACTACTTATTTGTGGGATATATGGGACATTACATGGACTCATTTTTCTGTTACAGGTTAAATATGAAATAAATATGATGTTATGTTCAAATAGTCCCCAGGTGTCAAACATGTGTCCCATGGAATAAATTTGTGAAATGCATAAATTCCATTGAAGACATGAGCATCAATGGTGTCCAAATCATTTTAAATCAGGTTTCACATACAGACCAATATGATCTAAAGTGGTCAGACCAGTAGAATGCTATTATAATAACCTATAAATAATGACAACTTCAAATTTTCTCTTGGCGTTATTGTAAAAAAGCAAAATTACATGAAAATGTTTACGTTAACAAATTATCCTTTTACAAAAAATGTGAATAATCTGAACAAATATGAACAACCTGAAATGTCCAAAGAGGAGTATGTGCAATTTTTACCAGTGTTCTGCCTGTTATTAAATATTTTGTGTATTTGTAATAATTTTAATACACATTTAGAAACAATAAACTGACAAACTGAGGCAGAATATTGGCAAAATTGCACTTGTTGATCTTATTACATTTCAAGTTCATATTCAGATTTTTAAGTAAACTTTGTTGATGTAAAGGTTATCATAATATAATTTTACTTTTTTTTACTGTTATTATTTTATTGGTCCGGGCCACTTGACGTCATGTTAGGGGGAAAATGGCTCCTGAACTAAAATGAGTTTGACACCCCTGAAATAGTCATGAACAGTGTGAAGTGTGACATACTGCAGATGACCTCAGCATCCGAGTCTTTATGTGTAACCTGGTTTAATGTCCCCTGACTTTGTAGTTGGGTTAGTGGATAGTATCAGTAACACACACACCTGACAGTGATACAGGCATTCACACAGAGAGAACACCCACTGTCAGACTGGTTCAGCCAGTGTAGTCCCTGCAGTTACACACCCAGCTGTAGAGCAAACTCAACACTCATACAAAAAAACACACACACTGAAGTAAAGGCGTGTCCATGTTGTTAGATGGATTACACAGATGATCTCTCTTGAACAAAATACGTGGTGTGTCATCTGGTAATATTTGTCTAAAATTCAGTTAAATACAAAATCAAAGCTTTTTCCAGTGTTTTTTTCATGAATGTTTCAGATTTATTTAAGTTTTTCAGAAATATAGTGTAATTGCTTGAGGTAATGCGGTCCTGCGCGTGCGTACCTAGAATATGAGCTCAAGGGCGGGGCCATGAAATCAAGCCCCGCCCTTTCTGCGCGAGCTGGCTGACAGACAGGTGGACCGAGTGAAAAAGCTACAAGTGAACGTCCACGGAGATGAGTCTGTAGTACCCACAGTTCTGTACCCGTGGGAGGGGAGGCTGTGACTTTGAGAAGGGCGTGTGTGAGCAGAAGCAAACACACCACAAGTGAAACACAACAGGAGCAGAGGACACACACTCACACGCGCAGACACACGTACCGCCGTGCTTCACCTGCTGGGACTGTTTTCTGGTCGGAAGTCACTGACAGGTGAACTGTCACCATGTTCTCCAAGAAAAAGAAGACCACTATAACGCAGCCAAATTCGACGTAAGTTGACGGTTTTTAGCTCTGGTTTCTTGTTTTGTGTTTTCTCTGTGTTGTTGTCTTGTTTGTATCGAGTTAAAAACTTAATTACAAAGGACTTACACTTGTTACGTCAACGTCTCGAGACCCAGTAATTTATTTGTGTCCTCTGTAGGGGACGAGTTTCACAGCTTTACCTTAATAATAATAATAATAATAATAATAATAATAATAATAATAATAATAATAATAATAATAATATAATAACGTTTTCTGCAATAAGATTCCATAAAAATAATATCAAGGGGGAAAAAATGTTGCATCATGTTGTTTCAAGACAATCATTTAATGAATAAAAGCCAAAACTTTTGCTTTCTGAGGATATATAAGTATAGTTAATCCCTAAAACGGTGTCAGTTTCTGTAGCTCTAATGTTACTTGTATGACATCAATATATTGTGTTTTGTTGATGTTCACCTCTAATATGAAGTTTTACTAAAGAAGTGATTTGAGAGAATTTGTGAATTCTTTGTGGATACTGAGTAAAATAACACTTGTACTCTATAGTGTGTGCTTTAACTGAGGGGAAGGTGTGGTCAATAGCCTGTGTAGTAAAGTGGTAGTAACTGGTTTGATAAGTGTTGGGCTCTCCTTATAGACACAGTGTGAGGAATTGCTTGCAGCCTCTCCCACTCTTTAATACCACACCAAGCCCAGTATTTGATAGACTGATAGTCTTTGATATTTTTGATAGTTTCCTATCAAAATAGTAGGAGTGACTCTGCCCTGGGAATTATAAAGTGCATAAACGTCATAATTCTGAATGTGGTTTATGAGATTATTATGGCTGATGATACATCCAGGTGTCAGTAGGAGCAAGTAAGTAGAAAGTATGCTATGTGGCTATATACACCTAACTAGGTACATATAATGATAGAGATTATGTATACTGTGTGCTCATCCAATATACGCCATACTTATTGAATATGTTTCCTTTTATTGTGTTTTTGCACCTGAGTGGAAATTATTTTAGCAGAAAGACCAACACTCATAGTTAAAGTGACATGAGCAGAAATGAGTGAGAAACACCAGAATTGGAACATGCACAGCTTTCTCCTGTTGTTGTCTCCTCTCAGTCCAAATCAGGAGATGAAATGTAGTAGTGCAACGGAGCCATGTGTGACTCACCAGTGATCTGTAATTACAGTCACATATCACATATTAATCCCCCAGCTTGTCTGATAATATCCAAGAGTGTCCAAAACCTCCTGCCAGTGGGTTTTCTACCATTTCAGAATAGGGTTCAGAGAAGCTGCTGTAAAACATGGTGTTAGTTTGTCACTCAACAGGTATCGGGTGGGGGTTGACTCTGAAGCTACTAATGTAAAACTGCTGTTAAAGTTCTCAGGTATAACCACCAACACACCATGAAGGAATCTCAATAATGCAGCTCCACCCATCTTTTGTCTTTCAGTTGGTAGTTGGCATATGTCCTTCAGGTGGCTGTTCAGCTGTCACTTTAAATGAGACTAATGACAGCTTTGAGTTAAAATTGCAATGATGGCTAGATTACTGGTGCCTTGGAGCTAATAACAATACATCCATATAGTAATTTAGGCCTGTTGCATGGTTTTGAACATGTGTGAGATCATGAGTGCAGCATTCTGTGTTAGGGAAATCTTTAATATGCTTATCTCTCCCTTGGACATAGTGAAGGATAGCAGGGCGCTGACATAGAGCAGGGCTTTCCATGCTTGCTGGGATTCTTAGTCTTCCACACCCTCGATTACATAGTGCTGGAGTGTTCTGGTTCTAATTTGACAATGTTCTTTTGGGAACAGCTGAGCTGTGTTTTGCATAATAATGTTCCAGTGCCAGTTCCTTCCCAGAACAAACACAAGCACAGTGAAAAAAATTCATGTGACCCTTCCTGAAAACTATGGATATAGTTTAGGAGAGCAGGTGAAGCAGTATTCTGCAGACATATTCCTATTTAAGTATCTGTTTAAAATTATGTAAAAGGTGAATCCTAAATGTAAAAGGTTTTCAGGGGAAAGCACAGGGTTTTCATCTGTTTTCAATTTTGGAATGAAAACTTCTCTGCTTACAAAACCATCATTTTCCTACACATGTACAAACCAAAGGCATGTAAGGAAGTCCTGTTGGGAACTTTGTTTATTTGCTTGCATTAGTCATCCCTTTGATGTCCTTTATTTTCCCATACACACTGTGTTCTTTCGGTCCCTTTTCCTCATGCATTGAGATGTATTAGGCCTGAATTTTGGTCTTTACACGACTGCTGTGCTTACACAAGGACCTGTTTGGAAGTTTCGATGCTTTAGGTATTTGCTGTTGTGAATTTTTTTTTAACACGAATCCCCTGAAGGATGTTTTCGTTTGGATTTGCCCACTAGGCATAAAGCTCCTTCTTTAGAAGTGTCAAACTCCATATTCTAGTTCAAACTTGTTCTGATGTTTCATATTAAAGAAGCAGTGTCTTTGAAATGAAAGCATCCCATGCGCATTCAACAGACATTATGTAATGTGCAGAAGTGATGAACGGGTGTGGGAGTACATGTGGGTGTGAGCCGACGGGTGGTGGATTTCAACTGAAAAACGTGAACATTGTCTGCCACACACATGCACATAAATCGCAGAAAACTGACGATGCAAGGTTCAACAGATGTTTTTCTGATATGAGAAGCTGCAGTTTATATCCAAGGATTCAAGGTGCAAAATGGGAATGATGTTGAAAGACAGACATAAGTACATGAGCTTATGTTTATAGATGTATGTAATAACAGTGTACTTCAGAGTTTAGCTAATGATGTGAGGTAGCTGCAGATGTATGGGAAGAAAAATAAAACCTACAGTTCCTCCAGTGGCCACTTCAGGTCAGCTCCAAAAACATATCTCCATTTACCCTCATGTTAAAATTTCAATACTTTTACCAGATTTCCACATGCATTACAACCGGGGGTAAAATTTGTATATAATACCATGTATTTAAATTATATTTAGTTTAGTATATTTTGCAAAGTTAAGGGTTGACTGTCCTGATTGACAGGCTGCTGCTATGTCAACTTTGATTGACAACACCTTCATCTGTGTTGGAATTTCAGACCTCCTGTTTATTAAATAAAATAGATTTCTGTATTGTAGCTGTGGTCAGGTGGTTGAGTTCCGTTACAGAAGTGTTTGCTGGTAGCCCTCTTCTTTACAATTTTCACATTAATTTGCCACTTTTGCTGATTTTAGCATCAGTTCAGATACTGCATCAGATGCTCTGTTAGCTAGTGTAGTCAGCCAAGCGAGGACTAATTAATGTTTTTATGCAGCACAAAATTAACATTCATCATATCACATTTACGTCAGTCTGTTGTGCTGACACTTCATCCTCCTTATCTCCAGTGCCACTCACACTGGTGTATGAATGCGTATATTCGTTTGGTGGTGGTCAGAGAGGCTGTAGGCACGAAATGGCAGCCATGCTTTTGTCAGTTTGCCCCAGGGCAGCTGTGGCTATAAACATAGTTTACCACCACCAGAGGGAGAATATGACAGTGAATGAGTAATGGATCAATAATTTAAAGTGCTTTGGGTGACTTGAAAAGTGCTATAGAAATTTAATCCATTATTATTATTACAGAAGTGTTTCATGAAGTTTCCTGGTAGCCCTCTTCATTACAATGTTCACATTAATTAGCCTCTTTAGCTAATTTTAGCATCAGTTCAGATACTGCATCAGATGCTCTGTTAGCTAGCATAGTCAGCCCAGCTAGGACTAATTAGTGTGTTTTTGTAGTGCACAAAGTTAACATTAATGAACTCAAACGCAACTGTCTGTGTCACATTTGTCAATTAGCTCAAATTAATCAGTGGTGTTCAACATAATATGACTTAACAATGCGGGGTGTATTTTGTTAATGGTAGCATTAGATTCAAAGATTCAAGATTCTAAAAATGTCTGCCATTTGTACATACACATCGGAACTCTGGTGGAGCTTTGCAAATTAAAGCCATCCTCACCTTTACTTGGTTCCTTCCTCTTCAAAATCTGACTCTTAAAAACAAGATTTTAATGGCTAGTGTCAAACTTGAAGTTCAGTAGCAACTTTTTGCAGGAACATTAAGACATCCACTTATTTTCAGCAGCCGATCGTATTAGCATACAGGGTGTAGCATATAGAAGTGTCAAATGTGAACTAATACAGGCACAGCCTCTGACAGATTAATCAAATGGAGAGACACTATACACGAAAATATGTGCAATTTCTGAGCTGCAGAGCTATTACAAACAAATCTAACAGGTTTCCATATAAACGCCAACCAGTGAGTGATACTATACTTGACAAGAGCATTTGCACTTTGGTACACAATGATAGCTGAATGATAATTGTCAGAGAATGGACAGACTCCATGATATGGGCCAAAAAACCTGCTTGGTCGGTTTACTTAAAGGAATGTTTTCAGCTGTGTGTTAGAAACCTGCATATGTCTGGACTCCAGGTTTTCCAACAATTCTGATTGTAATAATCATTTTATGATTGCGTGGTTGATGTTTTGACAGTGTAAATGCTGTGTCCATGTAAATAGTAATTTTAACTCTACCTTATATTTTCAGTTATAACCATCTTATATGTTTGTTTTTGTACATATTGTAGTTTTTTTTTTACATTAGTCAATCACACCAGATTTGGCTGTGGTGTATCATGTATTATTATGTGTTAGATAAAATGAGTCATCTACTTGATATTCAAAATCAAAAATCTCACAGGAAAATAGGTGTGTTGTCGGCTATAAAACCTACTCATAGCCGTAAAACTGTCTTTTAGGCCTACATGTGTGTAATTGTGTAATTTTAGTCATATTTTACATACAATGAATGTGAACGACATATCAGAGTATGAGTCATAGTCATTTGGCTTTGGGTGTCTTCTCTCATGAAGGAGACGTGACACAGAGCGAATGATCAATAAAGGCATTTTGCACCCACAGTGTTGGTCAGTTGGCAGCAGGCAGGCAAAAAGTTAGTCATTTATATTTGTGCATAATAATCAACTTCTACAGCTGCCCTTTTTTGCCCTTTGTCACTAGCAGGTCAAGTTGGCATTGCTTGATTTGTCTTTCTAATCTGACTCATTGTTTGAATTAAATGTCAACTATAGAAATAACCAGTGATATTAAAGCTGCAGTCAGTGATGACTGGGCCCTTGAACTTTCATGCATATCTGGTCCAGGGTTTTGTTTTGAGTATGGCCTCCTTTAGAATGTTGTACAAAGGGGTTAAATATCACATCCTGTGTAGCACTGTAACAACCAATGAGTCGCCAACTATTAAATTAAACACCACACATCTACAGTTTGGTGAAAACCTTTTTTCACCACTTTTTGACATGCTATTGACCAAACAATTAGTTGATTAATTGATAAAACAACTCAATAATATTAGTCGGTATCAAAAGTACTCATTATGTTCAGCTCTAATCCTGGCACACTGTATGGCAGTAAATGGCAATAGTGAGGCAAAATTAGCATTTTCAAAACCTGTTGGTTTTAGGGTATAGTTCCAAGAAGCTTTTTATGTGTGTAGACCTGTTACATGAACCTACCAGATTTGGTCTGCTGTTTAACTAAATGTATGGGCTTGAGTTTCTGAAAACCTATCTTCACTGTTTCAGGAGAAAATTCAAAGCATACCAGAAAAAAAAATACCATTTTGCTCCAAAGGTCTTTAGAATATGTTTATCTAGATATTTTTTCTAGTTAAGTTTGAGTTTGTTAAAGTTCAAGGGCTGAAAAGGACAAAAACAAGCTTGAAATAATACGTTGAAGCCTAATTGGAAGGTGTCCGGTTCCTAGTCTTTGGTATTATTTCAACATTTTTTGTCAATCTGAATTTGATACATGTGACAGCCATATTTGGTACATTTAGATGAAATGTCATAGAAAAGATAACACTTGAAATACAAGCCATTTCTGGCTTGTATTTCAAGTGTTTTCAAGTATGTTAATCCTCTCAAAAATGTGATTCTTTTTAAAAAGAAAGAAGATAAAGACCCTAATGTATCCTTTAAGGTACAAGAAGGTCTTTGCAGTTAACACTGCATGTTATCAGTAACGGAAACTGTGTCAGAATGTTCTTAATTGATGTGAAAACTGTGATTGGTGCAGTCAAAAATCTAATCCAAAGAAGGCCAGTCATTTCAAATAAAATGAAAGTCTCTTAATTCCCAGCAAGTCTCATAAATTTAACTATTCTTGCACAATCAGCGAAGTGCAGAATGTGTTTGTCCAAAAAAATGAAGCACAAAGTAAAATAAAGATGTTTGTTTGTGTGTCAGAACTCCCTCCACAGAACTGTCTGTTCTGATTGAGAAGCTGCAGACCAATGCTGATAAAGTGGAGAAGAACATCTATGAAGTAGAACAGAACCTCAACAAGGTACAGAAATCTCACACAAGCCATAAGGGTTTATAAACCATAACACATTTGTGTGTAAATGAACGCTACTTGACAATATTGTGCAAATGTGTGAATTTTGATTTCAGAGAGGTTGAAGTCTACAATCTGTGTGGGATTTTTTCTACATATCGTACACTGCCTGCCCCAAAAAAAGTTGCATGTGCAATATTTCACTGCTACATCTTTGGTTTTGATTACAGGAAACATTCACTTGCATCTGCTTTGCCACATAATGCTTATGTAATGTTCATGATATTTTTTCATCAATAGTTGCACTACCTTTTGATTATTGATGATGGACAATCGTAGTGCTGCATCAAGTCTTCATCACATCCTAAATTAGAGTCTAGATTTTATGGAGGTTTATCCATGTTTGGAAATGATGTTTCATTCTCCCTGAACCATTCTGTCATAAACCTGATGATCCTGATCAGTCCTGGCACTATCCAGTCTTTCTGACGTTACCCATAGAATGGAAGGATCTGAACTATTTGCGGAGTTAAATCCAGTGAATGTCTCCTGGAATCCAAACCAAAGGTGGTGCAGTCAAATGTTGCATGTGCGACTTTTTTTTTTCCCGCTGGGCAGTGTATATCATCAAAGGTGTACTATAGATATCAATCTTACATTTAACTGTGTGTATCTGCCTGTTTTTTTTTTTTGTTTGTTTGTTTTTTTCAGGATGTAGCTAAAATCAATGAGGGAAAGCAGCCGCTGTATCAGGATGACACCAACAAGCGAATCCTCAACTCTCTGGAGCTGCTCAGTAGCCTGGATGAGAACGCAGTCAATGCCAAACGCCTCCAGCACCCACAGGCTGAGATGATAGAACAGGAGTGAGTGGTGTTCTCTTCAACTGTTCTTATTGTTAGGCAAAATGAAGAACAACGGAACAACACTGACCAGGACACCTCCAAAACTTTTGTGTTATGGTTTCGTGTTTATGAGTGGCGAGCTTCTATCTGTGCCTTCCAACATGTTTTATCTAAAGACTACATTTTATGTTAGGATTTGTGTCTGTCTTTGAGGAGTGTAGCGGTAATTCATGTTTAGTCTAATCCCGTTGACATGCACCGATCAGTATCCAATTTCTGTACTCATCAGATTATTCAAGTGACCACGTAAACAGCATAATTTGATATGTTTTATCAGAAAACAGCAGTAATCTGATTGTCAGAAATCAGATGAACACACCTGGATTTCTCCTCAATACTTAAATGTCTTCATGCATGTATTCAGGTTAATCAGATTTATTTTGTTCTTTTACATCTGCGCATATGTAGACACAGTTAAAATCATAGAAATCTGGACTGATATTATCAAACATGAGTGGAAAACATAGAAACTGTTTCCATGACCAAAGACATCTGATAAATAAATAAATCCAAAGTGTGTCACAATGCCTTCCTCCACTAATTAACCCTTTCATGCGTGAATTATGGAACTTTAGTGTTTTTATTCCTCTTTAGGCATGCAAAACCCCCCCACTGCAATCAAGTTTTGTTTTTTTTTTAAGCTGTTACAAAAATGTCCACTCAGTTTAAAACCTAATATCAGAAAGTGATATGGAAAACTTCGGTTTATACTTGTTTCTACTCTTTTTCAAACGTGCAAAATTCAGACTTGCATGTACTTGAAGATAGATTCTATACATTTAAATGTTTTGGGGTTTTTTTTTTTCTTATTTTGCTTTGTTTTGTTTTATTTGGTTTCTTTGCATGTTCAAAATAAATATATAGATAAATAACATAAAAACTATGCAATAAAAACATTTTTAATGCAGCCAATCGGATCTTTTCTCACATTTTAACATATTATGATGCTATTTTATTCACTTCATGGAGATAATATGCAAAAAAGTCCACTGTGCACACATAAGTGTCCACTATGTTCGCTGATATGGAACTAAAACAACAAAACCCATGAATATACAAGAGAACAGCTGTGGAATAACTGTCCACTGTAGTGAGCACTGTGCATGAAAGGGTTAATCAGATTTATTTTGTTCTTTTTCATCTGCGCTTGTGCAAACACAGTTAAAATTGTAGAAATCTGAAGTGATATCGTCAGTGGAGTCATGAGTGGAAAACATTGAAGCTGTTTCCATGACCATAATCAACTGATTAGTAGGAGTAATCAGATAATTGTAATAATAACATTTGATGCATTTACGTAAAATTCAGAAATACGATAATCCAAAAACCACTGCATGATCAGATTTCTTTTGGAGTACATACATATGTAGTGATAGTGTAATCAAATGTCCTACTTTCTTCCACTCACTGACTATGTAACTTACGTTTTCTGTGATTTGAATAATTTTTACACATGTGCAGATTAACCTGTATACATGCATAAAGACATCGGAGTATTGAGGAGAAATCTGGTGTAATCTGATTTCTGCTAATCAGATTACTACTGATTAGCAATAAAATGTATCAGATTATACAGATGTTTGAGTCCACCTTCCTTGCATACATGCTCCAAAATAAACCCGATAATGGACTGAAACATCTGCCAGGGTCTTCTGATTATCACTTTTCCTAAGTACATATAAATGCATAAAATCAGAGTATTAGAATTATCTGATTACTCCCAGTTGCCAGATTTTTTGATAATGTAAACAGGCTCAATGTTACTTACATCCTGGTGAAAAATTGATCATTGGGTTTTGTTTTGTGTGATGTTTTCAGTATGAAACAGCTGCGTGACAGAGTGATGAAGCTGAAAGAGGACCATGACCGTATCTACCACCTGCACCGCTCTGAAGGCGTGCCCACCATCAACTGGGGAAACATGATCGATGAGAAACTGGTAGGAAGTAAACAGTACATCCATGTGTCTGGAAGAGTGTATGTTCTTAAACCATCCGAAGTTCACTAAAAGTGTTGTGTCATACTCAGGACAACCTGAACAACAAAGGCTATGCTCAGGACCTGCCGTCTGTGGAGAATGAAGTGGAGGAACACAACATCTTTCACAGTGAGGTTGAGGCTCTAGCTCCTTTCATCACCAAGAGTGGAGACAAGGTAAAACATGGTTATTATGGACTCCATGCGACTTCACAACACAATATTTCTGCTGCTGCAAAATGTACATAAAGGAACCCTTGCAATATTTACCATTTTGTTTGCAGGGGTTTTTCTTTAACTCGTCACATGGTTTGTCTTGTATGTCTTGTTCTTTCTAACTTGGATTTCCCTGTTTGTTTAGGAATATGTCAGCAGCCTTCAGATGAAGTACAACAAACTCATGGTAAGACGCACTCATGCACAAACATTGTCTTGACTCTATAAACTTTGACATTAGGCTCACACTCACATATAACTGTCATCGTCAGGCTGTTTTAAGCTCCTCATATCAGCAGACCAATCTTCACTGCAGCTTAATATCTGTATAACAACTACAGTTTGGTCTGTCTTTCTTATCAAAGTACTCAAAACATTTTATTTTTCAATCCAGTGGCAGTCACATCTTTACTTCAGTAAAAGTACAGCACACAGTGTCAGTACTCTTCACATAAAAGTCGGCCTCAAAAAATGAGCTAAAAATGATTTTTTTTAAAATAGACATATTAACAATGTTGCTGCAAACAGGTGAACACACCGTGAACTGTTGTAATTAACCCTTTCATTTGTACCGGTCACTACAGTGGACAGTTATTCTACTGCTGTTCTCTTGTATATTCATGGGTTTTGTTATTTTAGTTCCATTTCAGCCAACACAGTGGACACTTATACACTCATACACTGTAATTCAAACCATTACTGTAACTTTGCTGTTCTTGATCAACCTGATCTGTTGCAACATGTTTTAGTGTAAATCAGTTACTAATTGTCATTAGACTGTAATTAACAGTTTTCTTAATCAAAAAGGTTTTGTTGTTTTTTTGCATTTTATCTCCATGAAGTGTGTAATAACTAGTATTAGAGTATGTTCAAATGTGAGAAAACATCAGATTAGCAGCATTAAAAATGTTTTCATTTCATAGTTTTCACATAGTTCATCACTTTGATGATGGTTTTAAATACATGTTTCTTTTCTTCAAAAATTAAACGCATGGTGGCCAGCTAAGCAGGCATTTTTGTAACTCCATGAAGAATAGGATTATAAAAAAATGTCAATCGCATTGTTTGTTTCATACCTAAAGAGGAGTTAAAAAAAAAAACCCAGCAAAAAAATCTATACTAAGGTTCTCCTAATTTATGCATGAAAGGCTTAAATGTAATTAATATTGCTAGTCTTCATTCTTTCTCTGTATTCCTTCCCTTGGTTAGAATGCCTCCGCTGCTCGTCAGCGTAATCTGCTGAGCCTTCGCGACTACATGCAGCGCTGCACCAATGAGCTGTACTGGATGGACCAGCAGGCCGAGGAGAGAATCAACTATGACTGGAGTGACACCAACCCGGACTACAATTCCCGGCAGAAGCAGTACGAGGTACCACATACTGTCGAAGAGCAAAGCGCATTGTTGCTTCCAGATAGTGAATCACATCGTCCAACAGAATCATGTGGTTACTCAGTGCACGTCTCATCCCAACAGAACTTCATCAATAAATGTCTGGAGACTAAGGAGGCCACCATCACCAAACTGAATGAGGATGGAGAGAAGATGATAGCTGCTGATCATCCAGGGAAGAATGTCATTGAGGTACAAGAGCTTTTCATTTTAAATCAGTGTTTCTCAACCTTTTTAGAGCAAATACCTCTTTACGTTATCATGACCCTCCTGCTGGTACCACTCCCACTGAGAGACTCTGTTTAAGATGAAGGTTCACTTAAGCTTTAGCAAACATTCAACCAAGATTATCCTTATCAACATGCTTACTAGAGATTAGACTGAGGAAGAACCGATTAGTAATTATCTTCTTGTTCCATTATTATTATCACATATCAGCTCTCTTCAGCTGCAGTAAAATGTGTCTTCACTTGTTACACTGATAATAGAGTGTTACTGCGGCGTCTTAAACAGTCATAAAGGATTTGAATTTACAAATCTGCATTTAATACCTTAAAAAAGTCTTTAAAAAGTATTATATTTGTTATGGTAGGTCTTGTTGCCATATACTTGTTGGTTGTATTGTGTCTGTTAAATGTCAAACTTGACTCAGTTCCACTCTTTCCAACACAACTATTTATATTGAAATTAGGAACCAATATCACTGGTCTACAAGTAAAATGCTTCCAGAATAAAAGTCATTAAACTTTACCAAATTTGAGTCAGAAATAAAGAAAAATTCAGTCCAAAGTCCTAGTTGGTTGTAGTTTCTCAGATACAGTTT
>JAQQZY010000028.1:335372-352609 GCA_030068375.1 Ostorhinchus rueppellii | reverse complement strand
GGTGTACCCCGCCTTTGCCCTAAGTAGCTGGGATAGGCTCCATGCGACCCCTGTGACCCTAGTGAGGATAAAGCGGGGATAGAAAATGAATGAATGAATAATGGAACTAGCTGACCGTGTTTCCAGTTGATGAACCAGCCTTGGTTTGATTGGAGTCATATCACTAAATGAGAACAGTGCACAGTGGACCATCATACAGTAACATCTTACTTCAACCTTTTACCACATACTCTTTTTGAAAACTTAGTCTTGGTAACTTTTCACATGTATTACTTCTTGCATTCAATTGAAACAAGTCTGTTTACATTTTTTCTATTCCATTTTTAGTTTTTCCTGCATTGTTACACATTTTTCTGGTCTCCATTCTCTTTTTTCAACCTGTAGAATACAACAAACTCACAACAATTCAGACTGAAGGTCATGGCAAAACCGGATTTTTATTTCTAGAGGAAAAACAGTTTGAGTGTTTCAGGCAAAATAGCTCAAAATTAGGCTTGGTACTAGTCCCATGTTGGTGGAAGCAGCCTATAGGCCTATATATGGTCGGAGAATTGTAAAAGATAGTTTTATTTTTGGGTGTATTTGGACAAAATGTCTTCAATGAAAGCTTTAAAGATTGACATTAATTACAAATAACAATAGTTAAACAATCTGTCCTATCACAAGGTGCACAATGAAGTATTGACATTTACGTATAGCACATCGTAGTGAAAATATTGCCAATTGAAATGTCTGCAAGATACATGGAAATCATCTGTTCAGTATTATTGCTCAAACAAAACCAAATAAAGAGCAGCCCAGGTGAACACATGTGCCACCACTGAGTAGTAAAACATGTAGCATCAGAACGTCTGCAAAACAACCAGTGTTGAGCATTTTACCACCCCCTCGCCCAGCCCTTTTGACAATGAGAGCTGCCCTGCACCTGCAGGGTACAACCATAACCCATTAAACAAGTGCTTTGAGTACCACTAAGGTAGAAAGGTTTAGAAAAAGGTGGGGAAAAAAAGTTAACTTATGTTCAGTCTTTAATTTATTTGTTTGTTTATTTATTTTTATTTATTTAATTATTTTTTTAAGCAGGACATGTCTGTGATATCTTTGCTCATCCAAAGTTACTGTAGTACTTTATGGGGTAAATGTATACTTTTTTGCAGCTGAATACCTGTATGAGCTTTTTAAAATCAGGGATGATTTTCAGGATAAATATCAGCTTAAAATATATCAATGAAATAAAAAAAATTTAAAAAAAGCTGAAATTCAAGTATTCATGATGATCTTTCCACTGTCATTCTATTGATTTTATTGAATAAATCAGCGGTGATGATGGTTTAGGGAAATTAACTAATGGAATATATTGTGTGGTCTTGTTACAGTAATAACATAAAGAAGTAAAAGACCTTGGCAGCATCACAAGTCAGCATTTAACCATAGACCATTCAGCTTCATATTATATTCAGTCTATTTCGTTTTTTTTTAGGATACATGGAAATTCACAGTGACAGAAAGTGCATAGCAATAAATCTGCAACACAAAAAATGTAGAAATGTACACGCACAGTTAATTTTGTTTTATCTCTATTGACTTATTTCAAAAGTCTGAACTGAGTCATTTTCATCCAGTACTTCACATTAAAAGTGATGGACAAATGCCCTTTATTGTCATTTAACCCTTTCATGCCTAGTGGTCACTGCAGTGGACAGCTGTTCAAAGGTGTTCTCTCATATATTCATGGATTTGTTGTTTTAGTTCCATATTAGCCAACACAGTGCACGCTTATGCATCATCCCATAATACACTGACATTCATACCATCACTGTAACTTTACTGTTATAGATAAACCTGAACTGGAGTCAGCTGTTTGAGTGTAAAAAAAAGAAAAAAAGAAAAAAAGAAAAAAAAGGTCAATTGTTATTAGACTGTAATTAACAGTTGTTTTTTTGTTTGCTTGTTTTGTTTTTTGCATATTATCTCTATTATCTTAAAAATGTTTTTATTTTGTAGTTTTCACACAGTATATCAGTAAATACATGTTCCTTTGCTTCTAAATTTAATTGCTGTCCAGCTGAGTGGACATATTTGTAACTCCATCCATTCATTAAATTAATCAAATTTTCTTTTCATGCCTAAAGAGGAATAAAAAAATCTTGATTAAAGTTCTCATAATTCATGCATGAAAGTGTTAATCAGCAAAGAACAGACTATTTTTAAACTAAACCAAAGGTCTTTTGTTATAACAACACTTGGCTGTCCCTTAAATATGTGCCTTTTCACACAGTTTGTGGTGTTTGCTTTTCTCTATAAATGGACTTCCTGCTCACCTAACCGGTCCAAGATGGCATATTAGTATTGGTATTAGTGGCCATTATGGGGAATTCGATTCTATTTACCGACTCGCGTTTATACGAGTAATTAACCAACAATAATTGTTTTTTGAGTCGGTTGTGTCAATAAATTGGCAACCTAGAGTGTGAGGAAATCCACACAAACCTCACGTACTCTTAATTCCCTCTGATTCATACCGCTGAGACAACTATTAACCTTGAGATAAATATAACATGTATAGTGCATAATTAATTCCTATGGTCACTCAGAGATTGTGCAGAGCAGCAGACTTTCAGCTCAGGTAGGGGAGCGGCTCTCCTGTGTGAATGCTGGGTGTAAGTGAGTGCTTTGTTCATTTTTGTGACTTTGACTGGGTTACTGTGAGCAAAATAAATAAATAAAAACACTGTGAGCTACTGATGATTCATTCATTCAGAGCTCATAGCAGAGAGGGAAAGGAGGAGTTGAGCTGAAACAGGAAACCAGAGTTGATGCTTCTCCCAAAAATGGCAGAGTGTTATAAGGCTCTCTGCATTTTTCTGAGAGAAACAGGAATAATAGATAAGATATGACTTCTGATAGTATTATGTTGATAATGATGTTATTTATAGCTCTATCTCCAAATGTATTTATTTGTTTATTATTATTATTATTATTATTATTATTATTATTATTATTATTATTATTATTATTATTATTATTATTATTATCTAGATTGTAACCTGAAGTGTAACTCTGATTTGCACACTCCGGTATGGTAGGTGGCGGTATGCACCTTAATATTGGTTGTAATCCGCCAGTTACATGAGAGGAGAAGAAGAAGACGAAGCGAAGAAGGAGAAGAAGAAGAAGAAAAAGCAGCAGTCGCTTTTCCCTCAGGCCGAGCACAGTCATTTACGTGACATGTTTATACAAACACAGTCACGCAATAGTGATAAGTCTGGTCTCTTTGCAGTTAGCTACCTAGCTAGCGGTAACAGGGACGAGTCAGTGAACTAGTTATTAGAGCGGAGGAATCATGAATCAGGAGTCAGTAAAATGACTCGTGGGTTGTGAGTGATTCGTTTCAGGACTCGCACGACACTGGCGGCAAATGGTTTATCAACATGTACAGCCTTTAATATGAAATAGAAAATACTATTCATGCATACAGCTGTATACAGTGTAGGGTTATATTTCATGTCACAACCTCGTATTATATTAACAAATGGCATACAATAAAAGTATCTGTTGAATATTAATGTAGTGTATTTTTTATCCGTTAAGTTTTGGTATTTGAAATACAAACCCGGTTACAATATGTTTTGAATCTTTTTTAATAGTGCATGAAGTAATTACAAAGTAGCGGATGTTACATAAAGAGGAAGGGCTTTCCCTCACGTGTGATCAGTGGGTGTGTGTTGTCTTTTCCTCTCATTCAGTGCGACGTTTTATTAAAGTTGTAAGATGGCGACGGTGCATCTGAGAATCGGGGACCTAGTTTGGTGAGATAACCTTTAAATATCTCTGTTATGCACTATTTTAGTCAAAGACATCTTGCAACACACACGGCACTTGATTCTAAGTTAGTTTAAAGTGAATTGGCCGTTGCTGTGCTTCTGTAGTTCATCAGAGAAGTGTTCACGCACTAGGTTAGTTGATGGTCAACCCCAAACAAATTGCTAACTGAGCTGACTCAGCCAACAGCCGCCGTTAGCTGCTAGCTAGCGGACAAGCTTCAGAAAACGTTAAGGACGAGACCACGCAGTTCATAAAGCTGTGTTTTGTCGTTTAAAATTTGCCTCGTGCCATTTAAAGCCTCGCAAAACAGTCCAATTGTATTTCGTAGTAAGTGTACTCAATGTCGAGGTTTGCTAGCACCTTAGCTTAAGCGGATACCTAACGCTACTCTAACCCGAGGGGATTTGCATCTACTCTGCTTCCGTGTTAACCACAGCATCGCTTGTTTATGCTTTCGTACGTTACAGTTAGTCGGGAAATCGAGATAAACTACCTCGAATAGTCACACACTTTTATTGTGAGGAAAAAGTTGCAGCAATCCTGTAATGTAGCGTAGTTGCAGCAGGATGTGTTCCCCATAAGGCATCACTTTCAGCTGCTAAAATGACACAAGTCGCTGAGTGTTCCCATCGAGTATTAAAGCCTAAAAACTGGGTTATTTTCCTTCAGCCCCGCAGTAGCTTTGTTTTTGTGCTACTTTCTTGTGGTGTTTTTAATTTCTAACTTGCAATTTAGTCTATTTTGACACTTCGGCTTTCCTTATCGACATTCAGCCGAACTTTTTATGGGATGACAACTGTATAAATTACAGTTGTGTTTTTTTGACACACACTACGCAGTCATGTGAAACGGTCATGTTCTGTAACTTGTAAACAGGAGCCCTTTCCTGTGACAATCTAAGAATAGACTGGTCATATTCTGAACAGTAAAGCCCCTTGAGGCAGAGCTGAGATGCAAAATGAAAAACTTTGCTTGCACTGAGCTGTGAGATGTGGCCTGATGCAGACAGACACAGATGAGCTCAACTGATTTCCAGGATTCACCTGTTTCCTGAAGGTCTGCTTTGGGAAGAGGCAACAGCCAGACAAGAGCTGCAGCTATTGAGTATTTTTGTGGTAATAAATCTTTTAGTTGTCTTCTTTCATTCAATTAAACTATTATTTGAATAGGTGAAAACATGATAAAAAAGTGAAAAAGACATGTTAGAAAATGACAAGCAACTGACCAGTTGAAACAACAACAAAGTATAAAAGTAAAAGGATATATGACAAATATCTATATAAAAATGAGAATAAGAACAGTAGAAAAGTATACATAAAATTAGGGCTGTGCATTAATGAAATTGTGATCACGATTTCGATTTTGTTGTCAAACGATTTCAAAACTCATATAATCGAGTTGAGACGATTAATTTTCTATTTTTCTTTACACAATTTCTGAGACGCACATGTGCAGTACATTCCATTCCATTGCAAAACAGCTGTAAAGTACATATTTGGAGCCAAAATTTATTTTCAATTTGAATGTTTTTATAACGAATCAATAACAGTGGTTTTTGAGAGAGAAATCCTGAATAAATGCATTGTGAAACTCAAAATTAATCGTTTGAATAATCGTGATGTCAATATTGACCAAAATAATTGTGATACTGATTTTTTTCTTTTCCATAATCGAGCTGCTGAACATAAAATATCTATAGATATAAGCAACAAAGAAGTCAAATGACATCTACAAACACTATATGCACTGGAGTCTTCAACATAGAACAAATGGACAACTGAAAAAATAGCCAAATATTTGTAATGTTCGTGTGAAAGCTTAACAATTTAAAGGCGCAAGTGACTGTTCCAGTGTAGGAAAGTGAACATATAGACATTTTCTGCTGTTGGGTCTTTGTCTCTTCAGCGTTGTGCTCCATGTCGTGTGGATCCTGGCGTTGTGTGTGTCACAATAAGTGTCCGAGTGAAACACAACAGTGGAACCAATGTTTAGCAGCAGTGAAATTAAGGAAACAAAGCTTTGATTCAGGAAAATTCTAATCGAATATTTTTTTTTTCAATTGATTTGAGTTGATTAATCATTTCAGCTCTACACAGAACTTGGGTGTCATTTGTGATTTTGTAATGGCATTGGGATAATGTACACAAACCTTGTCAGTCAAACAGGAACTCTAAGTCTAAGATCAGAACTAGCAATTACTTACATTGTCAACAGTTCTTATGTGTTGATACTGATACACTGACATAAATGTCTGGCCTCTACAGAGATGCATCCCCAATAATTTTTTTGTTTTGTTTTTCTTCTCAAGTCTTGTTTGGCAACAAATGTCTTATTTTCACTCAAGATACAACTCTACTGTTTGTTTTATTACTTGTACCATATCGTTTTCTGTGTTGTATGGACAAGTTCCTTGTATTATGAAAACCATATCCAACAACAAACCAGATGCTGATAAGACATTTGGGGACATCATCTTGGACGTGCAGGAAAGACTGATCACATTTTTCACCGTTCCTTCCATGTTACAGGTCAAGCAATTCATTGATGAATCAAGAAAGTCATAAGATGAATCGACCCTAAAAATAATCAGTAGTTCCAGCTCTAATTTTTTACTGTCATTTCAGGGGGAAGCTTGGTCGTTACCCACCATGGCCAGGAAAGGTAAGCGCAAGTGCATACTATGTCTAAATGCATATGGGGAAAAGAAGTCCATTTATTTGACAAGTAATTCTCTAACATTGCACCAAACCTTCATATTTCAGATAGTCAGCCCTCCAAAGGATCTGAAAAAGCCAAGAGGCAAAAAGTGCCATTTTGTGAAATTTTTTGGAACTGAAGACCAGTAAGTAGGACTGTAAGGGACCTGCTGGCACTGCACTTTAATGTTCATGTCTGCCAAATGTCTAAAAGCTCTGTATTTATGTGTGTGTCCATGTAGTGCCTGGATCAAAGTAGAACAGCTAAAGCCCTACCATCCCCACAAAGAGGAGATGATCAAGATCAACAAAGGAAAGCGCTTCCAGCAGGCTGTAGACGCAGTGGAAGACTTCTTGAAGAAAGCAAAGGGCAAAGAACAGGTGAGAGCAGTGTCTGGGTGTCCTGCATGCACCACTTTACCATTTGTGTCACTTTTCCTACCTGCTTCCTTCTGTATAATCCGATTGTCTTGCATTTCAGTGTTTCTATTGGTTTGAGTTTTGGTTTTTTGTAATGGGGTTAAAGGGTGGATTCAGACACAGGATAAAACAAGCTTAAAAACTTTCCAAATTATAAAGAGAGATGTTTGAAATGAACTAAGACAAAGGTGACTCGGAAGAAACTACGCACGGCTAAAACTGATATCATGTTATTGGTAGTTGATGGACTTCGTGGTAGTTCTGATTGTGGTTTAATTTCATCCTCTGTGGGGTTCATGCCACACTGAGAGCATTTCAGAAGCTGAGCATCATGTGCCTCTGATTTCATTCAGTGACTATTTGTCTTTAAGCGGCATCTACTGTTGTGCTATAACTTAGGACAATAATGGAGTCAAATTCACTTGTGAACATAGACCAAATATTTGTGGTTCTTTTTTTAGCTGTTAATTACTCATCGCAAATGTATTTTTAACATTGGGGTTGATTATTGACATTGACATCGTTATTGCATACATTTGAGAGATAGATTTTGTTTTGAAATTGACAAGATGTGGTTCCTATGTTGGACTTCTTGTCTGAATCATCTATTTAATCAAAAATGCACTTGGCATGTATTTTGTAAAGCAAGGTACAGAGCCAGTCTAACCCTTTCATGCACAGTGGTCACTCCAGTGGACATTATTCTACAGCTGTTCTATTGTATGTTCATGGATTTCAGTTCATACCATTACTGTAACTGTGCTTTTCTTCATAAACCTGATCTATACTAACATGTTTGAGTGTAAATCAATTGCTAATTGTTACATGACAGTAATTAACCGTTTTCTTAAACAAAAAGTTATTTTTCTTACATATTATCTCCATGAAGTGAGTAATAACTAGTATTAGAATGTTAAAATGTGACAAAACATCAAATTAGCTGCATTAAATCTTTCATAACATATTTCATAACTTTCACACAGTTTGTCACTTTCTGTTGATCGTTTTAAATACATATTTCTTTGCTTTAAAAGTTTAACATACAGTGTCCAGCTGAGTAGACATTTTTGTAACTCCATGAAAAAAAGAAATAGGTTCATTAAAAAAATTTCTACTGCACTGATTTTTTTTTTTTTTTTTTCATGCCTAAAGAGGAATAAAAACACTCGGGACAAAAATCTCAAATAAGGTTCTCAAAGTTCATGCACAAAAGGATTAAGCACATCTCTGGTGGAAATGCAAGCATTTTGTGGAACAACCATAATAAACTTGTATTATGGACCCAAGGCCCAGTTGACACCAGGGATGATCAACTGGGAAGACACAAAATGTAGCGATAAGATGTTCACCAGGAGAACAGCCAATAATAACACTGCATTTAGAAGTGATGAGTGAACAACAGTCCATAAATACAGAGGAAAAACATACCTTATATGCTTTCATTATGCTCTAGAACCAGTCTCTGGTGACTGTTGGTCAGGGATTCAGCCATTCAAATGGAACTGTAAAGTCAAAGCATCATCACCAGAGCTCCAAACTAAACTCTTCTGTCTTAAACAAAGTACCCTTCTGACAGAAATAAAAATATAAAGGACAGGGTTACAGTGCTGACAGCCTGATGGGTACTGCACTGCTGAGACATTTTGCTCTATTGCCACATTTCCGTTTTGTGGTATCAGCTCGGCTTGACTTGGTATTCCTTAGCCGCATTTCCACTACATGGAACCAGCTTGACTCAGCTCGATGCAAGTCAGTATTCTGATGCGGCGTGTTTATTTCCGTGTCGTCTGCTCAGAGTTGCTGAAAACTCGCCTGTTGCGTGTTGTCTCGTCTGAATTTTTACATCGACTACTAAAGACTGAATCTCTTTGACCGACCATGGTGTAGTTTTGGGCTGTCATCATGTGGATTAATGGACCGCTAAATTTACCGTCTATTTCCGTATCTGTGTTTTGTAAAACGGCGGGTCACAGAGAAAACTGTCTGACCAATCAGTGGTCTGCAGTATTTATAAATTACGTTTTGGTATCTGTTACAACATTTTGGAACCTCAGCAGAGTCTGCACTAAAAAACTAATACCCGATACCAGATTCCAGGTCTTTTTTTTTTGTAATGGAAATGCAAAAAGGATGAGTTGACTCGAGCCGGTACCACTTAGTGGAAACGTAGCATATGTTGGGTTGAATTATAGCAATATCATTTAGAAGCAAATATTCCTTGTCTGCAAGTTCATCACATGGTGGCAAATCAAGATACCATATTTAAAGGGATGCTAAACACTGAAACATGTTATTTATTAGTTTTAAACTGAATTGTATGTCTTAATTGGGATGAAATGCACATGATGTGATAATACACACAAAAATCTACACACTTATGACGTCTGTGTTTTATAGGTGAACACAGCTTAACACTCCATTTCCTGTTGTCAAATTCTCTTGAGCTTTTCCATTGTGATGCTTGTACGCAATCAGCGATTTCACGTTGTTCTCTTTTGTATAAAAAGCAGAGGTGTTCTTGACAGGGAGTGGAGGTTGTCAAGTCTCTCAATTTGGAACCACTGGATACGTTTGAAAACAACAACAAACCCACATATTTCCGCCTTTACCACTGACCTGGTCATGTAATTTGTTTGGATCTGAACTAAATCATTTTAACATTGAAGTCGTACATTAACACGGTGGACTGGATGATCAGGACGGACTCAGAATTACTGTTGTTGATAATGGATGTGGTTGGTTTGAGACTTCACAGCTTCAGTTCCCTGAAAAGTTGTTGTTTAACCCTTTCGTGCATAGTGGTCCCTACAGTGGACAGCTGTTCTCTTTTATATTGTATCTTGTATAGTTTGTTGTTTTAGTTCCATATCAGACAACACAGTGGATGCATATGGATTATCACATACACTGCAATTCATACCATTAGTGTAACTTTGCTGTTCTTGATAAACCTGATCTGCAGTGACATGCTTTAGTGTAAATCAATTATTTGTTAGACTTTTTTTTTTTGCATATTATCTCCATGAAGTGAGTAATAACTAGCATTATGATATGTTAAAATGTGAGAAAACATCAGATTAGCAGCATTAAAAATGTTTTTATTTCATTGTTTTCATATCATTTTCTGATATTTGGTTTTAAACACATTTCTGTACTTAAAAAATTAAATATGTGGACATTTTTGTAACTCAATGAAATTAAAACTTGATCAGATTGTTTTTTTCATGTCTAAGAAGGACTATAAACAGTCAAGAAAAAAATCTTGATTAAGGTTCACATAATTCATGCATGAAAGGGTTAAATACAATATACATCAAAATTGACATTTGTTGAGATGTTTTTGTTTCACTCTTACAGAGCCTCTTATGGTTGTAGATAGGTGTGTTGGGATTCTTGGTCCTACGGCTGTGTTAGTGATTATGCATGTAGCTACAATCACTGTGCATATTTGTTGGGATGATTGAAGTTTGAGGAGAGCTGGATGTGAGGCCGCCTCTAGAGCTGTCAGTCAGCCAACACAAGTGAACAGGAATTTAGCCTCCGTGACCACAGTGGTGGGTCAGGTGTCAAGTTTATTCAAGAAGACACATGGGTTCTGTAGAGGCCAACTGTCCACCAACATATTTGGAAAGTCTATTTTCCCCTTTTGCTCTTTTCATGCATCTGAATTGAGACCCAGATATATGTGTGTTTATTAACAGAACTCAGACAGCAAAGGTGACTCAAAAGGAAAGAAGACGCCCAATAAGCCACTGAAAATCCTGGAGGAGGACGATGAAGATCTCAGTGCACTCAAGGACCCCTCTGAGAAGGTTGGTGGAACTGTTTGAAAAAAGTGAACACCTCCCCTCTGCCGGCTGGATTGGTACACCAGCTATGTCCCACAACCGTAACGATGATTATAATGTCATTTAGAGTGCCTCTCAAAAATGGATACACCCCAATGAAGACTTGAAATGGTGATCCACTTTTAAAAGGACCAAGTATTTGACAGCCCCCCTCCCCCCTCAGAACAGGATGCTGTGCACAGAACCACACTGTGTGCCTCCGTTCTGTTCAGCCTTCAGTGTACATGTGGTAGGATTTAAAGCCATCACATCACTGCAGACTCCTTTTCCTGCACATAGTTTGACTGACCAAAGTAGATAGCAGCACTAGGTGAAAGTGTCAGCCTTTCTACCACAAACCCTGAGCTGAAGATTCAAAAGGCCCTTTTCCAAGGCAGGTGCTTCATGTAATGCAATATGGAAACTCTGTCAGTTTTCTGTTCTTGGCTCATATGGAATTGTAAATGCACCTTACAGTATGACGCGCAATTAATAATACCCCTAAAGATGTTTCCACGTTATTTTGGAGTCAAAGTCTTTTTCCCCTTGATTCAAATACAGTTGAAATGCAGCCTAAATAATGGGTTAAAGTTGTGCCAGTGGAAAAGGGCCAACTTTCTTTGAGAGCACTTTTCCTTTGAGTTGCTGCAGTTAATTCAAATACAACATATTTGAGATTTGGTTCTGAGGTTTCTGGCCCTCCATCCTAATCTAAAGGTGGTAAAGGAGTCGAATCCACACAGTCTGCTGTGGGAATGTGCTGTCCCTCTACAGCACACATGGACCTCCGACGTCTCATTCAGGTCAATATGTTTCTGTTTCCTCCTTAAGGACTTAACTGACTCTGACCCCGAGCCGTCCACTATTGAGAGGCTGGGGGCTGGACCCGGCTCAGGATTCAAATGGGAAAGCAGTGTAGGTGAACCCCGACCCCCCTGCCACCCCTATCCCAGCATCCTTGCTGTTCCCTCCAAGCCTGCCTTGCCTTGCTGTTTTCCACCTGACCTTTTCTAACCTTTGGCTTCGATCAAACAACAACTGCAGACCTCTTCCCTTTTGACCTATGTTGTGCTCACTGTGACTCCTGAAGCCGTGTGTTTTAATTTGTTCAGTGTGATGTGTGCTGCTCAGATGACATGGTCACAGCTCTGTCTGCAGAGGTTCAGCTTCAACAGTAAAAGAAAATGTGTGAACTCCTGCTTGGCTGCATCTTTTTCTTCCTTGTTGCAATTTGCACCTTAGGGACAGGGTTAGTGACGATTTAAGAGAAAATACTCTCAAACTAGGATGACCAACAAGAAATGATATACTCTAAACAAAAGTTAACTCATTAACTGTTCATCTCTGTGTCAGTGGAAATGTTTTGACTTTCCGGAGCAGAGTCCAACAGAAAGTTTGTGCTACCAGCTGCTCTTAACACTCAGTGAGTGTTGAATGCTTTCGGCTCATTTCCTCATTTCAGTTGTGAGTGTGTGCAAAATATTACCATTTCCTCTAACCAGCATGTTGTATCAAAGTGAAAACAGTCTGTTCCTGTAAATTAAAAAGTGATGCTTTACAGGTCCTGGTGTGTAGTGCAGTAGGTAACATTTCCTCTTTAAAATATCAAGAAATGACTAGGCTTGTGTTGGATACATTTGGTACTTAACTACTTGTATTACACCATGTTTTCAATAATTTTGGAATTAAGGGAAACTTTTATTCATTGTAATAAGTCCTATAATGGGTTTTAATGTTGATAATTATAAGCATTTGTTGCCCCTTCTTGGCAGTATGTCCTCTGTGTGTTGACAGGCAACAGGGTATAGCAGATTGCCCAGTTTCTGGAGCTTAGCAGTGGACACTGTCACAACTTTCTTGTAAAATTCTGTGCCTGTTATTAATAGTAGAGTTTTCATGTCTTAAACTTATAAAACGTAATTTTTTAAATGCTGATGGAGAGCTTTCAAAGCATCTTAATGTGTTTGGACTTGCAGAAAAGTTTTAATTGTATCCACTGACACAGGTAGGAACAGTTAGTGACAGGATCGTACTATTATGCCACAGATGGGATCAGCTCAACTCCCCTCGACTTGGCACTGGCTTTTTATACATTTCCATTTTGTGGTAGCTGACTCTTATCAGGTCCTATATTTAGTAGCACCTTCGCTGAAGTTCAGACTGGGTAAAAGCAATACTAAACATGATATGAAACTGATTGATTAAACCAGAATTGTCACTGCATCAATATGTGATGCACATGTGTGCACTGGTGTCATGATGCCAGGCATTTTTCAATAGACAAATCACAGAAGCAGGAAATCTCCAAAAACATCAGACCAAATTTTCAGGTACACTAAGATTTGAAGTCTAAACAAAATTTTAAAAAATAAACAAACAAAACGTTACAATTAGCTTTTGTAACTGGCTCCTATTATGTTCATATTACACTGGCTATGACAATCCACCAGGATTATAGCATCAGTGGAAATTCCATTCACTGGTGCAATTACTGAGAGGAGCTGACTCCATCAGTGGAAAAGCAGCATTAGAGCTTCTGTATACAAAGCATTCATACTGTCTGGTATTAAGGTGCTCATACTCCTGTTTACATTTTTTTAAAAGGAAATCAGAGTGGATGTAAACTCACTTGTTCACATGCAGAGTGACAGACATAACAAAATGAACAAAGACTGAGAACTAAAGGGCTTCTAATCCAGGCTCCATCTCTCTTCCACATAGCTGATCAGTTAAAGCCTGACGTGACTCCCAACATCTGACTGTCTTAACTGTCTATGATGTCATCTAGGCCGTTGGTTTACGTACCAAAAGCCTGTCCAATTAGACTGTAGCAGCGTAACGTTGGAGTTAAAAGGCTGCTGTTTTTCACACTCAATAAATTTGGTTCAGCATGTACAGGAGTTTTTGTAGAATGGAGGGGATGCTATGTTTATTATATCTGCCCTTTGACCACTAACACACCAGGAGAGAATCACAGTTTTCAACAGAAACTCTGTGAACAATTGGTAGCTTGTACTGGGACCATAACCTGTTTCTGAGAGTATTGTGAATTAGATTCTCTGTCAGCTTGGGGCATAAACTCAAGGGGGAAAAAAACGCACTGTAACACTCAACTCTCCTCTGTTACAGCCTGTAAAGGATGACCCACATTTCCATCATTTCCTCCTCAGCCAGTCAGAGAAGGTAAGAGGAAGCATGCTGCTCTGGATTCTGATGTTTTTCTCCTCCTGATGGTTGTACAAGTAGCTATGCAGTAGCTCTCCACGTGTTTGGTTCTCTGTATTTGTCAGCCATGATAGATGAGGTGGTTGCATTGCACTTTTAGGTGTCATTTTCAAGCCGTTGTGGATACACCCAGGCTGGGGCAGTCCCCCCATCCCCACCCCCGCAGCTTTCACAGTTCAACTGAAAGTGCCTGTGGCTTCACTGATAACTCCTGCTTTATTTATTGTTGGCCTCCAGGACTTGCACACTGACATGTCTACATTCAGAATAAAATGTTTGTTTGCATCAGTACATTTCTGCAGCATTAAAATTAGGTAATTAAAATAATTTAAATACCCCCCCCCCCCCCCGGGAAAGTGAACATAAACATAAAGGAGTTATTCGAAAGACTTCTTTGCTGTTTAAACCTTGTTAGTTTTTCCTCCATGTTTTTTCCAGTCGAATGCCTGAGTAATATCATCCACACCTGTTATGCATAACCCCCACGCACTTGTTGTGGCCAATCGTGACATAATGAGCAAATTAAAATTAACTATTTCATCCATGTTTGTTGTTTACAGATTGTAATGTTGATCTGGTTAGGGTTGATGGGTCACAGCAATTTTAGGAGCAAATAATTGACAAAAAAATATGACGCTGGCTGACCCCTTTTTACCCCTAATCCCAACTACTGGTCAGGGTTTGTGGCAGTATGGGTTTTGTATGTGTAAATATGCAAATACAAGAAGCTGGTTGAAGATGCAGCTTGTGTACCAGCGCTAAATGCAACATTTGGCTCTGCAGCAGACAGCAGGATAGAGGGCAGAGGGATTTATTTTACTGACATATTGCATTAGCTTTGTTGTTATTGAGTGCATTTGCATGTTCATGAAGTTCTGGTGTGTGAAGTGTTTGTTCTGGTGTGAACCATCCATACTGATGTCTTCTTTCTCTTCACAGCCAGCCTCATCTATGGAACCCATTAGCAAGCGCTTGAAGATCATTGAAGAGGTGAAGTAGAACCTGGCTGTAATAAAACAAAATATAGCTGCAAGTAGTAGTTAAAACTGCAAACAGTGATGAGTGGGGCCTCATTACCCCAAGCAACTCAGGTTGGGCTGCCATTGGTAGGTTCGACAAAATTCTGGGTGGGTGGTAACATGTGGGTTTTTATGGTGGTTACGCAGGCATCCTGATCCAGTTATACAGACGTTAACTGACTGTGTCCCTTATTTGGTGTCAGACAACACTCACCAGTTATGCGATATCATTGTATACATATTCAGTGTAGATAATGTAAATGTCTACTCAATACAGTGATGTTTGTTCTGCAAGAGAAAGAATGATAGTGAAAAAGGTAAAGATCATTAATCCCTTTCATGAAATTCATAAACCTTAAAGCCATGGTAATCGTCCCCATAGCTCTGACTTTGTTACCAGTAGGTGGCACTGTGACTGTGTTGTTATGCAAATATGGTCAGGTCTGGACTATTGAAGCATGAGAAATCTGGGTAGGATTAGATAATGTTGTTGAAAGTTATAATAACTTTGCCTTTTTTAATGGCAAAAAGGTTAAAATTGCAAAAGTTGGAAAACATTTGAAGAAGAATTCGTCACAAAGGATTCTAGATGACATGAACTGAGTTTGAAGTTGCTCGGATAAAATCCAAAGGACTAGTGTTCCTGTTTATATAAGATTCAGATTCTAGATTATGACTTGATCTGTAACCCTTCCAGATTTTTAGGTCTGGGTTAATCCTGTGCAGGGACCAAATTAAAAAATAAATAAATAAATAAATTCTTTTTTATGTTGTCTAAAGGGTTTAAACTCTTCTCTGCATTTGTGTTACAGCCTGGATCGTACTATGTTTTAACCCAGTATTTCTTTAGGGACGGAATTATGATGGTGTGCTTTCCAGTACTATTTTCCCCCTGTGTTTTGTTAGGTTGATCTTGTTATATCTTTGCATTATTTGTGTGTCATTGCATCTTTTAAACTACTTTTATTTTATGTCACAATTCAGCCATTTAACTGGAAAGCAATAATAATCTGAAATTTATCATAATTGTAGATAAGAACCAAAATGCAAAACCATAGCACCATATCACCAGCACTAACCTAATGATTGTTTTCTGTCAGAAAATACAGAAAAATGAGAGTAGAGACTTAAGAGTTCCTGCTGCACGACACTGACCGTTGTTTTTGTGTGTGAAGGACACAGGGTCAACATCCATCCAAGCAGCCGACAGCACAGCCATCAACGGCAGCATCACACCTACAGACAAAAGGTATTAACAGCCCCACATTATCTAAATGACTTGACAGTAAAGCTGAAGAACAGCTCAGAAGATGAAGCCCTGTGATTTTAATCTGGCTCTAAACTTGAACAGATATGAAAAAATAAATGTATTGATGTAGTTCACACAGTGGCATGGTGGTTAGCTCTGTCACCTTGCAGAAAGGTGGTCTAGGGTTCAGTTCAACACAGGCCAGCAGGTGCCTTTCTGTATGGAGAAGCATGTTCTCTCCAGGTGTTCTGGCTTCCACTATCCAAAAAGATTAACTGGTCATCCTAAATCACATGTAGGTGTGTAAGTGTGACCATTTAAGTCCACCCTGTGACGTTAGGATGTACCCCACCTTCACCACCACCATTGTCTTTCATGTGAAATATATGTGCACACTAAAATTTGGGGATTGTAGATTTGTTTTCTTCGCAAAAGTAGTGTGGCATATAAAAAAACAGCCAAATAAATAAATGCCTAAAATAAAATGCTGTATAGATGTTTTTTTGAGTAAAATTTTAGTGTTTTACTTTCAAAAAAGCTCATGTTTTTTCTCTTGCTCTCTAGAATAGGCTTCCTGGGTCTGGGGCTGATGGGTAGCGGCATAGTTTCCAACCTCTTAAAAATGGGTCACATTGTCACAGTGTGGAACCGCACAGCAGAAAAGGTATGGTACCTTTACCTGCTATACATGGTCTTTTACAGATGAAACTGAAGTCTCATGAATGAAATCTGTTTGTTACATATGTACGTGAGGAACTAGACAAGAGTGTCAGGAATGTTGAACTGGTCAAAAACCTGTTGAGGGCCAACACACAGAAGTCTAACAGCTGCTTCATTTTTGAAAAATGATGGCCCTTTTCCACTGCACGTTTTAGTAACGCCTCTACTTGGCACAGTTTGACTCTACCCCAGTATGGCCCTTTTCCACTGGGGGTTGGACCTGGGACCCATTACGATTTTTCGTACCTGTTTCAGA